>VZTH01011483.1:299251-426770 GCA_013397815.1 Aleadryas rufinucha
CCCGTTCCCGACGCGGCGGTTATCCACTACACCCCACGCCGCTCCCGCAGTCCAGCGCCGGGCTGGCGATTGCGACCTCGGGCAATCGATCAGCTCCAGAGATGATTACGGGGTAGGAGAAAGTTAACGGAGACGGAATGCAAGGAGCGAGTGAGGAAGTTTTATCTGGAACGTGGAGCTGCCGCCTGCCAGTCCCAGCTGCCGCTGCGCTCCCGGAACGGGTCAAACCTCCTCCAAACGCATCAAAAAATTCCCAAACGGGTGGCAGCGCAGGCAAAGGCAGCGGCGGGGCGGGGCGCCAGCCCGGGGGACGGGCAGCGCCTTCAGCCTATCACAGCCGCGGGCTCACGCATAATGAGGGAAGGCGGGGCGAAGGAGGGCAGAGGACGCGCTTATTGGCTGATAGCGCGGGGGGGGCCGCACCGTCGGGGCAGTGGCTTCGTCGCCCGCTGTCGTCGCGAGGTTGCCGCGGGTCCGTTCCGGCACCCCTGGGGCGGCTCCGGTAGGGGTCCGTGTGCTGGACATTTCCTTCCCATGCCTTGTCCCCCTAGGGCTGCAGGGAATCCCCAGCTGGGGGGTCAGGTACTGGGGGCATCGTGGTGTTGGGGGCATCTCAGTCATTTTTTTTCTCCTCCTTATCCCCCAAATACTTGGATAGCAATGTCTCCAGGAAGACTTTATTGTGGTCTTTTAGTACCTAAAGGGGAATGATAAAAAAGGTGGGGACAAACCTTTTAGCACAGTCAAGGGATAATGGTTTTAAACTGACAGAGGGCAAGGTTAGATTAGATATTAGAGAGAGTTTTTTTACACCGAGGGTGATAGAACACTGGCTTGGGTTGCCCAGAGAAGCTGTGGATGGCCCATCCTTGGAAACATTCAAGGCCAGGGTGGATGGGGCTTGGAGCAACCTAGTCTAGCAGAAGGTGTCCCCACCCATGGCAGGGGGCTGGACTATAGGACCTTATTAAAGGTTGGTCCCTTCCAACCCAAACTATTCTGTGATACTACGATTTGCCTGTTCTTTTGATGAGTTGGCTTTTCAATCACCTGCAATTCTGTTGTGCTGTATTTTCTGAAATTGCTGCATGTAAAAATTCCTAGTGAGATTTGCCACGGTCCACATTATGGGAGTAACACACAGAAACCGAACCCAACACAACAGGACCTAAAAGGCAAACTAAGAGCATCCTTCCCAGAACACCATTAGCTGTGGGACCCTCCCTTCCAGGACCAGATCGCTCCAGCATTCTCCAGGGGAATGGGGATTTTACACATTCCATGGAAGTGCTTTAGCTGGTATTCTCCCAGCAGTCATGTAACTTACAGCTCCAAAGCATTTGGGCAGCTTTTTTATCATGTTTTTATTAAAAGATGCATAAATTTTTCTATAGAATTTGCTGCTTTCAGAGCACCTTTGCTTTGAGGGGAGAGTGAGGTTTTGCTGAAACGTCTTTATTTTATTTTTAAATTTTCCCCCAAACAAGAGGAGAATCTTTTTACCATGAAGAGCCTTAATTTTGTGTGTCAGAAGCAACAGCGTTATCCTGACTTATTCATATATCAACTTTACATCAATTCCTGAACTGTTATGCAAAAGTGAACTGCTTCCATCACACTGGCTGTGGTGTGAGAATCTTTTAAAATAATCTGAAACTACAAACTGGAGTTTACAAACTAATTAAATCAAGCAGATTGAAGAGGGAAAATAAGACCCTGAGAGGTGTATGACTTCTCTAAAAGATGCTCAGTGGGTTAACACAGAACTCGGGCCACCCAAATCTCCATCAGTACCAGTGTCACTTGTCCCCATTCTCCCCAGGACCAGGTATTTGCAAAGTAGATTTTGGGATGACACAAGAACTTTTGTACTTCAGCTACAGAGTCAACAGCAAACAAATCCAACGTTTCTCTGCTGTGAGATAAAATAGGTGGCACTGCTGGGCTCTGTAGTGTGAAGGTGATCCCAAACCAAGCAGAGATGGAGGCACCAAGCTGCAGCAGGAGGAAGGAGGAACTGCTTTCCAGTTTCCCTCTGTGTGCTGGCAAAGCTCTGCCAGCTGGCCCAGATGGGTAATTGTGAAGAGTGTTAAAGAGGACAGTTCCAGGCAATGCATGAATCACAGCTGTGGGCAGCAATCGTTCCATGGGCGCCTCTCCTGCACCCAGGTTTACTCACCTCTGCAGTTGGTGTTTTGTACAATTCCAAATAGAAAATCTGCTGCTTCCACACGCCAGTTGCTCCACTGCACATTCCTACGCCCATGAGCTAACAGGGAAACCCTTCAGATGGAATAATTCTCCTTGTTCCTTACATCCACCAGCACCAGCCAGGATAATATCAACAAAATGTCACAGAAAGTTTGGTTTAAGCTTTTAATATATGTCAGCTGTGGCTTGTAAAAGCTGGATTGGCTTTTTAAGAAAAATAGCCCCAAGATAGGTTTTACTGTAATTGTATCTTCAACAGTTGGATGTCAGGAGTTTTCTCCCTAGGAATGGCAAATGGATAAGTGATCAGAAAAAGCATCCGTGCAAAGGTAGGTCAGAAGGAGGGCTAGGCTCTCCCTGGAACAGGGAGTGTGGGTGAGAGAGGTTTCGACCAGTGGGTTGGGAACCAGTAGTGGCTCCATCCTCTAGACTGACCCACTGCCTCCAGCAGGAGCCCACACCACTGCTTGGCAGGACACAGGTCTCCATTTCCGCTGCCATCTCAAGAGCAGGGCTCCAGCTGGGCTCAACACTTGCTCTTGGCTCCTGGAATTTGCTTAACATGCCCCACGCAGCAGTTGTGGCAGGAGCATGTGTGCTGTGGCCACGGATGGGGGCACAGGGCAAGAAACATTTTGAAGAAACAGAGTTGGAAAGGAATGGGTACAACCAGAAATGCATAGCTGGGTTTTCTCTGTGCTCTGGGATCAGAGCAGTGGCTGTCTTGCTGGCTGGTTAATCAATAACTAATTGAGCTGCATGAGTACAGTCTCCATATCCCATTTCTTGATGATTATTGATTACACAGATGGCACTGGTAAGGTGCAGCTCCTGACAAGAGGTCACAGGAGCACTTAGTGGAGCACTGCTGAGATGGGCCTGCCTGGAGACTGCCCAGCTCTGCAAAATGGATTTTTTAAAGCAGGGCAGAAAGCAGAGAACCCAGCAGGCCTTGAAGCCAAGATGATGGTTGCCCAGAGAAGCTGTGGATGTCACGATCCTGGAAGTGTTCAAGTCCAGGTTGGATGGGGCTTGGAGCAACCTGGTCTAGCGGAAGATGTCCCTGCCCATGGCAGGGGGTTGGAACAAGATGATCTTTAATGTCCTTTCCAATCCAAACTGTTCTGTGATTCTGTGATCAAATCCACAGTGAGGAGAGAGGAAGGGTGAGGTCTGTTGGCTCACCTCACCAACATCCACTCTGGGTGACTCTTCCCAGGCCATGTGTCCTACAGATGCAGCCATGTGCTTTCCAGCGTTTTCTTGGAATTTGACACAAGGCAGCAGTTTCCACTGCTGCTCCAGTCCTGTCAGGATGCCAAGTTTCACCTCATTGCTTTATCTCTTCCCAATCAGAAAATCTGTATGTCCTTTCAGCAAATGTTATTTTTCTGACACTGAAGAGGCCATTTCTGAAATGTTCCTTCTTCTGAAAGATGAAGGCTTCATGCACAGCACTTCAGAGATCTGCAGGAACAAGCCCTGATGGGGTGATAAATAGGAGCAAGTACCCAAAATCAAGCCAGTGTGCTCTTGGTCCCAATCCAGACAGGATGCAGTTTTTCTGACATGGTTAAAGTTCTGTTTTGAGAAAAGTAATTCACCATTTCATTATGTTAATCAAGTGCATGATCATGGGAAAATGAGACATTCTAGAGTGTGCAATCCTGGAGTGCTCTGCTGTACAGTGACCTGGCCAGAGAGGAGGTGACCAGCCACCACCATCCCCTTTTTGGGAACATACAGCACCCAGAACTCTGAGATGCAGGGCTTTGGTGTGAGACTACTGCATTCCTCGTCCATTCATATGCATCTATAATGGGATTTTGTCCTTATTGCAATACTCTGAGATGTTCCTCAGTCACGGAACTGTCTCAGCCCTCTCCTCCTTGCAGGGCCCCAAGAAGAGAAGTCCTGCACTTCTTTATTCCACTTTTTCCCACCCTAGGAAATCCTTATTGCTGTCTCCTCCCCTCACCTCTGCCACACGTCCTGTGCAGTGTACCCTGTGCTGTTCCAGAGCACACAGGAGCTGAGGATCACCGATGGATAAATCTTGTGTGTCTGTCAACAGCCTTCTCTCTGCCACTGCACACATCTGCTGGACTTGCCTCAATGTCCCAATAGTGAGGTAAGAGCTGGGAGAAAGGCATGAGGTCATTTGGGATTTTGTCCTGAAAAACACATGTGCTTTAACCCGTAGGGGCGCAGCTTGCAGTGAGTGTTCTTGGATCAGGACTGCTGGACCAGCAGGCAGTGGCCATCCCAGCTGCAAACAGCCAAATGGTGGGACTGGGCCACTCTGGGGGAGACAGGCCATGGGGTGACTGCAGGTACCATCACTGGGACTCAAAACAGCTCAGCCACTGGCAAGGCAGGTGCCCAGGGCTTTATGCAACCTCTCTGCACCCAAGTCCAAGTGCCACATAATGCCTTAGAGCCCTCAGCCATGGCTTCGTAACCCCACCACTGACCAGGGACATCCCAGGGACATCGTTGCCTCTCACAGTGTCCTGCTGCATTGTCCTGGGCGTGCTCCCACCAGGGCCATGGGCAGCACAGCTATACAGATGTAAGAGGAGATCTTGTTTCTCTTAACCTGAAACCATTTCCTTTCCCCCACTGCCCTCCCTCCCCTTGCTCCCTAATTCGTCCCTGGGGTTTTAATATCTATTTCTCCAAGTGCCATGAACCAAATTTACTGCTCGCATAACTGCGCTGACTTCAGTGGAGAAGAGCATTTAGGGTGCTCCAAGGAGGCATAAGTAGGAGTGATGTGATGGAACTGAGTAAAGGAAAATATAGTCTGACTGTCAAGAAGAGTTTCCTACCACCGAAATCTATAGACTGTGGAAGTTTCCCATGGGAATCAGCAGAAACCAAGTTGCTGAAGTCATTTTAAATCAGCACAAGAGAATAGGAAATCAGCCCAGTGACTGGCCAGAAGGAAAGGAGAGATGACATAATGCTACTTCTCAGTCTCTAATTTCTGTGCCTGCATTGCTTTGTCCATGAAATTATTTTAACGCAACTGGATTTCTCATTGTTTTGGGTGATGCAATGGCCCTTGCTGCTTTGGAGAAGTTTCAATTCCTCTGCTAAATTCTGCCCTGGATTAAAGCAATACCCACTGCAGCCACCATTAGTCTTCCTCTTATTTCTGCTGCTTGCAAACCCCTTCTGGGGTCTTCTCAGGCTTCTTCCCTGACTTACCTGAGCCTCTGGCTCCAGTCCTGTACTTATCGAGCTGTATAGAATGGATCAGCCATTGGGAATAGTGGGAGAGTTCATCCAGGCCAACAATGCCATGTGGGGCTATGGAAGGTACCAGACATGGAGATGTAACTCACTGGCAAGCAGGAGAGAGCCCACAGATGGAAATCTTCCTGTCTTCAGGGATCCTTCAGGTAGATTTGTCGTAGATAATTTGCTGGAAAATCATCAAGGAATGATTTTCATCACTATATATGTCCATCATTATATATTTTCATCATTCTACATTTTCATCATAAAGGAATGATTTTCATCAAGGCACGTAGGGAAACGCTGCTTTCCCTGGTGACCTCTGGCTCTGGTAACCCCTGCCTGCCTAATTTGGGCTTCGTGGATAAAACCAGGGCTGCAGATGCAGTGGCTGTACCCTGCTACCACCCAGTGGCTTTGGCAACCTCTTGCCCACGGAACTTCCTAATGTATTTATGAATGACTTAACATTTGCTCACCGTCTCAGCATTAGCAAAGCTCTAGTGCAAGCAACCTCCTACCTCCTACCTCGCACAGTTCCCAGATAATTACAGATTAGAACCGGCTAATTTTTATTTTTGTAAAGCTGTCAGAGATCTGTGTTTGTTATTATTGTCTCCTAGGTTGCCAGTTGCATAAATACATATGTAAAACCCCCTTTGATGTCTAAGTATAATGACACAGATTTATCAAATGTTTGCCTTTTTCTGTCTCTTTGAAAAGGCTGATTTATGGAGTGCAGTCCCTACCTCCCTTCCTCTCTTGAAATATGAAGTGTTTGTGATCAGCCAAGGTAATATTTAATATCCTGCCAAGAATCCTTTGCACTTCCTAACAAATGAACTACAACCCAACCAAACGGTTCACATCTGTTTAGCCTCTTCTTTTTAACTAAACAAATTAGCATTAGAATACCTGGGAGGAACACAAAGTCCCTTTCTAGATGACAGAACACAGACAATTATTAGCAAGGGGAGTAACTGTACTGAAAGGAGCAGGCCTGGACCTAGCAGATGTTTTCACATCTCCTGTAGTGTCCATGAATGACCCGCACCACAGTGGACACACTGCCGCAGCCTTTTGAAGTGGGTGAGAAGTCCATTCAGAGTTGCCTTCTGAATGAAATTAAAGACACAAGCCGCAGTGAGTTAAGTGTTCCATTTAAACCACTTCCAGCAAAGACAGGTTTTGCTGGGGGGTGGTTTCCCCCACAAATGGCTAAAATAAAGAGCATCACCCCACTCCTCCCCACCCACAGGCTCAGGATGCTCAAGAGGCAACAGCCTGCTCTGGTTTTATTTCTGTTCTCACTAGTGCTTTCTCATCCCAAAAGCAATCAAACCACCCAGCCTCATCACCCTTCCTCTCTGGGAAATAAGGTGTGATGGGTTATTTGGGGTTTAGGAGAATCACAAGGCACAAATGAGCATCTGCAAAGTATAGGTGAGATTATTACAGCCTCCTACAATGTGGGCAATTACAATCTCACACCCCTCCAACCACATGGTGCCTTTCAAGCACCCTTATTCCCACTGGGGTCCCAAACACCTTTTAATCAGAAGTTCAGGAGAGGCTCTGGGGCAGAGGTGGGATGGGACGGGGTGAGACGGGCTCTCCACAGAGCACTCAGTTAATTGGATACATCGCTGGAGGAGGTAGCCAAAGGAAACACATGTTTTATTAGGGCTAACACTTAACTTTTATTGTAAGTGTTTTGAAAAAGAAAACACTCTAAAGCTTCACAGAGATACTGTTATTAATACATCATCCAAATAACATGTGATTAAAAGCAACAACAGCTACTATGAAAATGTGGCTTTGCAGCACTGGACCGCATGGGATGCAGCTGGGAAAATCATTATGAACACACCAGCAGGGTGCAATTATAAATAAAAACAGCTCTGCAAAGGCTACAAAACCAGCAATAATCAGTCCGGTCTGTGGTTTAGTAAGGGCTACAGACATTACGGAAGGTGCTATTTATTACCAAAGCCAGGGACACCGCTGGATGAAGGGATGCAACTTCGGGAGAAGTCAACAGAGGGAGTTCCCGCCACCGCGGCCAAGCGAGATTCGGCCCGCATATCCCGGCAGCCGCGCGGAGCAATCCCTGTCCCTCTGGCCGTCTGTCCAGCACGGCCTTCCTGCAGTCCCCACTGAAAGAAAAGCATACAAGCGGTGGGCGGCGCTGGACAGTCTCCAGGGCTCTGAGCTGTGTAGTCCGACAGCGTCTCTGGCATGGTCACGGCTCCAGAGACAGACGCCACCAAGGCTCAGGTCGGCAGGTACCTCGTTCAGCTGCACTTTTTCCAGCGTGGGGGCTCATCTCACCCACGGGCACCTCCCAAACACCCCCACGGAGCAATCCCTTCAGGAAGCCCAGCGATGCTGCTCCCAGCAGGAGCATGGGATGCAGTGCTGGGTGACTCCTGGGGACCAGACCTGCTGGGCAGCAGTCACACCACAGAGCACAGACCCCCTTCCACCCCAAAACAGAAGCGTTTGTCATCTATTGGCAACCCCAGAGGCACTGCCTGGCCTGGCCAAGGTCCATGGGGTCCCACAGGGTGGGGACAGATCTACACCCTGTGCAGAGCTCTGAGCAGCACAGGGAAGAGACAGCATGGGAACATCTCCCTGCAGATGGTCCCACTACACCCTTCCCATGGCTCATTTTTGAAGTGAGGAGGGTTAATCAGCCTCACTCCCAACCTACTGACAGTTCCCGCCAGTCCTTGCTCCCATTGAAAGCCGAGTGCAATGTAACAACCAGGCCAGAGCAATCAGACGACGTAGAAGAGCTCTAAGTAATATTCCTCTCTGCTGCTGGGCGACTTATGTGGCCCCAGCCATCCTGCTTCCCCCGGCATGCCTGAGTTTCCCTTCAGTGCTGCTGAGTGGTTCAGTGCAGGGATGGCCTTGGCAGCTCTGCAGCACAAATATCCATCCAAACCTTGGAATTCAGCTGATAGACTCAGGCTGTTCCCTTCCCCAGTCTGGATGCCATCCAGCAGCTCCCCTGGAAGCACTGTGGAAACGCCTTAATTACCTTGTTTGCATCTCTGTTTCAACTTTAATTTGATACAGCGTCTCCTCTCCATGGCCAAAAAAAAAAAAAAAAATATTCCCAAACATCTTCCAGCCTTTCTCAGCAGCAAAAATCTTGATCTTTCTCATTGGTTAAAAAAACCCCAAAAGGTGGGTCTCTGGGTCAGACACTTCTTTGCAAATGAGCTTTGAGTGCTGTGTGTCCAATCCTGTGCCGGAAGGAGAAGGTCAGCACTGGAGCCTGTCCTGCCAGGCTGGGAGATCCCCTGGCACCATCATCTGGTCTCTCTGCACCCTACCTGGAGGTATGACTCTTTCCCCTCTTCCCTCTACTTGGTTTTTGGGTGAGGAAGATGGGCAAGATGTCCCCAGTGGTCCCAGTTACGGACAGTTTGGTCAGTGTGGGAGATCAGATCCCTGCTGTTTCCAATCACCCAGGGCAATTCCCCAAAGTCTGTGCTTCCCTTTGAAGAAGAGAGTCCAGCTACAGCCACAGTTTTGAGGGGCACAGGAAATGTGTGTTACAGTATGTATTCCATGAAAAACATGTATGAAAGGGAATCTGTAATTACAATAGAAAGTGTTACGAAGGGGAGCAGGAGGCAGAAAGGACCATGGGATGCATCTGGGACAGCAAAAGCAGGGGAAAAACCTCAGCCACCAAACAGCCCCAGTCCTGGGGGCTGCCCACACTTTGGAGACACATGGAAACCTCCCTTTGGGTACCTCACTCACTCAGTGGGCAAGACTGAGTCAGGTGTCCTAGAAAAACGGGAATACAGGTATGAATTTAGAGCTGTTCCAGCACTAGTGGTGAGGGCCAGGCACCCTCCTTCCTAGCACTTTTTTTTAAGTCCTTGTGCTCTCCCAAAGCACATGGGCCATGGCAGCAACTCCTCACCAGCTCCCCAGTACAGTCCATGTCCACCACACGCATAACATCTCTTAGGAAGGGTCAGCAATGCTCAAGCAAGCATTTGAGAGCCACGACCTTTCAGGCTCTGGGAGAAACACCCAGCACCTTCTCAGGATGGTTTAATGCGCCAACCTGAGCCCGCTGCCAAATTGTCAGTTCTCGCTCCAAGGCCTGGGGGTGCCAGAACTGGTTAGTAACGGTAGGAAAACATCTCCACATTGTGGGAAAACAGTTTGTTTTGCCAACCCTGTTCTGTGAAACAGATGAACTGTACTTTTTTGAAATACTGGAAAGTAGCCCGAGGTGCTGACCCAGGCTGGAAAATCTTCAACACAAACAGGTAAAGTCTGGAAGCAGAAAAGCAGAGGTGATGGAGGATGGTGCCAGACTCTTCAGTGGAGACCAGTGACAGCACAAGGAGCAGTGGCCATTAACTAAAACACAAGAAGTTCCACTTCAATATAAGAAAGAACTTACTTCCACAGAGGGTGGCAGAACACTGGAACAGCTTCCCAGGGAGGGTGTGGAGTCTTCCTATCTGGAGACACTCCAAACCCACCTGGACATGTTTCTGTGTCACCTGCTCTGGGTGACCCTGCCTTGGCAGGGCATTGGATGAGATGATCTCCAAAGGTTCCTTCCAACCCCAGCTACTCTGGGATTCTGTGAACAGAAGGGTTCGGAAGGCAGCTCTGAAGCTCACTAGACTTCTTGTTGGAGCCATAGAAGCCTGAAGCACTTTTATTTCAGAGGGCACTAAAAACCATCACGGGAATCACCCAGGCACAGTCTGAGTGATCTCATGGAGGAGGGTCGTCACTGATGACACTTCTGAGCTCACAACACAAGTGTGACCTTTGACTCCAAACTAACCCCAGGCTGTTTTGGGAGATGATGAACATTAGAACCAGACTCTGACTTATCTTGGGCGAGGCCAAGTGCTGGACATGTACCCCTGGGGGTCAAGCCCTGCCCTGCAGCACTGACCTTGCCACAACAGGAAGAAGAAATTGCAGCACCAAGAGGCAAGTAACTGACTCAAGGTCCCACGGGCAGCACACGTGGCATCCTGCATCCCATGAGCCCTCACCGGGACTGGCTCTTTGCCTGGTTAAGAAATTCCATGACTCAAAATGCCATCGGGGACAGCCTGCAAAGGAGCATCTAGAATTACCACCTCCAGCAGAGCTGCTTGTAAGAAACAGTGCTGATATCTCTGTTTTAATAGCAAAGTGTTCTGTAGACACCCTACATTTCCAAGGAAGAGGGAATATCTAATCACCTCTGGAGAGCAACCAGGACAACATGCTTTCTATCTGTAATGATAATGATTTCTAACAGTATCACTGTTTCCATTCCTACTCTCCTGGGACTGCCAGAACTGAAAAGGACATGTGTTTTGTGTAAGCCTTGAAATGCCGCGGCCTGGCTGAGTGGGAAATGCTGCTGGAGCCAGGAGAGTGTGAATGTGTGACTCTGCTGGGGCAGATTATATCAGAGATTGATACAGGAAGTGAGAAAAAAAAAAAGCCCAGTGAGGGAAATGAGAAGGAAAGCGCTGTGAGCACAGGGATTGGGTTTCTTCACTCATGCTGGAACGAAGAGCAGAGCGCTTTGTTCCACCAACTGCCTGCCATGCTGGGATGCCTGCTGTGCTGGCATGCCTCCCTGGCAGGGGTACCAGGATGCCTGCTCTGCTGGGGTACCACACACAGCTCATACAAGACCTAGGGCTCCTTGTGAACCTGAGAGCTCAGGGCAACTCCCAGTCACGTAGCTCAGTTCCCCACACCACCCTGCGAGGCCAGTGCTGTGCTCTGTGATCTGCTGAATGTCAGGGCAAAGGAGAGAGGAGGGGAGACCCCAGACTCCCTGCAACTCCTCAAAGCCTTACCAGTGCTCACCCTGTCGGGCTGTTCAGAACAATGGGAATGCGCTGACAGAGACATGAGCTGTTCCCTTCTCCAACAAGAAGTATCTCCATTCCTATTTTACAGCTGGAGTGCATTTCTTCTACAGAGATCTGGAAAGAAGGAAGCTCTCCTGAGCCTTAGAGCTACTGTTTTATCCACAAAACCACACAAAAGGTTTAAAGTCCAACTAGACAAAACCTGGCTTCATCCTCTTGAGTCACTGGTTCAGATTCCTCCATGAGCTTCAGTCCAGGCTTCTGGTGGTGCAGAGCTGCCTCCTTTGACAGCAACACTGAGATGGGACCCTCTCAGCTACCAGCAGACCCAGGAGGGACACAGCACACCACTATTTTTTTCACTACCACATAAAGAGCAGGTATTCCATGATTGGGGGTTGGAACAATACGGTCCTTAAGGCTCCTTTCAACCCAAACCATTCTGTGATTCTGCAGGGCCAGTTCATGGGGAGTTCCTGAGTAACCAGCATATAAAATGACCAACAATCATATTCAAGTTATCCAAATGGGATAAGGAAAAAACAACATTGCAATTTCGTGCAGGAACTGCTGTTCCAGGTTCAAGGAGCCCTCAAAGCCTGATGTTTGCACAGTCCAGCACAGAGATGCAAAAAGCCCAGGTTTATCTCCTGTGCAAAGCCATCCCAACAAGGCATTTCACCTGCCTCTTTCCCTGCAGAATTTGGGCAGCAATATCAGCAGTGCTGGAGGGGGGAATGGCTGGCATTAGTCCTCCCTGGAGGGTCACAGGGACCACAAACATCCTTGGGTGACGGCAGACAGTTCAGGATTTTTAATTTTCCATAGTGGCACCAGCAATATTGAAAAAGAGACCTGAGAGCACCTACTGCAATATCCATCTGCCATCAAGTCTTCAGTTTGGGAAGGTGTCTATTTTCAAAGCACATGCAACAGCAAGATTTCCTAAAGGCAGTAAAATGGCAGCAGATGGTTTCATCCACACCTGACACATGGCCAACGTGCAGCAGAGCAGAGAACATTTTCTAGGTAAAGAAAGCATTTATTTTTAAATAACAAATTTAAATAAGGTATCATCTTACATTTAAATCCCAGATCCACTGATTCTAAAGCCATGCTTTCCCTCAAGGCCAGACCCACTGGGTGTGGAAATGTTGGTGCAACCCAGTGACCTGCATTTTGCAGACATTCAGTGATGATTACAAAGCTCCCGTCCAGCCCTAAACCCCATGAATGTTACACATTTTGGCCCAAGAAATGAAGATGACTCTCTTCAGAACACAACCACAGGCATGTCCTTGAGACCTTTAATCAGAATGGAATTCCTCAGCAGCATCCAGGAATTGCAGGCCATCTGAAGCCTGGCTCTATAATGACTTAGGAGAAACCCGCAACCCTCCTGCTTCACCATCACTTTCTGCCTCTGGGAGGAAAATCTGTGGGTTTTTGTGAGCCATCTGCTCTTTTCAGGTTCGTCTCCCACCTAAGGGCTGACCAAATTCTTTGGTTTCGCACAAACCCTTACCACTCACATGCAATTTATTTTCAGTGTGCAGCTTGCACAATACATCAGCATTTCACAAGCTGTCCTTGCTCTTGCACTGGGTCAAAAACATTGCTGCTGTGAGAAGTGCCCCAAAACTATCAAATACTTTTGCAATTAACTGAACCTGACCAGAGTTTCAACAATAAGTGAATAGTTTAAAACAGATTTGGAGCACTCATCTCTTTTTGGACAGTATGTACTTTATTGCAGAGAAGACTGGATGCATTTTTAAAACAAATTCAGGAGTTGCACAGTTTCCATACAGTTCCACAAAGTGTCGCCCACAGTAACTTGAGCACAGTGGAGTCTGTCAGACAGTGAGGGAGCTCCATCTTGTCACCTGCAATCACTCAAGTCACTCAAAATCACTCAAATCTTGCAGCCAATTATTTAAGAGCCATGGAAACAGGTGGCCCTGCTCTTGCGAGCACCTCTGCCAGAAAACAGAGGTTAAACCATGTCACTCCTGATTTACACCAGCATAACTGAGACCAGGAGCCAGGCTTGGATCATGAGAGCAGCCAGGGAAGGTTGTATGTCAGTGTGATACACCTCTGTTGGAAGATTTGTGACATTTCCTAAAGGGCTTTATTTGAGATCAAGCTCGAGACAGTGTCTTCCTTTTCAGGTATTGCTGTATCTTTGGATCAGTGCTCATTATGCTGCCCAGTCCCTCTCCACATGGGAAAGAAAAAATCTTGGCATGAAAACACATCAAGTCATAACAGGCACTACCGCAACAAACTATCACTGTCTCTGTCTGGCTCTGATGCTGCTGTGTTTGGGAGCATCCCAGTAGGTCACAGCCAGCCCCAGGCAGGATGAGGGTGAGCCACAGCTGAGCAGCAGGATCACAAGCATGTTAGACTGTGACCAGAAATGCTCTTCAGCGTATCACTTAACAGGGATAATGCACTTTCCTCAGGAGACCATCCACAATAATTGCTTTGGAGAGACACTGGCTGCATCAGCAAGCGAACATTATGTTAGATTAAAATCCCCAGCCCTTTTTCTGTAAAATGTGTTTCCTTAACTATTAATCACCCCCAAAGTGAAGCCCTTTGGAGCCACCACCCACACTGTGACATTAAACACAGCTCAAGCTCTTGATGCCAGTCCAGAGCTTGTCTAAGGATGTCGAGACTGAATGGGCTGGCAGAAGACACATTAACATGGAAAAACCTTATAACCACCTGACTCTGGGATATGCTTCTCACCTCCTCCACAATTCACAGCCTCTCTGCCATAAACAGTAATGGTGATTTTTACCAGCTGAAGAGCTGACACACAGGGCTCAAACACTAATGACGCAAAATCACACGGGAGTCAGAAGTTCCCTGTGATGGAAATACAGTAGAATGGCTCAGTGTGTCTGAGGGATACGCTACAGGAGAGCTGTTTAAATGCTTGCGTGTGTTGTGCTGAAAGAGAGTTTTCTTCACTCCTTTAGCACTGTGCCAGGTGTATGAGAGCTAAAAATCTACTGAGGTGAATGGGAACCTTGGGAAGAGCAGCTGATTGAAAAAAGCCCCCAGAACTGAGCGTGTTGGTGTAATACCAGTACAGGGATGGCATGGACTGAGAGAAGAAGAGTTCACCCTCTCATGTGCCCAAAGCATAGATTAAAGGAAAGGGTGCTTGGGGAGAAGGGTGAGAAATCATTAATTGGTCACCTCCTGATGGCTTCACCAAGGCTGCCAGTGCTGACGGTGGCACGTGTGCGCATGTGACTTCCTAACTTAACTACCTCAACTACCCATGAGGACAGAGACCATGACTCACGGGGACTTTGGAAGGCCATCCCAAAGTGATGTGCTTCTGGCACAGGCTAAATCATAATCTGTGATGAGTTAAGGGGCCTGAGGCCCTGAATGCTTTAAGCTCCCTGACTATTCCCTTCAAAAGAAAATAGAAAATTATCACATGAAGTAGTCGCTAGGCACAAATGATTCTTCTTCAAACAGATTCCCACAGGACTCCCCCTTGCAATTACTAAAATATACTACCTGATGTGTCACAAGGATGACAGGTATTGACATTTAAGGCAATCTAATTTCCATAGCCCTCTCACGACTTCTCCCTGGAAGATCGCCTTTGTCTTCCTTCTCCAGGACCGATTTCTTGCAGGTGAACATGACAAGCAGCAGCATTGGCAAGTGCCACAGACTGCAGAAGAAGAGCTTTCTGGAGCTGCTGCGGTCGGCGTCCCTGTAGAACCGAAAGCCGAGGTAGGAGATGTAGAGGTTGATAGGGAGCGAAATGATGGGGAAAGTCCATGTGGTGATGTCGAGGACAGGAGCCACCGTTGAGAGTCCAATTAAGGCCAAGCAATGACGCAGAGCCACCCGCCTGCACAGCCCCGGGTGAGTGACAGACATCATACAGTATCCTCCTCGGGAGTAATCTTCCCGCAGACCCCAGCTCAGGGCATTGAAGTGAGGGAACTGCCAGGAATAGAGGATCCCTCCTAACAGTAGCGCACCTGCAATGGGAGAGAGAGTGTTAGAGGGTACCTGCAGGAAGTGCCACACACAGACCTCAGCTGTCATGCCCTGTTTGCAGGAGGGCAGTGCTACCCACCTGTGACACCGCTCTGTACAGGGACAGGGCAGCCCTGTAAGATAAGGAACCTCTGGTTTTCATGGCATTCACACAGGGTTGGAGCATGGTGGTTTGTCTGGTTTTGGAGCACTTGATTTGAAAAGTGTTTCAGCAAGTCACTTCCTTCTAATGAACTACTGCTAACTGGCTCCTGCACCAACTGTCTCTACCTGAGGGAAGACTGGTGGGAATGAAGCAAAACTGGACAAGAGACTGTTTTCCTGGGAGCCTCTAGATTCTACTCTCAGGTTCCTGAGTTGGTGTGTCCAGAGAAGAAAAAAGCCAGTGGGCAGAGCAGTGTCGCATTGACCAGACACAGGGAGCCCGGCTCTGCAACAGAGGAAAAGGAGGACAAGCTGCTGCTCCTGAGACCTGGGGAAACACCACATCCTGGTAGGCTGGAGCAAGGCCAAGCCCTCTGTCTGCCCACTGCATGAGGGAGGGAACTGCTCCCGGTATGGGACAAGCTCCATCATGGACCTGGGCAGGGGGCAGAACTGGCAGAAGCTGTTAATGAGCTAACAGGAGATGGAGAACTTACTCCTTCAAACCAATTGCAGAAACTTCTAATCAGTTCAATCAAGTAACTATTCACACCAATTAACTACTTTTACATTTTAAAAGGAGATACAGAAGCACCACATTTCCACAGCTCTTCCTGGGACACAGTATAGGGTTTATTGAAGCAGAAGCAGCTCATGTGCTAACTTCAGTGAGCCTCCAGGAGGCCCTCAGACCAAACTCCCTTCACTAATTTTATCCGAAGACACAAAAAAATCCCCCAAGGCTGTTGCAATGTTATGAGCATTTCTGGGTCTTCCTTTTGTTTCCCCAGCTCCCAAACCCTCTGCTCTTGCATCAACGCTTTCTTTGTATCTCCCTGCCTCCATGAGCTCATTCTCTATGAAAGCTTCTTCTCCAACTGGAGCCATGTGGCCAGCATTTTCCTTATGACCTGAGAGAAACAGCAACATTTATCTGCAAACTGGTAAAGGCATTTCAGTTCCTCCCCAAACACTCAATCCTTCCCCAGCAACTCCGACAAAGCCCAAGTCACTGTCCTCTGAACAGCTTCATGGTTCAGATCTCCTCTCCATCTATTCCTTGGAGCTGTGCATGCCTAGTTCTTGTCTCTAACAGCACAACTCGCACTGGTGCTGTCATGCAAATAATAATAATCTTGGTTTGGAAAATTGCCTTTTTTCCCCCCTACCTTTTAACCAGTGAAGGAACTCCCCATTAGACTTCATGCGGGTTTCCAGTAGCTTATAAATCCAGTAGTGGTGTAAAAAACCCATCCATCTCACTGCTTTTTTGAACGAGTAACAAATACTCCTTGAGGTGAGTATGCACCTCTGGAAGTTGATTACCTGAAGCACAGAGACACACACACATACCTTGGGTGTGCAGCTTCCAGAACAACATTGTCTGCCACGAATTCCAGGTGATTTCATGGAATCACAGAATGGTTTGGAAGGGACCTTAAAGATCATCTCATTCCACTCTGTGCCATGAGCAAGGGCACCTTCCACTAGATCAGGTTGCTCCAAGCCCCGTCCAACCTGGCCTCAGACATTTCCAGGGATGGGGCAGCCACAGCTTCTTCGGGCACCCTGTGCCAGGGCCTCCCCACCTTCACAGGGAAGAATTTCTTCCTCACATCTAATCTAAACCTACCCTCTGTCAGTGTGAAGTCATTCCCCCTTGTGACTCTAGACCCTTGAAAATAGTCTCTCTCCATGTTTCTTTTAGACCCCTTCTGGTACTGGAAGGCTACAATTAGGTCACTCCATTTCCTGGTCTATGGCCCAAAAGGCTTCAAATCCAGCTATTCAATCCTTCTAAAGTTGATTTTTCGGATGTGGATGTTAGCGCCTTTTCTCAATTGGAACCTTTTAAGACAGTTGAAAATTATGTACCCCAAAATTACCAATAATTTCAGAATATCATGGTCAGAAAAGTCATTTTGGCCCTAACAGAACAGTATTTGATTCAGCTCTGCTGAAATCTGAGAGAGCAGCTCTGCTGAAACAAACCAAAATTAAACTACCTGAAGGAGCAGTTCTCCCTATACCAGAAGAAACAATGGGGAAATGTTCTTGTTATAAGTCACTCTTTAGCTTTTTCCTATTCTTGTAAAACACATTAACAGAGGCAAGATCCTGAATGTGCTACACCTAAGAGAGCAGTATTTTTCAAGTATCACATCTGAAGTGCTTTAGAGACACTAGCTTTTCATTGTTCAGAACTTAGGTAAAGGTAAGCTACAATTATCCATCAGCTGAGGACACTTAAGTAGATGAAGCCAGGGCCTAAGATGTGGAGCAGAGGCTGTCCCTGCTTCCCACAGCTTCAGACCTGTGACCACATCCCTGTGTTTCGGCTCTAACACGGGTTTTGCTTATTCAGTTGTTCAAATGTTGTGTGCAGCCAAGCTCAAAACACACCCTAAACCTTAAACACACAAAGCCCTTTAACAGTTCCCTAACTATGACACCATTAAAAAAAAGTCATCTGGAGAAACTTTTAAACACAAACAGACCAACTAAAATACTTGAGGCTGGATTCCCATTTACAAAGCTCTGGTTTTTACATGCAAGCCTTTGGAATTTAATTACTTTGATTACATTACAACCATTGAGATAATTGATATTTTACAGAGAAGCTGAACAGTGAAACAGTTTTAATAGCCCATTATGAGGACTTTAACTGACCCTATCTTTTTGTTTGGTTCCCATGTGCTGGGACATCCTGTAATTTCCCCGGCCCAGGCGGAGATTGCTGGGTTGTCAGAGATTTTTAAGTGTCACGTAAGACTGATGACTTGCAAAGCATGGCACATAGTACAGTACAATTCAGCATCAAATGAGCTCACAGTAGGAACCCTGTCAAGCCCAGAGCAGACACTGTAATACTCATTAATTACCAGATGAATGTTAACTATGTCATAATTAAGTCAGCAGTGATTTTAAGCAATATTACAGCGAGACGAACTCTGGAGACTAATCTGGTTCCAAACAGAGCTGAGTCTACTCTACGGCCTCTGCGCCGTTCCCAATAGTTTGGGAACTCAGCTTAATCATTGCAAATCTCCCTTTTCTCTACAGAGTTTATAATTAAGTGAACATCAGATGAGGTTGGTCCCAACTGGAACACGTGGACCTGGCGCAGGGTTCACAAAAGCAAAGCCGGTTGTCAGAGCAGAGTCATTGCTTGGGCAGCGGGAGACAGCCAGCACCAAGGGACACCCAGAGACATCCAGCACCTTGGGGTCTCTTGGCTCCTCCACAGCTTGTGGAAATCTGAGAACAGGCAGACTGACAAGAACTCAGATCTCTCTGCTTTTCTGCAACAGCTCATAAATTGCAGGACCACAAGTACCTGTCTGGCTCGTGGATATCGCAAACTCCTGGGCCTTTTTGGCCAAATTTTTAATTGCTGCAATTGAGCCCATTTATGACCAATTCCTCTCTCCAAGTGCGAGAACCTGGGACAGATGCAGCAGACACTCAGAAATCCCAATAACTTGTCAGATCAGTCCTGTTCAATTTTGGAAAAAAATGAAGTCAACTAAGGAAAACAGGGCCCAGGTCTCCAGAACTCTTTCAGTCATGTGTGCAAAACAGAAATAAAACATTTTCTTCCTGACTTCCTATTCTTTCATCTCTTTTCACTGTCTTAAATAATCTCAAAAGTTCCAGGATCGCAGAGAACCAGGTAGGTCCTAAAGCACCCACGGAGCTCAAGATAAATAACAGCTTTTATCATTCCTCACGAATTTTAAGGTTAAGCTATTGTTTCTTTTCTTAAATTCTTCTTCATGATGTATTTAAATAGTAATAGACCTCTTTTTTAATAAACAAGAACAAGCTGAGATTTTTATTTTATTTTAATATCTAAGATAAAGCAAAAATGTCAACTGGCACTGAAGAAGGTAGAAAATGGTTCTTTTTTTTCTGTAAATATATTTTTATCTAGTGAAATATTGAAGCTTTATAAATTGCATTTTTCCTAAAACAAACAGGACACCAAATTCCACAGTCATTCAGCAACTGCTTGGATGTTTTACGGTTCAGTAAATTTGGGTAAGATTTGGAAGTAATTGTGAGATGAGATTTCCAAAAGCAACTAGTGACTTTGGGTTTGCAAACTGCAGCAGCCGACAGTCTAATTTTCAGAATTACAAGAGCAAGAAGCACACCCGTCTGAAGTTCTGCTCTTTAAAGTGTCAAGAAGGCCATGTGGCTCTTTATAAATCTTGATTAAAATTTGATGGTTTGTTCCTTCTAGAGCAATTTATGATGATCTCATTTGCTGGATGGTCCAAATCTCAGGTGAGAGAGCAATGTCAGTGCAGGAGCCAGACTAAGTCCTTGGGTAGGAAGAGCCCCTAAGAGCAGGAGGCTGGACAATGGTTTTTAGGGTGTAAGTCCTTGCAGGCCGTGAACTCTGACCACTGGTTAACATCTGGAGAGGAGAGCAGAGCATTCAGGCAGCAACAGCTCCTTGTCCTGCCCACCCTGGGCTCACACCAACATCAGTGCCACAGCGATGAAAAGCTCCAGACGCAGATGTCAGTTCCCCAAACTTCTCGCGTCCCATAAAGGATAGTGTTGAAGTCCATACAACATCTATTCAAGAAAGAGTAAGTACATGCAGCTGCTGAGTTATCAGCACCAACATAACTCTTTCTGAGCAAATTGAGCAACCTGAGGACTGCGAACCTACCTTCTTAACCACTAAAGGGCAGAAATAATGTTTCAATTCTGCCTGCCTGTCTCGTGCTGAGGATGCCACTCTCTTAAGTAATGATTTGAAATATGCCTCTTTCATGCTGGCAATACTTTTCATCATCAAAGAGCTTTATACCTGTTCAGTTGGCACATGGAGCCACAGTGATGGTTTCACCCACAGATGAATTATTTCAGCTGTCTGCCTTAAATGAGACACAACAGTTTGGGATGGCCCAACTGAAACTGTAAAAAAAATTTCTGAAGACAAGTTTCTCCAGGGAAGAAAAGGACTTGAGCTACAGGAGGACATAGGCTGGAGCACAGTGTGTGTCGGTGGAAGCTCCAGCCTCAGGAGCAGGGTCAGCTAGAGTCCGACCACCCTGGGCAGGCAGGTGAACGTGGGCCTGTCCACACAAGTCAGGACAAACATGTATCTGCTGTATCAACACCGTGTTCCTGAAAACACACTGCAGAGGAATGACGTGTGCTCTCTTCTTGCCCTTCTCGTTGTTCTGTGAAGAATACACAGTGCTTCCCCACTGCACAGAGTTCTGCAAACCTCTCAGATCACGTTCAGGCTCCAGGCAGGACAAACACCTATACACTTAATCAATAAAACAAAAAGAATAAGGAACGAGAGCTAACCTGTAGCATCAGTTCAAGAACAGACTCGCTCCTTCTGTCTTCGCTTTGGTGCTGCATGTATAACTGGGAAGTGGCCAACCAGGCATTAAAATAAACATGAAATAGTTAAATATCAGCTCCAAAACAGATGTTGAAATCTTAACTGCATTTCCCAAAGCTGGTGTTTACTGCCTCGGCAACCTAAAAATGCTGTTTTGCTTAAAGCACAATTTTAGTAATTCTTCTGCCTTGAATAATGTGAAGGAATTTTAAAATTATTTCCAGACGTTGGTAGCTCTGACTTATGAGAGGAAAGCACCGGCCTTTTGTCTCTAGGAAACGGGTATGAGTTTGGCTGCTGTAAGGAGGGGAAGGCTTTGGCAGTGTAAGCTCAGCCTCTTAATGGATCGTAGTCAGGAAACAACCACACACCGTTTTACTTGATAGCACACAACTGGCTCTCTTCCCTTAAAAGATGTTGAACAAATTACTCCTCTTTAATCCAGACAAGGTAGATTAGAGCTCAGAGATTTGACTTGGTCCAGCTGTATCCACCTGCTTGTGAGCACCCCTGCTGTCTCAGGCTGCCTTTTCCACCTTTTCTACAAGAAATTTTAACATAACCAGTCCCAAACTCTTCACCACAGTCCCGCATGAGTTTTACAGGATGTTGCATTCACAAGAAATGCAGAGGATACATGTCCAAAACCTTTATTTTCTCTTTTCTTTTGTGCTCATTCACAAGTTCAACACAACAGTCTTCCCTGGAGATTTCTAACTGTGAGCAACTATGGGGGTAAAGAAAGAAAGATTTTAAAATCTTGTCAAAGCCTAGTTGTCCACTTCAGGTTCAGTGTAATCTTAAAGGATAATTTGGGGGTATTGGTACAAAGATTCACAGTGGTTTGGAGAGTGATGACCAGAACACACTGTGGTGTCCTGATCCACAAGGACTGGTTTGTTCAGCTCTCGGTTGCATTTTCTGTTTGTGAAGGAGAGCTGGAAGGTACAATCAGTACTGCCTGTGCTTCAGTTCATTTCAGTGATGGAAAATGATTGTTAAATCAACTGACCTCCAGTTACAATTGCTCAAGATACTGTCCTGATACCATCCCTCCTGAGGAGAAATGTTACCAGCTACTTAATTCTTCCCACTGTCTTTAGAATTAAGAACAGGATTAGCTCATCAAAATTTACATCCTAATTTGCAATTATGAAGCCTTCTCAAACACAAAGACAGTTGGGAATTACCTAGACACTAACCTTAACCAAACTGATGCAATTCCCCTCTACTTTGCCCACATCAGCACCACAGCAAGACAATAACCAGCACTTCTGCTTCCACTGGAAAACAAAAGCAGATGCTACTGCTTGTGCTGGATGCCACGGGAGCGGCAAAGCAGCCTTGAGGGGAAAAAGGAAAAGTATCACTTCTAAAGCTCTGCACAAGGTCCCTGGGCTGGGACAATGGTCCCGGCTGTCAGTGTGGGATGCACAGGCCAGCCCGCACTGTGCCCCTCCAAGGTTACACCGTCATGGAAACCAAGGGCGAGGAGGAAAACACTGGAAAACTCAAAAGCTTCATGGTCAGGGGTTTCAATAGCTGTTTCTTTTGAAGGACAGCACAAAAGGCCTGTGGAACAGGAGCGTCTACGGGCTGCAACAGACTCCTCTGCGGCAGCACTGAAAGGGAAGGGGATGTTGGCCATGTGTTTGGCTTGTCTGCAAAACAAAAGGATCCTCAGTGTCCACCAGGAGTAGGAAATGAAGTTGGCTGTTGGGTTTTTCACCTTGAGAGAGTGCTCCTGGCTTCTGCCTTTTACAGAAGGAAGCCAGATGTCCTCAGGTACGGTCGCCACATGGAGAAAAGCTGTGTGTGTATGCATACACACAGGCATGCGCGCTTCTTGTGTGACACACAACAGGTTATTGCAGCCAAAAGCCTCACAGGGAAACACCTTTCATTACACAGGCAAGGCTGAGAAAACAACAACGCCATACGTAACTCACCTTAGTTAACCCCAGCAACAGATGCCATAAAAGAAGAGCCTGTTGGGTAAGATGAAAATGCAGTCTTCTGCAAATACGTTTAGGAAGTATTTACCAAAGGACCAGACTCAGCAGAGGATTGCAAACCTGCAGAGCCATGCAGGGGCTCCTCGTCAGCCACCCTGTCCAGGCTCTGGCAGGGCTCCCACTAGCCCAAGGGTGGGAGTCCCTCCTGCAGACCCCCCTGTCCTGATTTCTCTGTGGGTGTTGTGTTTCACACCCTGGGGCACGGGGCTGCCCCATCAGCCACACACAGGACAGAAAACCAGGCAAAGGGCACGCTGCCTGTGAACTTGTGGGGTTGGTCCCCAGGTGCCCCAGCAGTGGGACTGCCATTTCTTTTGTCTCTTATGAAGATGGAAAGGAAGAAAAAAAATAGCCCACTGGCTTTTGTCCTAAATTCAGACCAGCTGCTCACTAGTATTGTCCCTCTGCCTCATTTTTTACAGTTTTTACCCCCACAAAGCATACTCCTGGGCCCCCAGCTCCAAGTCTCATATGTCAGTGACATGAGTATCTCTGTTGCCTCTGGAACAGACCACAAATTCTGCTCTTTCATCTGGGAAGTGAAACCCTGAAAAGCTGAGTTTACCAGTGGGAGTTTATAGCTGGAGCCTCCTCTGCTCCAGCAGCAGGACGCTGGAGTTGCCCTGCTCTGGCGGCTGGCTCCCAGACCTGCTCCCACATCAAGGGGCTTTGAAAGATCCAAGTGCTTAACTGTAAGGGACACAAAGATCTCCAAGCTTATTTTGCGCGCAATTAAGCTGTTGTTTTGCTGTCCCTCCTACTGGCAGACAACTGCTACACCAGGGAACGTATGAGAGACTCCAGCCATTGACAGGTTGGGCACAGGCCCCCCTTGTTTCCTATTCTCCTTTTTTTGTTACTGAAACCATCCGTCTGCCAAATGTCACTAGCTGATAAGAACTGCCCGTTTTTAAATCCCCTTTTGTAAATAGATGCTGGCTGACATAATTAATGTCTACCATACAACACAATTTGAATTACAAAGTAAAGGCAATTTAAAAATCAGCCTCCACATGATTACAATTGATACTGAGTCTATAAATTCCATAGCCCCAGGAATTATTTAAATTTCTGAAAATGAATGAAAATCAGTACAAGATGTCTTTCAGGGAAACGAGACCAGGAGTGGAGCATCTGAGATAAACTAAACAGTCTCTTGAGATAAACATTCTTTGGTGCACTAATACCTATGGCTCCTGGGCCACCATGGCTCTGCAATGTCTGCTGCACTGTCAGGGCCCTTATCTGCTCCGCCACCGCCACCGACTCAGAGTAAATCCCTTTAGCTGATAAGCTCATTAGGTTGAGGAGCCCTGCTTGTCACTTCCATCTCACTGGGTGGTTTGTATGAACTCCATGGCACCGAATTGCTCCGCTCTGTGACACCGATCCTGCTCGCCAGCAGGATCCAGCCTTCAGCGCCTGAGCAGAGCACGGTCAGTGGAAAAAGGGGAAAAGTTCTTGGGCCCCCAACATAAGAAGGACATGGGACTGTTGGAGCAAGTCCAAAGGAGCCCACAAAGTTGATAAGGAGACTGAAGCATCTTCCCTATGGAGACAGGCTGAGAGAATTGGGGCTGTTCACCGTGGAGAAGAGAAGGTTGTGGTGGAGGCCTCACAGCACCTTCCATCATCTGAAGGGACTACAAAGAAGCCTGACAACAACTCTGCATCAGGACCTGTAGTTACAGGACAAGGGGGAATGGGTTCAAACTGAGAGAGGGGAAATTTAGATTTGATATGAGGAAGAAATTCTTGGCTGTGAGGGTGGTGAGGCCCTGGCACAGGGTGCCCAGAGAAGCTGTGGCTGCCCCATCCCTGAAAGTGTCCAAGGCCAGGTTGGATGGGGCTTGGAGCCACCTGGTCTAATGGAAGGTGCCTCTGCCCATGGCAGGGGGTTGGAACAAGATAATCTATAAGGTCCCTAACCATTCTATGATTCTACGAAAATGTATAAGGCAAAAAAAGAGGCTGTGGCATTTGGAGACATTTACTCCAGATTCAGTTTTTCTGTTAACTAGAAATACGTTTAAACGGACATTAGTCTGGGGAGAAAGAACAACAGTGTGAGGGTAATTTAAAGCATGTATACACTGTGCCTCTTACACATAAAAATAAACAGCTCTGTTTCTTCCTAAGGAAGAAAACAAGCCCTGTGCACAAGCTCAGCAGCATCGTAGCACAGCCAGAGCTCTCCTGCGTGTGGATCCCATACAGGAGGAGGATCTGGCACAGAACAGGGGACGCTGCCAAGTTTGACCTCTCTTCCTGTCTCTCTGCTATCACTTAAGGTTTTAAGTGAATGTTATTATTTTCCTGCTATTCCTTCCCTTGTAAAATAATTTGAAGGTGTCTTGATTTACTAGAAAAACAAATCTCTTCAGAAACAATAGTCCCACAAAGGAGCAATGAAATCTGCTTTCTAGGAAGCAAACGTGTTACTGCAAATCACAGGCTCACAGTTAAGTTCTGCATAAATACCCCAGATATGTGGCAGTGATATCCATGTGATAAATTACATTTATCATGCACTTATGACCATTTCACCTGCACTCAGTCCCCCAGCGAGGAAATGTTAACATTCTCCATCTTTCATCAGTTTCAAACAGCTGCCATTAAAAAAACACAATCCCCTCCCCAAACCCACAACAAAGAATTCCACATCTTCCCAGAGATAACGTTATCTTTCGCTTTTGAAATGGAAGGTGTTCCCTAAATTACGTTGGCACAAAATCCAGGGTTGGGGGCGGTATGTTCAGTCAGGCTTAGGAGCATATGATTAAAGTTACCTATTGGGGCAGAAATGGAAGCAAACATTCCTGGGAAGTATCACGACATCTGCAAAGATGTATAGTGTAAGAAATTGCTCAGAGGGCAGTGAGGCCCTGACACAGGGTGCCCAGAGAAGCTGTGGCTGCCCCATCGCTGGAAGTGTCCGAGGCCAGGCTGGACAAGGCTTGGAGCAACCTGGTCTAGTGGAAGGTGTCCCTGCCCATGGCAGGGGGGTGGAACAAGATGGTCCTTAAGGTTCCTTATGAACCCAAGCCATTCTATGATTCTGTAATTGTTCTATAAATTACAGCAAGTGTTTGCATTACTGGAAATAAGAGGGTCCCAGATTTCTATCTGCAACTACATAGTATTTGTTTCTCGTGCAAGAAACTGCCAAGGTATTCATCTTTGAGATAAGAAAGTCGTAAGCAAAATGAAGACAAATTAAAACAAGGCTGCTCCACTCTGAGATACTTTGTTATTAGTTCTGGAATTGGAAACGAGGAACCATCTTCAACTCTCTAAGGAACCATCTCCAACTCTCCCAAAGGACAAGATATCTCACAGCATCCATGAAATAGAACTCCTGAACAGAGCAGACATGACTGTCCGAACTGTTAAACACAACAGTTTAACACTTGGCTCCCCCCACAAATGGTAATGAAAGGGCTACACTTAAATATTGTTTTCCCTACAATTAGCAACATGTTACAACAATGTGGCTGCTGTGAGAAGATTACAAGGAGAGAAAATCCACAGGAAAATGTAAACTCAAAAAGCCACCACTTTAGCGGTGAGAATTTTCCTTCTCATTAGTTTCCTGCCTCCCTTCCTTCACATTCCTCTTTGTTATTGAGTAGAATGATTTTTTTAAAATGAGGTGCAAAGGCATTTTCACACCTCTTCCTAAAACTAGGTTAAGTCTCCACACTAATTACATATTATTAATGAGTTCAACAACTGAGACCAGGCTGGTTAGGGAAGGGAACGCAGGTCTGCAGGTTGTGTATGGATGCACAAGGATGCACGCCCGTATTCCACATGGATACGATGCTGCCAGGGGCTGAACTCTCTTATTTGCAAAAGTAGAATATTTAACACTGAAAATCATAGTCTACAATGCTATTCTTTTCTTCTAGTTATTCCTTTTACCTGTAAAAGTGTTTGTAAGGTTTGTGTTGGGTTTTTTTTTGTTTTCATTTGATACTGAAATGCACTAAAATATTACATTCCAGTCCTTGTTTTCAGGACTCTCCCCAGGTGTGCTTCATTACAAACACCAGTATCAGCTCAACAACATTTCTTTTTCTCTCAAATAAGCTGCCTGGCCTCCCTGACGCAGACTGGGAGGCGATCATAAAATGTTTTAGCCACCCAGAACACACTGGTTATGCACCAGATTATCATGCTCTGACAAAGTCTGCTTGGGTGGTTTAAAGTTATCATCTTCCACTGGTGGCATAATTGCCAGGGATCATCCCCTCCACAGCAGAGCTGGCACAGGAACAGATAACCACATTTTAGCTGCAAATTAGAGAGGAAGAGCTTACTTGGGCGCCAGTGGGGCTTCCTGCTGCCCTCTCTGCTGCTGTACAGGGAGAGTTTTGCTCTTTGCAAAATAGGTCTCAAAGAGCAAGTTGATAAATTAAAGATAATGACAATCAGTGCCAGTTTAACATGCTGGGCTTTCACTGGACCCTACAGCAAGGGCTTTTGGAGACGTGCAGCTCAGCACTCCAGCTCCTCCAGGCTGAACTGTGCAGGTGAAGCACAGGCATATGAGAGTCATCCTAGGACACCAACTCTGCAATAAAGTAGCAAAACCAACACAGAAATCCCTAAACAATGTTAGATCCGAGGTCTAAGCATCTGCAGCCAGAATGATAAAGGTCTTAAAAACATACATTTTGTTTTTAATTAATTCTACACAATTACAGAATCGTTAAGGTTGGAAACATCCTTTCACATCAAGTCCATCCATCACCCCAGCACCATCACCATGTTCACCATTAAACTGTGTCCGCAAGTACCACATCCACACATTTTCTGAACATTTCCAGGAATGGTGACTCCACCACTGCCATGGGCAGTCTGTTCCAATCTCTGACCCCCCTTTCCGTGAAGAAATTTTTTCCCTAATATCCAGTCCAAACTTCTCCTGGCACAACTCGAGGCTGTTTCCTCTCATCCTGTCCCTGTTTCCTGGGAGCAGAGCCAGACCCCCCCACCCCTAGCTGCCCCCTCCTGTCAGGGAGTTGTGCAGAGCCACAAGGTCCCCTCTGAGCCTCCTTTTCTCCAGGCTGAACCCCTTTCCCAGCTCCCTCAGCTCCTCGTGGTGCTCCAGACCCTTTCCCCGCCCCGTTCCCTTCCCTGGACATGCTGCAGCCTCTCAATGCCTTTTTTGTCATGTTCCCTCTTCTCTTCTAAAGTACAGAGCTGCTAACGATGTCTGTTATGCACTCTTTAACACAAGACACTATACATACGCTCACATGTAGTTTCTAAGTCTAAGTAACTTTCAGAGAAGCAAATATTTGTATAGAAGCAGCACACATGGAAAAAAAACCCCACAATGCCTTCCATCCTTGCTCTGGTTCAGATCTGTGTGGGAACATGAGGACACAAAGCTAACTCAGACTGACTTTTATTAGGAAGTGCATAAAGAACAGATTTTGCACAAATTCTGATGATTTCTCATTAAAAGCCTTGTTGTTGAAAGCATTATTCAAGCCTTAAATATGCCCCCCTGTGGGATGAGTGTGCGCTAAACCAATTCTTAACAGGCCTATTAATTGCACTCCATTAGTTGCTTCAGACTCTAAGTTTGTGGAGCCACTTTGATTCTTAAGTTTCTAGCTGGCAGGAAAAACAAGCCCTGATTGTGTCAGAGTTGAGCTGCTGAAGAGATCAGTATTTTACAAGGGATGTAAAAATGGTTCACAGTTACTAAAATAGAAATCTTCGTTTGCTTTTTAAGGAGGGGGGAAGGAGCATTTATAGCTTAAGAGTATAGCAATGGGTAATTAAGAAATACACCAATAAATTAATCTTCCCAGGATATTCTCTGGCTTGTGGAAAGACAGTAAAACACATCTGGGAATTTTCCAGCTGAAAGTTCCTTGCAAGTTGGATCTTACCGGATGTTATTTTAATCCTGAACATGGTTTGAATCCTGAAATTATGTAACATTTTCCCCTATGTGAACACCAAAGATGCTATTTTCCTTCTGGATTTTTTTTAAGACGGTCAAAACATATATTCAATAGGACATGTTGCTTTATCAGCTTGGGTTTGGCCTGAAATACCCCTATAAGGAGAATGTTACCAGAATTAGCTGCTTTTGAAGACCTACCACAGGATTACAGAATGGTTTGGGTTGGAAGGGACCTTAAAGATCATCTCTTTCCACCCTCTGCCACGGGCAGGGGCACCTTCAACTAAACCAGGCTGCTGCAAGCCATGTCCGACATGGCCTGGTCAGGTCAACAAGCATAAAGAACAAAGTTTACTGCCTTTTGAGTAGGTTTTTTTTTAGTTACCCTGACAACCACTCACCCTGATGAAAGGGTTTTATACTCACCGGCATCCAGACTCCCAGTAGCTGCAGTCCAGCCCATGATGGGGGGAATGGCCCCAACAACAGCTCCCACCCACGTGTTGGCAATGCTCATTCTCTTCAGGGGTGTGTAACAGCACGTGTAGAGGAAGATGTTGAAGGCTCCCAGGGCCCCGGTGAGAGGGTTCACTCCCAGTGTGAGCAGGGCAATTCCTGGGACTCCACACGAAGCAGCAAAGCAGACAGCGAGCAGGGGGCTGTGGGGAGACATGTGGCACATCCTGAGCAGGAGCTGGCCTTAGAGAATGGCTGTTGTTCCTTTCCTTTGGTCGCCCTCCCAAAGTTACAACTGAATTTTTGTCATTGTTTTACTCAGCCATCCCAAATTTTCCTGTTTGAGCCCCCATCCTAACAAAAGCCTTTCCAAAATGTTAAGACAATCTTGCTCCAGCTCTGCAATGGAGGTGATTCTTAATCTTGTGATCATGGTGTTCACCAAATAAATCCAAGCTCTGCAGATAACGGAGAACTGGTCTCCCTTATGGAGAACTGGTGCTTTCGGTAGATCTTCCTCCTTCATTTTAATTTTAGTAAATTTAAACCTCTGGAAAAAGCACTCAGAGTTTAGAGTAAATTAAAATGGTTGCAGTTTGTCAGATTTTTAACTGATTGCAGATATCCAATGGATCCTTTGAAACGCAACAGGGTTAGACACAAAATTAGGAAGCATTTATGACAAAAAGAGTACATTCAATCATTTTGAAATTACATCAATTTGAAAAAAAGTCTGAATGTTCTACACCCCCATTTATCTGATGCGCTATACTGAGCAGGGGGAGCACACCAAAACAATGCTGGCAGCAGAATCAAAACTGATTATCTTGTAAGCACGACTGAAATTAACTGAAGATATTTTAGGTTTGGTCGAAAGCAGAAAACAACAGGGATGCAAATTATCTCTGAGGATTTCTACTGCGCATCAGCTGAGAGCTCAGGGAAGGTTGGAAACTCATATTAAAATCTGTCAGAAAGGGGCTGGAGCTATGTAAACTTCTGCTAATAAATTCCACAATAAACATCCAAATAGGATGAACAAGGATTTTTTGTTTGGCTACCAGAACCACACTTGACAGGCAGCATGGTGACACAACCCTAAGGAAGCTTTAGTTGTGATTCCTTGTGCCAGATCAACAAGCTTGCTGCTGGTGGGGATCTCCTCTTGTGTGCTTGTTCAAGGCGTTTGGTATAACAGGAAGAGAGAACTAAAAACCTCTAAGAAATAATGTGGTGTGGGCAACCTCTGGAAGCGAGGAAAATGCCATTAAATGAATTGTGTTTAATAACCCATGTGGCTAAATACACAGTTGTAGTCATCCATGTAAGACCAGAAAATATGTGTGCTTGCAACGAAGGTCTCTGCTTGGAGTTTAGCTTTACACCTTTTGTCTAATTGAAAACCATGCAGCCTTTGTGTTCTACAATCCAACTCTGCCCTCTGGCCAAATCCTTAACCCTAAAATATGTGTTGCAAGCACCGCTCCAACTCTCATAAGAAAAATTTGCTGGTGGGGATGAATTTTATGGGAGTTTTATCAGCAAAAAACCCTACCACTCAAATTTTGATATTTAAGATGTTTGTTAGGCCAACACAGTACAGAGATCCTAAATACCTGGAAGAACTAAAATGAGCAAATCTTACACTAAAGATCTGCCTTCAATTTAAATTAAATTGACTAAGTCATTTTATCCAGCTTTTCCAAACCATCAACAGATTTTAGGTAATGCAGTGTGCACAGAGCATATTTCTGCTCAGCATCACCAGCCCTGATGTAACCAATACAGCTGGAGTAGAGGGAGGGTACATCATTGCCTTTCAGTGGCAATGAGATGTATAAAATTTAAGGCTGTTTTCAGGAAAGGAGCCATACGGAGCTGTGCCCTGTGGTTCTGCAGCCTGTGGTGCTCCTTTGCACAAAGTCAGCAAAACACAATCTGTACCGCAAATGGTCCCAGTGCCGACCACAAATGCCGGAGTACTTTGTAGATGTTGCCCCTCTGTAGTGAAAGCCTGACTGGGCTTGGTTAAACAAATCTATCTTGACTGACTCTTGAATAAAATACAGTCAGACAGTAAACACCAGATTCACACAATACTCACTCTTGAGGCGACAAAAGACCAGTGTGACCCTGTGAGGCTGGGCTGCCCACATCTGCCCTGCAAGGCTCACAGACATAAACGAAGGCACAGTTTGATCTAACGCAACGAACGCTTTTCTCACTAATCAGGAGTGAAGATTTATCTACCTGTCTCCAATCCAAATGAACACTACCCACCACAAGTCGGCACCAGCCCTTCATGTCTCTTCTCAGACAGGAAGGCAAAGGGTGGGAGTGTAAAGCCTTCCTCCATGGATGAACCCTGTTTTGCCTCTCTCCCACACTGCTTCCCTGCAGCACCGACAGCCTTCAGTGCTAGCCCTGATCCCAGGTGTCTGCTGCCTCCATTTCCAACCAATGGATCAGAAAAATACTTTTAAGAAATAAGGCTTTATCAAAAGGGAAGGGTGAAGTTATGTGGCTGGGACCTTCAAAAGAGTTGCTGTGATTCTGGTGGATGAGAACACATTTTTGTTTTAGTTTCTTCCTTTTTGCCTCTTTAAGGGAAGTTCCTGGAGGCACAGGATGTAATCACAGAATGGTTTGTGCTGAGAGAGACATTAAAGCCCACCTTGTTTCAAACCTATCTCCAAAAGGCAGGGACACCTTCCACTAAACCAGGTTGCTCCAAGACCCATCCAACCTGGCCTTGAACACTTCCAGGGGTGGGGCAGCCACAACTTCTCTGGGCAATTTGAGGCAGTTTGATCAGTGTCTGCAATCATCCTAATGCTCTCAGGGGAGGGCATAAAGTCAATGGGGTAGTTCCTCTTAAGCAGCTGAACTACTTTACTTTTAGACATCCTGAAAGAATCACATCTTCTACTTCTCTCTAGTACTTCCTCAACAAAGAAGAGTAATTGTCTGACTTACAAAGGCTTCTCCTAAAACTCCAACTGAGATTAGAAAGTCAAACTGTGGTCTGATGACTCAGCTTTGTTATTTCTGCCTCTTAAATACTATTTGGCATCACAAAGACACTGCAATCCGAAATCAGGACTTTTCTTTCATGGCGAGACATGAGGTAGAGAATTCAACTCACTCTCATGTAAACTTGTCATGTTTATAAGGTTTAGGAGAAGTATAAGCAACTCCTCACTGGGAAAAAAAGTATTTGAGGAAAACATAGATTTCAGTCACTGGTGATGCTCTTTCTGCTTCAGTGACACTGCAGATTTTAAGACAAGACTGAGCCTAGGTTTAAATAATAGCAGCTTAAGGGGTATTCTGATTTCTACTAGTTTATATCTTCTAGCGACCAGTGTGCATGTCCATGCTCATGTTGTCTGTCAGTACTCAGGTACATGGGGTGATGCTCGCTGATTTGATGCACTCTCCATTGCCAGGCTGCCCACATCTCACCAAGGGACCATAGGAGACCAGCATCTTGTCCCAGAGCAGGAGAAAGGCTGAGACACTGAGCTGTCACTGGATTTACCCCACCACCTAATGTTCACACAGTATCTACCACTACAGCCTCATGCCACCACACAGCCCATGTCAGCCTTGGGTAACCCAATGCCAGGGAATTTTCACATGGTGCTCAAAAGTGGCTGAGGGGTCTCTGATGGTTTCCTTCATCCTTAAACCATCCCATGCAGTAAGTGCAGGCTGGTGACAGATGCTGGTACATATGCCTCATTTCACTTGGGCGTTCATGTTTGCTGAGGGAATCGCTCCCACGGGAAAAAAAAAGGCAATCTTCCTTTGGAAAATTGTGCTAGCTCAGAAAGCAAACATCTTGAGTAAGAAACTAGGTTTTATGACAGATTCTTGGGAGGAGTTGGTTTCAGTTATTTGGCTGATTAAAATCAGGCTTTGGAAAAATACTACAAGTGCCAAATGAGTTCTCTTCAAATTTCAACTCTAAAATAGCCAGTATGTCACCACAAAGGGCATCTCCTAAAGGCAAATCAAAACCTGGTAGTTCCGCTTCGTCCCTCTTCTCTCCTCTACTGACAACAAATATGCCAAAACCTGCCTAATAAAAGTGCTAAAAGACATCCACCTTCAACTAAAAGCTTTTGAGAATTTCGGCTTGACTAGTGAATAATCAAACTTTTCCTGATCCAAAGGAAATGTGTTGTCATTTCTTTCCCAGAGAGTTTGTCCAAGACAGCCCCACCTCAGCCACACTCCACTGAGAGCATCCAAGAGGAGGACAAAAAGCAGGAGGAAGATGAGGCCCACATTCTCCTCATTCAGCTCTGGAGAGATGCTGTTGGTTAGGCTGGGGAGGATTGCTCAAGGACAGCCCAGAGCTGCTGGGGGGAATGGGAACAGGCAGGTGGAATTCCACATGGGTGCTATTCAGGTATCTCCTACACACATGACCATGAGACATCCATGTGGACCCTCATTCAGAGGAGTGAGGAGACTTTGGACAACGCAGCAGCATATTTTAATTCATGTGCAATAACATAACCTCTAAACTAGTTACCACTTACAGATGTTCTGGTTATATGTTAATAATGAGTTTACACACATGTACAGGAAATAAATTTATTTAACAGGCTCCAGAACCACGGATAATAGTACTTACTGACTCACAGCCTTACTTGGAAAAATTAGGAGGCAAAAACAAATTAAAGCATTTGCCCATCTATAAAATTAATGTAGTATTTTACCTATTTCGCAGCAGCATTAGCAAGCTTCATGTCTATAATGATCAACAGTGGCACTACTTACAAAGGCTTATTCTGTGCTATCTTTGCCAAAACATTTTGTGAGGACGACTGTCAAAGCAGAGTTTGAATTACAATCTAAAAAATTGTGTTAAAAATGGGGCAAAAGTTTAATGAATAAAAAACAAACAAATAAACAAACAACAAAGAGCAAGACACAATTCCCTCTTAAAACCTATCAATACTTAAAAACATGGAAAATTCCTGTATCAGCATCTAATGCTTCAACTTATTCCTGTGAATAGATTGACACTCCCATACAAATGCAGACACAAAGTCCATATGAATCCTGAATAGGTGCACTCATGCAATCAGCAGTTGTATGCAATTCGTGTTTAGATATTATGTAAATACATGAGAAACTTAATTTGTGACCATGTGTTAATGGGAAACTGGGCACGCTAAACATATTTGCATAAAAACAGGTGAAGTATAAGTGCGTATATTTGAAAATTAGATTCAAAGTCTAATACAAAAGGCAATAAAGCCTGTCTTCTCCCTGTCTGTCAAAAACCTTTCATAGACACGTCACCCACTTCTAAAAGGGTAAACCAAAACCCGAACAACAATGCTCTTTTGTTTAGCTGCAGCATGCCTGGAGTACCTTAATGGATTGGAATATTTAAATTCCCAGTTGATTATTCTGTATTAGATCTCATTATTATTGACAACTGTACCTCAGGCCACAAGACCATGGATCTGTTATGCCAAACGCAGGGTGATGCTCTAAAATAAGCAGAGCAGGGATGGTGAAGGAAGAATCCAGGCATGGGCTTGTGGGACAAGGAGGGAGGGCGGAAAGAGAAGAAACTTTATTTAGAGTAATTTCCATATCCAAATGAAGCCAAACACATATCCTTGTGTTCCTCTGTGTGGGATTTTAGTAACAGCAAATACTCTGCACAGACTCTGCCCTTTAATTAAACTGCAATTTACCTACTTTTCTATGAGACAAAAACTGGGTTTGGGTTTTGGTGAGTTTTCTGTGTCATCCAAGACATAGGTTCAGCAAGACCACTGTGCTTCCTCCCCTCACCCACCCACAGAAATGGTACTAAATTATACCTGACTTCAGCATCTTCCACAGTGGCAGGTAAACAATGCTGAGACAATAGAGGTGAGACTGATGGCTCAGAATAATTTCAATATTGCTACTGTGGGCCCAAATTCCATCTGCATATAGTGTCAAAACAATTTGTTGTAATAAGAAGAGGGACAGCCTGAACCAGGTTCCTGCACAGACGGGCTGAAAATAGCAGGAGCTCAAGAGAAGGTATTTTGGCAGACAAAGAACACAAGTGCGATCCTCATCTGCAACTACCATCACAGGCTCAGATACGAGTCCATTGCTGTTCCAAACCCATAATTAAAATCAGATTTCAGGAGGAAGCATCATAAGTTGCTTATTATTTCTGGAATCTCTAGGTACTAAAAATGTCCCCAGACTACTCGTCAGTACAAAGGTGCTGGAGGAAGCCCCCTTCTCTTTTTCCTAATTTTTTCCAGGTCAGCAATAAATTCCTAAGGCTTCTGATGCCACTTACAAACTCAGACAAAAGCATCAGTCTGAAGGTTTCACCTTTTTCCAACAGCAATGAAAGGTTACACAAACAGAAGTTCAAGTACCACCTTTTTGACTGCTTCTGTGGCTGGAGAAGCCCACAGTCATGAAGGGGAAGGGATGTCCATGGAGATTTCCACCTATCCCCATGCAGAAAACCACACTTTTCCCTAGCTGCTGATCTAGTTTTGCTCGTCTCCTGGCATCTTCTCAATTCCTGCAGCCAAGCAACACTAAGAGTGGCCGAAAACAAGTCCCAGGGCAGGAGCTGTGCCTGTGGTCACCATGACTGTCCTACAGTACTGAGCTATGGCTTGATCACCTCCCTGAGAGGGAGGAGCATCAGCCAAAAGTAATTTTTTAAACTTTTATATTTATTTTTTTTAAGATCAGCACCCAAGAACCGCTGAACTCTGCTCAGCAACTTTTAGAGATCCACCAGAAAAATCAGGGAGGGCCATCAGCCTCAGCAGTTAGAGCAGGCAATCCCATCCCATCCAGAGGAGACAAAAGGAGCCGAGGATGTTACGAAGACTCTAAGAAGCCTTCCTGCTCCCACAGCTGAGGTAGCAGAGATGCAGGCCCATCTCCTTCAAGCACACATCTGGACTGCATTTGTGTAATTTCCAGCCCTGCTTCCCCTGATGGACAGATGCCTGGAACTGGCAACGGGGTCGTCTGCTGGCGCAAGTGCCGCCAACTCAGCTGACTGCGAGAAAGGAGCCAGAAGGCTGGAAAAGGCACATTTTGCCCCAAATAGCAATGGTAGCATCCCGGAAATTATTTTTGATGGAGGTTAAAAAAATCCCCTCATACAGTTTCTACGTTCGAGGTAAGGCCCAGACCATTCAAAAGAAATTAGTAATCATGGCAGAACGCTGAACGATGGCAATCTACCAACTGTGAAATTAAATTTTAACTTTCCACACAAATCCTTTCAGGCTGTGTATTTATATATTTAGTAATAAAAACCATATTCATGACCACTGTCAGCCGTAAAAGTTCTATCGTAATAACAACACTGCTAATGGGAACTAGAACTGGAACAACACTGTGTGGATCAGTAGCTTCACTGCTGATGACTTTACTAAAATTATTCTATTTTTTTTTTACAAAAAACATTAGATAAAACTCCCAAAAAGCTCTACAGCCAGACTGAGGATATACCTGATAGAAAAAACATCCACATTCAGACATGAGATTCTGAATCAAAGTGGTTACATGATGACCTGATCTAGTGGGTGGCATCCCTGTCCATGGCAGAGGGGTTGGAATTAGATGGTCTTTAAGGTCCCTCCCAACACAAACCATTTTGGGATTCTGTAATACAGTGTGACCCCTAATCAATATGGTTTTGAGGCTGCAGTTTTTAAGGACTCAAAGCAAAATATTTTTACACTCAACTACAACTTTCAATTACAGATTGGATTAGTCTCAAGGAAAGATTTTTTTCCAATTAAAAGGAAAAAAAAATAGCTGTAACACTGGCAGAATGGAAATACTGCCAGACCTCTATTTCTTTCATGTATTTCTGATTCAGCATCAGTTAGAAGCTTTACTTAACACAAGCAATTCATGCTCTCACTTTTGATAGTCTCTTCTACAGGTACATTGTGGATGAATATTATGAAAAGCCCAAGAACCTGCTGATTGAAGCTTAAACTTCCAAAGTACCAGAATTATATTAAACTGAACAATATGTATCAATGAGCTAAAATGGTACTATTTCAAGGGAGAAAATGTTGAGAAAGATCTTAATAGATATTAATTTATTCTCTTTCAGTCATGCAAGAAAGTTCATGAGTCATGACAAGGGATGAAGGATGATGCAGTTTAAAACTAAAACATGAAACTAAATTACACTTTTAACTGGGAATTCAATTTTTCTCCATCAACTGCAAGTATCAGAATGCAGTTTGTCTATCATTTAGCGCTGAAGACAGACAAGCAAATGAGGAGCTTTGTCAAGTCTTTCTTTTTTCTCTTAATGAATTATTTAATTTTGTCTTCACAGGTTAAGAAGTAGTATCTACATTCTGTCATCGTCGGGTATTTCATCCCCAGAAACATGTTGCTGTGACAGATCAGACTCTATATGTACTACAAGTACTGAATTCTGTATCAAATCCCCTTTAACTGGGTGTACCACGATTTTTAAGACTGCCAGAACACATCTGTTGCAATTCTGCCCACTTGTGTTTTTGTGTGTCTTTTTTGCGATTTGATTTAGGGTAATGACTATGATAAAGATGTTGCTAATCTCAGACTGGACAGTACTTTTCCTCAAATGTGAAAGAAAAAAAAAAAAGGAGGAAAATAATAGAAAAGTTCTAAACCAACTGAGCTGAGGAAGAATTCAGTGTTAAGAGGAAGTACGAGACTGGTAGGTGCTCCCAAAAAATCTAAGGAGCTGGGTTAACGGGTAGAATTTAAGCACATTTAAACACCACAACAACTGTGTCTGCAGAAAAAGAGTTTACACGCAAGATCCTCAAATAAACCTCTTTAAAATTCAAATCTCTCTGAAAGGAATCACCCCTAATACCTTTCCTTTGTCTGCAGGTACCAGCCAGGCCCATCAGCATCAACCTGGACTGACTGAATGACAGTCGGACCATCCACAGGGAAACAGGGAAGCATTCAATGAGTGATGTCTAAATCTCCCAAGGAATGTCTCACAGTAAGAACTTGGCATAAAGGGAGTTCAGTGATGGATAAACATGTATCGCTGGCTAAGTCTCATCATGGAATTGCCTTTTTGAGTTTTGCCTCTAAATTGCCACCAGCTCTTGCTTTGCCATCAAATATACTCACTCAGAAGTGTATTTAGTGTAAATAAACACAGACGAGAATAAAATACTGCCTGTCTGTGCCAATTCGTTTCTCTCCCAAAGAAGAAACAGACCAAGCATGGAGCCCAGACCGCCTTGCCACGGCTGTGTATCATTGTATAAAAGCATAATCAACACTGTATTTTATCCAAAGTGGGGGCAATTTGTTCCTCTCACTCCTCAAGAACCCAAGCTGCAGATGTTCTGTCTCCCCTGCAAGATCGAGGTGCTTTAAAAACTATCATAAACAAACACGGCTGATTTAAAAGAATCATTTGATCCTGGAAGGGACACATCTCTCTTTTTTATGCTTGAGTAAATCAAAATTGGCTTGATTGATTTTGCTGAAGGTTTCCACAAAGGTGCGACGTGGATGCTAAGGTGATGCAAGAATTTCAACTCAGCCAAGGAAGAGAGTCCCACCCTTAGCATCGAGCTTTCTCCTACACATCTCCTGCTCTCATTTTGACCAGTTTAACTCCCTGCAAATGATACCAGGATCTGCTTTTTCAAGGTTTCATGAGCCTGCCCTGAGGTCTGAGCCCAGGTGTGGGATGAGATAGCTCAGTGCACCATGGGGAGACTTGCAGCTCAGACAAAAAGAAAACTTTTATGCTGCCCTTTGTTATTAAGCAGACACTCCAATTGGGCTTCATCACTTCACTTGGAAGTAAAGAATTACAAATGAAAAGGACCTATACTTACAAAATGTTTATGCTCTTATTACACTTGACATCCACACCAGAATGTTAATCATAACAACCCTGAGCAACCCTGTGGAGCATCAACACGCTTGTGGTATATGGCTTTGATAGGTAGGAGTGAAAGGATGAATAATAATATTCACAGCTTCCCTGCAGTCATGAAAATGTAAATATTTTTTTAAAGTGCTTACAAGACAAACCTACAGTAAATCTGAAAAATGCTCCCCAATAATATTTAAACTAAATCCTCCTCTTTAACCTAACCTTAAGAGCATGGCAGTTAAGTGATCCATTCATTCTACTTCAAAATCTCAGTTTTCTCTTTAAGAGCCAGACACCACCTGACTAATAGGATGGATAATTTGCTTTCTCCAGAAACATTTTTTCTGTGATTTTGAATGATTAAATCTAACATGTGCTTCTGCTGAGCCCTCAGCCAACATTTGGAAAGCAGTGGGTAAAGAAGTCTCAGGCCAGATCTCAATCCCATTCAGACAGGGAAAACTGACATTCTAGAGTATTTATCAACCTGCTCTTCAAAAACTAAAAGAGAGAAGATAGTCTAGTCATCTCAGCACCGGAATACTGCTTCTAAATACATTTCCAGGAGCAATGAAAATGAAGGAATTAAGTTATTCCCTACAGTCAAAGAGAGCAGGACAAGAAGCAAAGGTCTGCCATGGGAAGGGGATCAGTCTCTAGACACCAGCCAGTGGAAGAGCAATGGAGCAGATTGAGCCTGACAAATTCCAAGTTCAGTCAGATCCTTTCTGCCCATCTGCAGATTCCCCTGCACCATTGCAAACACACCTTTGACAGCCACAGCATGGGAACACTGTACAGCGAACTCTTAGCTGCCAAGCCTCATCTCAGAGGTGAAGAGGATGAGGATGGCTGTATTTTAGGATTCCTGTAGCATTATCTAGGTAGATTATCTACAGTTACCATCTGGAGTTATGGGGTTTTTTTAGTGGAAAAACAAAAAGAAAAACCCTTCATACCATCAAAGTGCATGAATAGAATATAATTATTGTCACACAGGCAGCAATACGAGTCACTGCGGCTCCTTTCCAGCATGATTTATAATTTTATACTCCTTGTGATTTTATGTCCCTAGCAAAAAAGAACTAAATAAAACATATCAAAGCAGTTCTCCACATATCTCAACCTCAGGAATGAAGCTTTTCTAGTCATAGAGACCAGAGAACAAGCATCTGTGTTCATACAGCTAATTAAAGCGCAAGAAAAACCTCTTTTATATGACTTGCGAAGCTGATAACATGTAAGCTATAACTTGTATGAGACATGATAAACTCTGTCTTTCACAGAGAGAAAGGCACTTCTAACATGACTCACTGTAAACAGATCGCAGAGTATAGCAGCTTCTAATCAGAGGCAGCTCCATAATGGACTTGTTGAGCAGTGACATTTCCTACACCACTTGGCACAGGGTGAGTGATGACGCTGTTGTGGTTAAACCAGATCAGGTTCAATACTAATACAGGGAACGAAGTGTTGGGGTTTTGACTGCATTAAGCCAGAATTTACAAACAGGAACCTGAAATGTTTGACAGACACGGGAAGAAGAGCCATCAGGAGAACACTGCCCCTAAGCTGGGGAAAGGATCTTGGGCTTCGAGCTTAAATATTGTTTGTTTGTAAAAAGTCACTTGAACATCACCTTTGGAGAAAATGACTCATCACTAGTCAATTAAAGAAGAAAAGAGGCAATGGCTGCAATCAGTGTCCAAGAGGCCCATTCATATTAGACACAAAGATGGCAGGATTAGTGTACAATGGCTCGGTTCCCTCCAGCTACCCCCCCCCGGCAAGGAGCTGACATGGGAGGATAAGACAACTCCATTAGGAGCCCGTATCACTTCTCTGCAGTGTTCTCCACAAGCAGATGGAGCAGCTATTTAGCGAAATGCACCGTGACTCCTGCTTTACACATGAGCATCTGGGATGTTTCCTAATGTGAGACAAGGCAGAATGTACTCCGATTTATCAACTGTCCCACATGCAATTAAATATTCAGATAAATAATTTGGGGGTAAAGGCCCATAGGCTGAGCTGAAAAGCAGCAAGGCATGAGGGGTCAAGTGTTTCTGCAGGATTTATATTTACCAAACAGAACTGCCTGCAAAGGAATGTCTGTGTTGAGCTGTGGCAGAATGAGGCCTGGGCAGGAGTGAGCTGGAGAACCAGCGACTGCTTCATTTCAACTGAAACAAATTTAAATGTGGAGTTAATAAAACAACCCTCTTTATTGCCCTAAGAAACAAAATATATATGTAGTTAGAGCTATGTAATTTCCTCCTAAAACACATTTTGATCTGAGGATAATGTGCAGTACCACCATTTTTCTGTGCATTCTACAAAAGGCCTCTAATACCTTAGAACCATTTAATCAACATCCCATGCAGGCAGTGAATAGATAATTGAAATATAAGTACTGTCATCCATATTCCCTTTGGGAAAGAGACACAGTAAGCATTATATCATTCCATTAGACCAATCTTTGATGTGGGTTTTGTTCTCATTAAACTATGTTTTAGCCCCAAGGTTTCTCCCCCCCACACCTCTCTGTGACATGGCCATGCCAGAAAAAAAAAAAAAAATCCTGCTGTTCAAAAGGCAAGAAGTACATTTTTACAAGCAATTGTACATGTCAAAAATATAAAGCTGCCTTTTTAATTTCTTGTTTACCAAACACAGTCAATGACAGCTCCTGGAAAAAACAGGGTGGAAAAAAAAAGATGAAGGCAGGAGGGTGGTGGTGGGAAGGAATGCATTCACTTGTTTTCAAATAATAAAGCCTGAATACAAGCAGGATAAGAAATTCTTGAAAAGGCTGCCATGATGGTGTCTGCTTTGAATTGTGCCCTGTTTAAATAAGAGGAAAGCCTCCCACTGAAAAAAGAAACATTTTATCATTCAAAAAGATCTCAAGGCAGTCCCTTTAAAATGAGCTGTTTTCTAAACAAAGTATCAGAATGTTCCCCTGCGGGGAATGAGCATCTGATCTCTTAAAAATGATTATTCTTGAAGAACTGTAGATTTATGGAGTTTTTATTTTATTTGTTTTAACTTAAGTGGAATGAAACCTGTCTGAAATGACCACCCAAGGGAGCAGAGCCACCAGCTAAGTAAGGGCTGAGCTCTAAAGGGGACCCAAAGTTGTACCAAGACCCTGGGGCCGCTTTTAAACCTCTGGCTTAACCAGGGCTAGCAAAACACTTAATGCAGGTCTCAGTGTGAGCCCAGGACATGGATTTTCCCCCACTTACATCCGTGCAGCTCCACTAACATCAGTAGGAATATTCCTGATTTACATTAGTGTTAACAAGCTAAGAATCAAGCTAATTACCCTGAGTTATCCACAGTGATCACAGGAGGAATTTTGTTTTAAAATGCACACATTTTTTCAGTGTGGACTGGTTTTGTTATGCTTGTAATAGCAGGTCTGCTACAGGCAACAGCGTGGAAAAACTCAGCTTTACACAGAACTAGTCTTGAGTCAAAATGTGTTTCTGAACAAACAGAATTTCACATGTTGCAGTTTTCTATTAGTTCACGAACATCCAACTTGCTTATCTGCAATTATAACTACAATTCACAACTATAAGCCATTGGTGAGAAACAATACTAGCATAGGAGCCTTTTTTGGTCTGATTCTTGAAGAGTTTGGCTTACAGTTTAAACTGAGTCAACACTCCACTCAGAAATATCAATAAGTAGAAGTGTTACTGCCTCCATTAACTGCAGTAACCATCAACTGTGAACATGAGAAGCAGAAAGCTCACAGACAGAACACAGCTCTTCGGGCATTGCTAAGGGAAGAGGTTAATGGGATTCTCGGAAAAAGTATTCACCAAACGACACAAAGATTTATTTCTGTTGAAGCATTCAAGGCATTAGCTGTGATGTGCTGCCTTCTGCCATTTCAATAGACTTAAACTTCTTACATGTGTATAGAAAAGTAGCTTGAGTGCAATTAATCTGCGTAAGGAGAGTATCAATAAATTCCACAGCATGTTAGTCTTATCATCAAAACCCAGAATGGTTTTGAATTGGAAGGGACCGTAAAGCTCAACTCTTTTCACCCTCCTGCCATGGGCAGGGACACCTTTCACTATCCCAGGCTGCTCCAAGCCCCGTCCAGCCTGGTCTTAGACACTTCCAGGGACGGGGCAGCCACAGCTTCTCTGGGCAACCTGGGCCTGGGCCTCACCACCCTCACAGGGAAGAATTTCTTCCTAAGATCTAATCTAAATCTACTCTTTCGCAGTTCAAAGCCATTATGTTGAAGGCTTTTAGACAAGACCTGGAGCAACCAGGTCTGACCTCAGAGCCGACTCTGCTGTGAACAGGAGATGGGTCTTCATCTCTCCTGAGGCCCCTTTCAGCCTGGACCATCCTTTAAAGCTGCCTGAACAATGCTCTGTAGTCCAGGTAAGCAAAGGAGAAGCCCCAGCCCCACTTCCAGGCAGCCACTGCTGAAGCCAAAGCCAAGGGACTGGGTACAGAAAACAGCTGTAAGTTGCAAAATACTGCAGGAGCAGAATTGAACAATGTCTACATGGCCGTGAATTGGTTATTTAGAACATACTGTTCAAGGTCTTTTCTTCTTTTAAGATGAAAAACTGTTCTTGTACAACTATGAAGACATCTATGTGTGATTAGCACAGCGGATCCAGCAGCATCCTAAGTTCATAAAACAGCCACTTTTTAGAAGGAGTGGGGGGCCAGTTCTGGGTAAAGGGTGATCAAACCTGTCACTTTGCACAACATAACAGAGCAGGACACTTGCCACCCCTAAGGTTGATCTCCCTCAGCTACTGCAGCTCATACCAGAGATTTATTTAAACTAATCTGCAGGAAAATTAAATCCATTACCTTAAAAAGCAAGGGAATAAATCATACCCAACAGGAAACCAGGAAAAGCTGCTGCCACTTCAAATGAATCCAAGATTGTGTGAGCACATGAAATTTTTCCTCATCAATGACACAAAACCAATTCATAGAAGGAAAACCAGTATCAGCTGTTATTATAATGCAGAACACAAATATGCTCGATGAGTTTAACACTGCAGCCCAAGTATAAAGAACTTCTCAAGCTGTTTGTATTTCCAAACAAGACTTGAGGGATCAGAGGAGGGAGGAGGATATGTGGGCAGGCAAGATGATGGATGGCGCACAGCAGCATACTGTGTTTGGGTCTACCTTTCTTGTTTTTGCAACAGGATGTCTCTGATTACTCTCCGAATAGAGAATAGGATGGTTACGTCTCATTGCTCAAAGAGAACATTTTTTCAGAGCTTTACAAATTAAATAGAACATTGTAAAGCAAGAAGTCAATGAACTATCAGGTGTTGTTTGTCACCAATTTCCCAAATCTCAGTGTCAGAAGATTCCTTGGGGGCACCAGAGGTGGGTTTGGGGGCTGGCAAATAAGGTAAATGTGCTCTCGTCCTCACATTCAGCAGCCCCAGCTCTGCAGAATCCTTCTGTGTTGTTGCCTTTATGGATTGTCCAGCCCAAATATACAAAATATAAAGCAGGGGCACACTGAGCCCCTAAGTAATTGTCTCAGCCATCAAGATGATGCAATACAGAGACTTCACAAAGGAGGGAGGAAAATTACTTTTCCAAATCCCATCCTTCCAGAGATCTTTGCAGAACTGGCTCCTGGCTCACAGGGAGTGATGGACAGGCCAAAGCTGCCCAACTGAGACCCTTCTTGAATGTCACCAGTAAGAGAGCAATACTGTCTCCAGCCAGACCTCCACACCCTACAGTGCAGCCCTGCCCAGAGAGCCTTTCTTTGAAATCTACTGGAGTTCCTCGTCGATGCCAAACGAAACTGCAAGTCCTCAGCAACTCATAGAAAAGGGTGACATGTGAGGGTTTGGGAACCACATGAATGTGTATGCAGGGAAATGAATCCCTGAGATGGACTTGCGGTGTTTCGTCAAAGTGAAGGCTTCAGGCAGAAAGAAAGGAGAGAAATGTTGGAAGCAAGATCACTTAGAACAGACAGCTGGTCTTAACCCTAAACAAACTGGGGGCTGAAGCTGCAAATGGAGCCCACAAAGCAAAACACACGGGAATAGTTTCTCTACAAAAGCTTAACATTTCCCAACGAGCCAGCTCTGTGAATTATCTTACTTAAAACAGAGACATCAGCTCATCCAGGGACTGCATGACTCAGTAACTCCAAGAACCTCTCACTGGGGTTACCAGTTTGTTCTGGTCTACATTCAAAGTGTGTAAGAATTCTCTTTGTGATGGCACAACCTCTAGGAAAACTCTCACTGGCCTCAGTGCAGTTTTCAGTGTGCAGGAGTCACATCGAAGCCACCACCGAAAGCCTTTCCAAGGAGGTGCAGAGCCAATATGATGGAGAGTTAACAGCCTTCTCTCTTCAAAAGGAATTTCAAGCTCAGGACAAAAACTGCTACCCATATTGTCCAGTTCTGTAACAGTGACTACGCCAAATAAATAAAAAGCAAGAAAAGCAAGAAAAAAAAGAGAATACATTTACAAACAGTGCAAATGAAGATGGATTAGAAAATGATGTCTCATTTGCACTGGATAGCACAGATGTTGTAACACAGCAGAACTAAAAAAGCAGCAAATGTTTCATTAAATGAAGCAGCTAAAGAGAAGAAAACGTCAAAACTCAAATGTCAGACAAATTTTGGGCAAGAAGTCCCCAAACTCTCTGGATTCTTTCCCAGAGCCAAGACACCAGTCTCTTATATATTGTTTATCCATCCCTGTCTTGTCTGGTTTTGACTGGTTTTAGCATAATCATTTACAGGTTTTATTTAATCAGCCAGGAAGGAAAGAGTTCAAGGAACACCAGGAAATATGTGGCAAAATACAACAAGGTTAGATCACTTGCACTGGATTATTCTCCTCTGGCACACTGCAGAAAAAATAACCCCAGTCAAGGTCTGCATGTTCCATGGTCTGCAGGGAGCGAGAGCAGCATTATTTCAAGGGAAGTGACACTTTAAAGAACTTTAAATTAGCTGTTGAAAGGCAGGTAGATAGATTGATGAGTGATTGCCCAATGTCCCCAACATTACCATTTTGTGGTGAAAGCAAATATGAAAGGGGGGGAAGTAAGAAAATCCATGAAATACAGTTTTGCCAATCTGTGGTGCATTCAGATGACAGTGAAGTTCATTTAAGGACACTGGAAACATACAATAAATTGCTTTCTCCAAGTCAGAAGTTGACAGAAAGTTTCCTAGTTATATTTTTGACTCCAGAAGCACTGCAAGCCATGCTAGCAGACTATGATAAAAATAAAAAAATAATAATATAAAAAAATCCCCCCATCATTTTTCTTCCTAATAAGTGTTCTTTCTCCCAGGGCCTAAGGACCACATGCAAGGGAGGCAGAAGTGCAGGTCCCCTGAACCACACAATTAAGCCTGACTTACTGTATATCCAACAGATGCCCTCACTGCAGTGGTCCCTAAAATATGTTTTTAAATAAAATGAATTCAACTTGGGAATCTTTGAGAACAAATCAGAACAAGTTTATTGAAGCGCTCTAACTATTTACCACGAGAGTGAATTTATCCCCAAGTGAATTTACTTGACTATTTTGTCTCAATTTTCTTGTAATTTCATCTATCATGTTTTTTTCAGTCCTCCAAAGGTGACGGATAAAACACAGAAATAAACAGGACCAACTGTTCACAGAAGCCTAAGGGAAAACATAATTTTGTTATAAATACTCTTTGGCACAAATCATGGAAATGCAATACTAAAATTGTTTGTTGAATCATTTATGAATTGGGCCTTCAGTTTCAGTTTGCAAATAAGTTAGAGGGTTTTTGTTGATGTTCTTTTTCACTTTGCTGTTTTAGCTGCCAAACAGCCTTTGAGAAACTGAACTGATTCATAATCAAGAAAACAGAGGGAATGGAGGACTTTTTTTTTTTAAAGGAAAATCCTATGCTAATACAGGACTCTTTTTTTGGTGGGGGGAAGAATTTACTCATGGATGAAGATAAACTTTATGATGACGAATTTTTTAATTAATTTCCTAAGATGCCACAACTGTGAGTTCTCACCCAGCTAAATATGTAGAAGCAAAGAAGCAACACATATTTTTGTATTTGTTCTTAGATGGGAATTTTTTAAGATTTATTATTAGAAAACAAAACTTCAGTGGAACACAACTGCATGCTGCCACACCATGCACGTAGTCACCACACATGAAGAAATATGTAATATGATAGGAAATTCTACTATATTGACAAATTCAGTATTTTACAGCTGAGTGCCCAAACTCCTCACATGAAAATTATAAACATGAAGAAATAGAAAGGAACAGAAAGGTGCATTTCTTTCTTAAGTGTTTTGTCTCAAAGTGCTATTTTTTGTTATCTGAAGAGGGAGAGAAACTTGGAAACAGATAAAAGGTTTATTCCTCCTTAGCCACAGCAGGTGTGCACTGCCTTACCTGATCTGTCCTCGCACCAGTGGTCTGTTTTTAGTCCTGTTCATATTTGAGTCAAACGGAACCTCAAAGAACTGTAATTTAAAAAAAGAAAGGAAGACTCAGAATTAAACGATACCGGAAAACATGCCATGCATGGAATGTCCTGTCTGCATTTGCAGGTGCTTTAATCTCTGTTTTTGACGATTCAGGGATACAACAAAAACGGTAAATGGGTTTTATGGAGCTTTGATAGCCTGCACTGATGCTTTTGGCATCCCCTTAGAAAGAAAATCACCCAGAGGACAAAAACAGTTTGCACAAGACCCCAAAAGTTCATCATTTGAAGTACAGTTTGATTCCAAGTTCTTTTCTCAACAGGTCTGACACAGCTTTTAGACATACACAATTACATTTGCATAAACATACATGGAAATCATGGAATCATTATGGCTGGAAAAGATCTTTAGAATCATCCAGTCCAACCAGCACCACTACTGTGTTCACCATTAAACTACATCCTCAAGTGTCACATCCACAGGTTTTCTGAACACTTCCAGGTATGGTGACTCCACCACCTTCCCTGGGCAGCCCCTTCCAATGCCCAACAAGCCTTTCAATAAAGAAATTTTCCCTAATGCCCAACCTAAACCTCCCATGGCACAAGTTGAAGCTGTTTCCTCTCATCCTGCCTCTGTTCCCTGGGAGCAGAGCCAGACCCCCACCTGGCTGCCCCCTCCTGTCAGGGAGTTGTGGAGAGCCAGAAGGTCCCCCCTGAGCGTTCTTTTCTCCAGGCTGAGCCCCCCCAGCTCCCGGACCCCAGTTTTAAATTAATACAAACTGTCCTTGCAAATGCTGCACTTTTGGTCTTTAAAAGATAAACATCAAGGTTTTTTCCAAGATCATCTACCTTGCCAGAACCTATAACCTACCCCAAAATCAATCAACTCTTGTAAAATGCTACTGGAACTGCTCTGAGCCTCCAGTTGGAGCAGGAGGGAGTGAACACACCATATGGTGTTATTTAATGTCACAACCCAATCTGACTTTAAACATGGCCTATGGGAAAATTCAGGCAGCACTCTCTGCCTGCTTGGAATCCCTTCAGGCTTCTGCAGGATCTGTTTCATAAGAACATTACTGGAAAAGTTGAATGCACTTTGCCATCCAGACAAATCTAAAGCCATTCAGTTTTATGTGTGCAAAATAATAATACAAGTAATAAGCAGAGATTTACTTACAGAAAGAGTAGGATGTATTTACAGAATGAGTATTTTCTAGTGATGTTACATCCGAGGTTTTGGGATAGGATCCCAATTATAGTGGATATGCAGGAAAAGTACCATAACAAATCATAATTCCAAACAGTCAGACTGACAGTAAGCTCAGTGCAGCCAAACTGCAGGCAGATTTTAGGTGATCATATGATAAATGAGTACATGATAAAATCTATTCCAGCAAGTTGATTTAACATTTTATGCTACAAAAGACTCAATTAACAAACATTTTCATTTTGACAGTGCCATGTTACTGGTCCTGCTATTTACTGAGCACTCCCATGGGAACGCCAGTGGACAGAGACCACGGGAGCAGTAGGAACCTGTTAGAGCCCTCCAGATGCACATCAAGGGAAAGATGCTCCATTTCCAGGCACATGAAGTTTCAGGAACTACCTTTCCCATCTATTACCTTCACATAATAACTATATAACAACTGGAAATCTCTGCCTTCCAATTTTATTATAACTCATATTCCTAAAGCAAACTCACGCTGCTCAGCCAAGAGTTACGAGGGAGGGAGGGAGGCAGGTAGGAACGAAGGAAGAAAGGAAAGCAGGAAAGGAAGGAAGGAAGGCTGTTCATACATCTTCTGCCTTGCCCGAACTCTGTGGCACAGCACTGGGCAGCTCCTAGAGTGATTTTTAGGCCGCTGACAGGGAATTTGTCATCCCCTATTTGCTGTGGCTGATATGCAGTGGTCAGGGTCACTCCCAACGACCACCGTTGCTAGGTGAAGATGTAGGTTTGGAAGAAAAGCACTGAGGGGTCCTTGCCCTCCACCTCATGCTGGAGGGACAGGTCGGATTTTCTCAACTACAACGCTAATCTGGAAGTTTTGCATGTTTGACAAAGAACCTGTATAGGATACAGACACAAGTCTCTTCGGAGAAGGGAAAGCACCCCATCTGGATCTGAAACCAGTGATTGCTTCAGACAGCTCAGTGTTTTGCTAATTGTTTGTTTCACTGCTATACTTCAGAGACAATTACGGTAAATGAAGAAAAAAATGTCATTTGACATCAGACTGGTAGAGCAATACAAGGGAAAAACTCTATAGGGCTAACGTCTGTTCTCCTGAAAATATGTGGGCTACGATTACTTTTTTTTTTAAGTCATGAGTCTTACTTCTACTTGCAAAGGTCTGACTGCTTTGAGTTACTTCCAGTTTAAACTTGTGCATGTGAGGAGATTTTGGCTTATTTGACAGCATTTAAGCTTATGCATAAAGCCATTTGTGTGCAATGGATAAAATAAAAATAATGTGCAAGTTTTAAACTCAGTGTGTCTCAGACATAAAATAGCTAAAATGAAAAACAGTTGGATAGTTAACACCTGAAAGAATTTAAACATATGCAGTTGGGTTATCAATATAAACTGATGATGCCATGCTTAGTGTATCAAATATTTCTATATATTTAACGTAGTAATCGATCTCTGAACAGAATATAAATTTTGAACAAGAATCTCCTCTGCTGACTTAAGCAGTCAAAAAATGTGTCTATTGTATACAGAGACGGCTGCTCCTGAAATTAAGATTACTGCATGACTTAAGACTGAATTTTTTCGCTTTTTTAAATCTCACAATTGGAATAATCTGTTACTGTCAAGCGTATGTATACAGCATGGCACTGCATTTCCAACTGAACTACACTTTAAAAATACCCTTTTACTTGCAATGCCCTAGATTCCTTCACTGAGCTAGTTGCTATTACATGTCATCAAGATGTCATTTATCAAACTTTTCCCATTTTGCTCCCAGATGTCCAGCAAAATTCTCCATCTGAAATTATTTTCCCCTGATATTCTAGAAAAAATGAAAAAAGCCATGCATCTCAAATATCATTCCACAGGAATGAAAGAGTGAAGTCAAACATATTATCTCATACCAGGCCAACAGAGTCCTGCCTGTTTCAGCAAACAGTAAATTCAGTAAGATGAATCCTAGATAAATAAATATTTTAGAAGCACTCAGGAGGCTTTTTCCTCAGGAAGTCTGAATGCATCAGTTCAGCTGGACATGGCAGAATATTATCTGCCCTCAGTATCTGGGAAACTGGCCACCAAAAGGGCAGACTGAGGGTTAAATCTACAGCATCTAAAAAGCCCCGAGTGACAAAACTTGGCAACAGCTCTCAAGAACCTAACTTAACTTTTAATCAGTATGCATGAACATTTAAAACATGACGATGAAAAAAAAAAATCAGGCCAGCCAATACTCTGTGGTTTATTTCTCTGGCAGGCTCATCATGCTTTTTGTGCAGATCTCATCTCATTAATATACAGCAATTATATCTTAAACATGTCACAATTCCTAGCGTAGCTGTCACATTACTGCTCAGAGCTGTTTACATCCATGGGCTTTCTGTCCTTCAGCTTCTTCACATTGGTTTCCACTTTGTTTATAAGTAAATGTTAAAGAACATTTAATTCAAGCTACCTCTTGGAACCAGCAGTGCCTGCAGAGGGTGGTTGAGCACTCAGACCTTCCAGAGGACTCACAGACTAATAATTTTATTAAGACTATGCCAAGATTTCTGTAACAACACCTTGCAGATGCAGATTACACTATGCCAGCACTTTGAGGACTAATGATAGGGAAAGACGAGAGCACGTCCAGTGCCTCTGCAGGTGACTTCCACTCCTTCCCTCGGTTCACAGAATCACCAAATCTCCTGACTGGGAAGGGACCCACAGCGATTATCAAGCCCAACTCCTGCCTCTGCACAAACACCCCAACAATCCCTCTGTGCCTGAAAGCGTTGTCCTAACACTCCTTGAGCTACAGCAGCCTTGGGGCCGTGACCATTCCCTGGGGAGCCTGTTCAGTGCCCCAACCACCCTCTGGGTGTTGAACACCAAGACCACCTATTAAGTTTCCCAAGACAGTGGCCTGACGATTTTCAGTTAATTAGGCCAGTGGAGCCCTGAGCACAAGGTACATTTGCCATCCATGGTCCTGCAGGAGAGATTGCATCTACTGAACTACAAACAGTCCAACACCTTTACTCCTATTCACATGAAAACACCAACAGACTGCACTAAGAAGAACAATATGCCATAGAGTTTATCAAACAGATCTGCCACACTTCAGCTAATAAACATCTCTCATAGATCACTTTGGATTTCGAGTGTATCAAGCACCAGCCTGGCCGCTGGCCAGGCCCAGCTCTAATCGGTGACACGTGGTGGAAACAGCGGCAGCTAAAACAGGCAACCAGTGTGCCATGTATTGACATAACATTTTACTCTAATGCTAAACACATATTTACAGCAGAACCGATAATCCCAGGAGCCTAAAGATGGAATGGAACTCTGCCATTAAAAGACAATTTAATTCAAGGTAACTCTGAGGTCCTCCCATTGCAAAACCACCCCTGAATCCAAGCAGGCTTCCGTGGGCTCTGTGCAATCAGAATTGCCCTCTGAATCTACGTATTTCTCTTAAAAGCGTCGTAGAAGGGCAGTTCAGGTAAATCTTCAGCACTAATGAGTAAAGCAGTCATCTCCTCCTACTGGGGTCCAAAATCCTCCCTGCTTTGTACTACATGGGGAGGTGGAGATGAGCTACAGGTGATGGCCAAAGCTCCTCCTCAGCTAAAATCTCTTGCTACAGACCCAAGCAAATATTAATATGATACAAATAAAAACCACTACAGGTGGATGCACCACTAGACCACTTCACTGAATATCTACAGTCAGAGGTAAGATGGGCAGTATAGGCCAAGTCTTGAAAATATTGATCTTGTTGAACTAGGTATTTCTGGGGTTCTCCCAATTCCTCTGAAAGTTCTGATTCTCTTTGGTTTTCTTTGGTATTGCCCAAGAGCAAACAGTTAACCAGAAACACCACTGAAATGTGCTGGAAACCGAAAAGGTGCATGAACCAAGGAGGAGCAGGTGGACCAAAACTGTGTGGAAAGCAAAGTGGCAGAGCAGACTGTAGACACCTGGGCAATAACCTGCTGTTTCCTGGGAAGGTGACATCCAGAAAGCCATTCCTCGCAGCTGGCTTTGCAGCCTCCAAATTCATCAGGTTTCAGCACTAGCCTTTCACATGAAGTTTCCTGGTTTTCCCATGCAGCCAGAGGAAAGTTGCTTTAAGCAACACTGGAAACCCACCAGACCACGAAGCGTCAAGTACCTTCCTCTGAGACTGTTCTTCCCCTCCGTATTACCTAATTATTTCTATTCCTCATGTTTTCAGTGATTTATCTTACGTTGTCATAAAGTAATATATAATTACATAAATGGAGAAGAAAAACATAACATATAATTCATGGTAAATAAGATCAAAGTCAAGATTATTATTATAGGTTTCCTTCTGGTTTTCTTTCAATCACTTTTATATGAAAACAACAAAGAATAATTAAAGCATATTACAAAGGTCTTTTTACTCAATTGCACACAGATGTGACTACAAAAAAGTGGAGGGAAAGATTTTCGAAAGCACTTGTGCTGATCTAACACAATTCTCACTGAAGTCAACGGCAGTTTGACTTCAACAAGAGCAGAGACAGACCAACACTGAGTGATTCCGAAAATCCCACCCTAATTGTACAAACAAGGGAAGGCTTTGGAGACTGCTGGCTTGGAGATTGTATATTTGAGAATCATAAAGGGCACACAGCACCTGTTTGTCTTCAAGATATGAAAATAAAGCAAGGCAAATATTTTAAGGATTAGAAATAGCTTTTTCCTTTTTTTTTTTTTTAAGGCAGTATCTTCAGACCCTGTGGCTCTGAAGTTCCCGGTCTCACTATAGATGTGCTTTAATATTTTCCATCTCAAAGAGGATTCTAATTAAAAACAAGATTGATGCAAGTCTGAACGATGCTACTTAAAGACAGAGGAGGGCAACTAAACCCTAGACTGCCATGTCCCACAAAACTGGATCCATGTAAAGGATCTGACACAGTTTATAATTTTTTTTCCCCCACAAAAGACACATTCCTCTTACCAGCCAGCATTTAAAAGCCCATTGCTCTGTACAGGGAATAGAACATTGGAGGGAATTGCTAAGAAATGTTGATACTTGTGTGTCCCAGTTTGGGCCAAATTCAGGGAAACTTCCGAAAGGAACGTCTCCTCAAAGGAAGGCAGGTTATAGCCACCCCTCCCCCACCAGGTTCGGGAAAGAAATATTCCTCAGAGGAATGTGAAAGAGGATTAAAAAACCTATTTATTTAACAAAACACACAGGAAAAAAAATAATAATACTAAATAATAAAATCTCTCACTGTGGAGAGAAAACCTGAAAGATTTTAGAGTCCTTCTGTGAGTGTGGTCTCTCTCCTCCTCCTTGGAGCTGGGTCAGCATGGGAGCCCCCCTCCAGGCCAGTGGAAGGTTCCCCAGTGGGATTCTGATGTTCTGGTGTTCTGAACAAGTCCAAGAATGAAGGAAACAAAACCAAAGTCCCAGAAAAACAAGGTTTAACTCTCCGTCTCTCTCCGAAGAAAAAGAGCCGAAAAGCTGGCTGGAAAAAGCAGGCAGGGTGCTTCCTCCTCTCTTCTCCCCACAGCAGCAGAACGCAGAGGAGTAGTGACCTTGAAGCACAGGCTGCTTCGAAAAGTCCATCTGGTCCTTTTCTCTCTCCTCTCCCGGGCTCAGTTTAAAGGCACAGAAAGGCACAGGAATCATGTCTGGGCACAGAGCGATGATAGGGGATACACATCATAAAGTCACCCCAAGACACCGTGACTTTAGAGATTTTCAGGATGGAGACGGCAGACTCACTGGTACGCACCCATCTGACCCGCTGAACTAACAACCTGTCATGCCAGCTCTGCTTTCAAGTGCTCAAGAGGTGATAATGTTACTCCCCTGACCACTCACAAGTGTGGCTTTCCAAGGATTCCCAGAAACACTCACTGTCCCCAGAATGGGGCATTTTTGAGGCTTTACATGGCATTTAGTATTTCAGTATCCTTAACTGGCAGCAGTGGCTGGAGCCGCCAGCATGCCCAGCACAGTGCTCCGTGTTTGTTTTCAGCTCATTCAAATCCTTTTAGTGGCTCCGACCAACAAAACAAGTGGCCACTGAGCTCTTGCAGCTTGGGCCTCTTCCTCAGTGCTTTGGCCAAACAAGATCCTTTGCTGATACTACAAGTGCCATACAAGGAGCTTGAAAAGCTCACGGCTGTGATAATGTGGAGTGTCACAGCAACGTACGTATTCCTGATGCTGCTTCTGCATTTGTGGGGCTTGTCACAGCAGTGAGGGGTTGGGATAGAGGAGAGGATGATGGACACATCCTTAAATACACTGCTGGTAACTAGGGAAGCCCAGCTGGATAAACCACTGGCTCTGCAGGTGTGCATGTGCTTGTAGCACTCACTTGGGGAAGAGCAGCGAGGGCAGAAGGAAAGGCTCTGGGCCTGCATGTGTCTGAGCCTGCTGCAGGGAGCAAGGAATTAACAACTGAGGAGTACACATCATCTTCAGTGTATGAATAGCTTCACAAGTTAAGTAACATGGCATTTACACCAAAATGTAAATGCCATGTTTATCTACTTTACTGAACATAAAAATTTTTTCTTGTCCTCATCTTTGAACAAAGTTTTCTAGTACCAATGCATGAAAAACCAGCTCATTTAACCTAATTTTTTCAATGCACCTGATGTCCAAGGCTTGAAATGAGAGAAAAGACATGAATCTCCTGGTTTATTAAATGAGAAACAGGTCAGGTGGTCACCGACGAGCCTGACTCTTCTCACTAAAATCATATTTTGTTAGAAGAAAATGTAACAAAATGAAATAATAATAAAAATAAAACCAGGCCCTTATAAGCTGCTCAATCTTGAAAACTGCTGACTTCGTGAGCCACCTAAATAGTGTATTCCCAAGGCCTCACGGAGGTCAGCAACAGCTTCAGGAGAAATGAAAGTTAGGTACCATAGACAGGCTTCACCTCATGTGATCCACCTTGGAGAAATAACCTCCATGGGAAGGAATACTGCTTTCCGGCCAGCTGCCAAAGACTTATAATAATATTATACACTTACCGCCACCAAGTCCTATTTATTTAGCACACAATTAATGCATCCACAAACAAAGCTCCTTACTCCAAGCCTTCCTTGAGCCCCTCCTTCGACGAGGACACTTGCCCATCAATGCTTTTGGGCTTCTTGGTCAAAGGTGGCAATTTCCAAGTGCAGGACATGCTACACTGAATATCTTCCCATCCTTTTGGGTTTTGTTGCTGTCGGGCTCTCCTTCTTCATCTTAAAATGAAAATTGCTAAAAAATGTGTTTTAGTTAGATAAATACCTCATGCCCTTCCCTTGTGCTCACCCAACCACTTGTACCCACAGAACGACCTGATCTGGCCAAAAATCAGCTTATTTCCCTCTGGATCTTTCCATTTTTTGATCTGTGTCACTGGGTCAGGTCACCCTGGACATGAAAAGAGAAGAGGGAAAGGATGAAGCTGTTACTCAGCTCCCACCTCTGTGGTGGTGCATCACGTACCCCAGGAGAAAAGCAGCACCATAATGGTGCATCTCCCACTAAGGGGTTAAAGTGTTCTTTCTCTCCAAGGTCATGGAGACAAGGCAATGAAGCAACATTCATTTGTGTTGTGCTGCCCTGGAATAAGAAAGGAAAACTTCACCTCCCCACACACACTTCAACAACTGAGCTCTGATCACCCCACATCTGTTCCCTACCCCTGCAAGTTTTTAATGATGAATTATCATCATTAAATAGATGTCAGAGGTATCTGACATCTGTAACATGGTTTCTTCAGGAACTATTTTATTACTATGTATTTTAGGAAACACTCTTAGGGTTGAAGAAAAATACCACCTTTATGCCTTACCAAAATACCCCCGAATCACTTTGCAAAGACATTTTCCTCAAGAGATTCCTTTGCATTAATTCATATTTGTCACGAAGTCAGCATGCCATGAGTGCAACGTACAATTTAAAAAACAAACAAAACTTCAAATAACAATCTCTTTGCTGAAGATAGGAATTGCACAAGGTCAGTATCTGGTTTAAGTTACTATATGTCCTAAAATACACCAGGCCAGGTCCTCTGGACACAGTGCAGCTGCTTTGAGCAATACTGGAGATAAAATCTGATACTGAAGATGGCTTAGACAAATTCCTGTGGTGGAATAAAGTTGTTACTCAGGAACTCTTGGAGAAGTATTTCTGCTGCTCAATGCAGTGCTTAAGTCAAGCAGGAGATCCAGAGTCAATCAGGAGACACAAATCTCCTCCACCAGAGGAATGAGAACACAGGCAGGAGCTGCAAAGTCTTTATTTCTCCCTAGTAACGACAGCAGGATCTTGAGCTCCTGGCTTTAGCCAGGGCAGCTGCAGAAGGAGCAGGTCACTCGAGAGCCCTCCAGGCCACCAGTATCAGCTGCTTTTCAGTCCCCTGTGACTACTAGAGAGCTATAAAATCAAGCAGCCTTGCTGTGCTCTGCTCTTGCCCAGGAGATTAGAGCAGGGAAGTAGGAAAGTGAGATTTAAATCACCTCCATCCATCTCCTGGCTCCAACTCATGTGTCCCAGATCCAGGTAATTTTAATCAGCTTTTTATAAATTGTCACTCAAATGATAAGAATACTAATCCACCAGAGTGTGCTTCCTGCCAGGAACCTGAATATTAACCATAAACTCCTCTCTTATATCATACAGAGATGTGTTGGTTTTAACTGCTCATGGCTGACACGTCCTATTAGTGAGGCTTTTCTTCTCACAAGACAGACAAAAGTAGCATCGTACATACAGCAGCAGGCTTGCCTGCTTTTGGGAAGGTAGAGGTTATTTCTGTAGATGCAAACATATAAACTGCTCGTTCAAAATATCTTTTTGTTTCGGAAATAAATTCATTTTTATACTTGAAGTTCCCGGCATCTGTGAAAGAGAATTTGCTTTGGTCTGGCCATATTTGGCAAAATGAAAATCTACAGCTCCTTCTGGCCGAAATATTAAAAACCTCAAACCCCCCAAATCCACAATGGATGAAATGCAGGAATGCTGTAACAGAGTCAGTAAAAAAGCTTAAATGTGAACCGGGGTGTGAAGTGGCATAGGCCTTTACCGACGTGCCTGAGCAACACAGCATGCTAACATTGTCCAAATGTCATAGAGCTGACCTGCTCCACTTACCCACAGCTCAAATCTCCTAATAAAATAATTCCTCAGGAATTATTCCTTTTAAATATTAGAAGATGATATCAGGGAGAGCTTCAAGTCACATCTTTATATACAGCACACTTGGGGAATTGGTCAAGTCTATAGGAAAGAGTTTACAACAAAATTTAAACCCAACTTTCTCCTGTTGTTCCGATGTCTAAAAAGAGTGCAAGGGAATCCTGTGGGGCATTTCAGGATTTACACTGCATTGGCGGAACAGCCTCATTGCTCCTCTCCATTGTGTGCTCTCAGAGCCAAAAGGAGCCCAGTTACTAATATACTGAAGAGTTTTAATTGTTAGGGGAGATATCATAGGCACATTGATGAGTGCAGTGTTGTAACTTCACTTGTATGACAATGGTTTTATTTAGTTTTAAATCTTGGCAATAAAGCAAATTAGAAGAAATCACTCTCTTCCATCTGTATAGAACTTATCAGAAAGCTACCAATATATTAATAATGTATTTTTTCTCTTATTAATTTCACAGATCTTTGATGTGGCAGATGACATGTGTGGTACTTTTAAGGTGTTCTCTCCTCCTAAGGCTATCACAACTCTGCAGATCAAAAGACATGGAAGAGATGCTCACAAGTATCTATGTATAAAGACTCTGGTTAAGCCTAAGGATTTTACCCATAGTACATTAGTTTTGGTAAGGGATTTTTCTTCATTAAAACATGATTTTATGCAGAATGTGTAGAACTGCCAAATAAAGTAACAAGGTACAAAATAATAACAAATATCCAAGGTGTAGCTAATCACTTAGCACCAGCTTTGCAGTAAAATCCAGTAACCATCTTCTTTTCTAAAAGCAAAATGCACAATCTGGGACCATGAACTGGGGATGATCATCACTATGCTCTTCTGTCGAGGCCTGGATGACAAACCTGTACACTGAGAAGCCACATTCCAAAGACATCTCAAACCCATAATTAGGTCTCACCTTTCCTTCCCCTTCATTAAGAATGAAAGTGAAGCAAGAGTCTCACAATGACCCACTGGAAAGCACAAACACCCAAACCTGCTGCAGGGGCATCACACCATCCATCTTTCTAAAGCTGTCGAGAAATGTTTGTCATTCCAGTACTACTCGCATCTCCCAAATGCTAAGATAACACACCCATCAATCTCAGCTAGAGTTAAAAGAGGAGTTGAAAAATAAATAGTTCTGAGTCATGTTACTAAGAGGGATTCCACACACTATTAATTTTAGCTTGGAAACCAATTAAGACACCAAATCAAATTACCTCCCCTCTTTTTAAGGTATAATGACCTATTCACTTGCGTAAATTTATTTATTTTGTGTCAGTGATCCTTTCAAAAGCCTTAGAAGCTTAAACAACATTCATTTTAATCTGACTTCTGGCAGCAGGAAGATTTTTGCCAAAAGGCAGTCAAAGATATGGACGAAACAGGATGATTATCTTAGAAGGCTATCCTTAAAATTAAAACATAATAAGAAACATAATGACATATAAGCAAGACTTGTTCTAAGTACTGCATGAGCATCAATATGTTGGAAAAAATTGGTGCTTTACACATGAAACTTTGAGTAGCTTTTTTCCCCTTCAGCCCCACTGCAGCTTCTTGCTCACGAGTGCTGTTGCAGCAGCACTTCTCCACATCAAAGCAAGTGTCCAAAACTGCACACAAGAAAAAGGTTATTAAAGCAGGAACTCCCTGCCCAGCCAAAGAGCTCAAGCTCCTGCAGCTTATGCCATGGATATTACCAGAGCAGTGAACTCCCAGCAGTTTTTAATATTGACATGGAAATGCCATTCTTGTCAGATTTGCCTTCCAGGTGCCTCAAATGTCACCTTTGTTTGCTAAGTGTTAGCCCAATATGAAGTTTTCTGAGTATCTATTGGGAAAAAAAAATAACCCGCCCTGCACCTCAGTGGCCTGATTTCCCCTGGGTGCCAGTATCCATCCATCTGAGAGCTTCTGGGGGGACTATTTCCAACTCCTTCCTGTTGGTGCCACCATAGGGATGTGGAAGCTTTGACCACACGGGTCTTGCTAAAGCTGGATGGTTGGGACTAGCGCTTTGTTCAACCACAAGAAAAAAAGAAAAAAATTGTCTGGATTCAACAGGACACTTGACTGAGGCACTTCATGCAAGGCATTAAAGCCAGACTGCACCATGGGAGTTTTGGACACTGTGTTCACTTTCCATGGAACTAAACCCAGAATCATGAAAAGTCTTTTTGTGGTAATGGAAGTGCATTAAAGCATCTCATCCTGGATCAAAACCTTTATTTGAGCAAGTAAGAACACATACATAAAGAAAGACAGGGACTTCTTCCAAGGGCATGGAGTGACAGGACAAGGGGAAACGGCTTCCCACTGCCAGAGGGCAGGCTTACATGGGATACAAGGAAGAAATTCTTCCCTGTGAGCATGGAGAGGCCCTGCAACAGGTTGCCCAGAGAAGCTGTGGCTGCCCCATCCCTGGAACTGTGCAAGGCCAGGTTGGACAGGGCTTGGAGCAACCTGGGATAGCCCATGGCAGGGGGTGGAACTGGATGAGCTTTATTGTCCGTTCCAACCCAAACCATTCTGGGATGCTGTGTAAGAAGAAGAAAACAAAGGACTGGAAGTCCAGCATCAAGGTTCCACTGATCACTGCAGGCAAGTAGAGGATAAAACAAAGAATTTAATTTGCTTATCCCCAAGCCCAGATCCATATGTCATGCCACCCAATACATATATGCACCTATGGAAAAGGAAAATCATACAAAAATCAAAACATAAAAATCTATTAGATCCTCTGAAAAAAGGATTGCAAAATCAAATCACTTCTTCTAACAGAAACTCTTGAAATTAAAAAAGAAAAAAAAAAACCACATTACAAACTGAAACTCAAATAAATATTGCCATATTTCTATGACCAAAAATATATGGTGAAACATCTACTTTTGACCAGATTTCAAGTTCTTCAGTGAGGAAAGTTTGTATAGATACCTGAGAAACACTAACTTTACAATTCCAAAACAAGCTTGTAACAAGAAGTTCCTACACCAAAATAAAAGTCCCCATAAAAGACACTCCAAGAAAAAAATAATATGCTTAAAAATTCACATCCTATAAAATTCAAATTAATTTCCCTATGTAGGCAAGTCCTTAAACGTATCTCTCCATTTAATTACATTGTAGCTCCTGTGTAGACAAGTCCCAAGATGCTCTTACATGATAATCATTAAATATGAAGTGGTGAAATGAAGTGCAACATTCAGTAATGCTCCTTATGAACTAAGATTTATAGAGGAAGCATGAAATAAAGTGATCAAAGCACATGGTTACTATATCTGCATGTTATACTGGAAAAAAAAAAGAAGTAATAAATAAATTAAAATAATCATTGAAAATTATAAGTATCTGGGCACAGATATTTATATTACCAGAGAAGGTAATGCTCAGCCCAACTACTTATTTAATTGAAGTATTAAAATTAGAAAGAAATCTAAGTGCATTTTACAAGTAATTTAAACACTGAACAAATCATGAAAATAACTGACAGAATTTTGTAATGTAGTAAACACAATTTTTTTATTAGCTCTACCCTTGGGTGCTTGTTCAAAAAGTTGAGGTAAAGCTCTCAGTTTCACTATATAAAAAAAAAAAAAATCCAGCTTTGAAAAACAATCAGAAATTACACAAATAGCTCCAACTGTGGTCTCAGGACTAGCAACTAGGAAAAAAAACTAAACCATACCCAAGGCAGGTTTGGAAGATTGCTCATAGGCTTTACAAGCACTTCATTTACACACCAGCGTATGCATTTAGTATATAAATATTTATTATTTGGCAGCTCCCTCTCCCAACCTGCACAGGTTTTCTCCATTGGTTTCACCAGCGATATTTCTTTCGAATTTCCACACTTCCAGATGCTTTGCTCAGACAGCTTTGATGGAGAACAGTTGTGCCTATTAGCAGACAAGCTGCTGACAACTAAGCTGAGCTTCTAAAAGCTGGCAGGGAAATAATCTGGCACTGAGATCTGATAAGTGTAAAGAGAAGAGAAAGGCACGGTGGCCTGCAAATACTGAGATGTCACAGAAAGACCTAGTCAAGCCCCAAGCGTTTCCTCAAGGTGTTTCTCCTCTCATTCCAGAGTACTTCAGTCAAACCTCATTTAATCAACCATCCCGTTGCCCAGCACCATTTGCTTCTTAGCAAACACAGTCTTTGATTAAAGAAAGGGAAGCTAATGTTGCCCCAAGAAGTTATAGTCTCCAAAACAAACCATATTTACAGATACAGAATTGTAGAATCATAGCATGGTTTGGAAGGAACCTTAAAGCCCATTTTGTTCCAACACCCTACCATGAGCAGAGACACCTACCTCTAGATAAGGTTGCTTCAAGCCCCATCCAACCTGGCCTTGGACACTTCCAGGGCTGAGGAGTCCACAACCTCTCTGGGAAATGTGTGCCAGGGCCTCACCATCTCTATATAGATATATTTTAGAAGGGCTGTTTCTCCTGCTTGACTGTTCAAAATATGGCAAAGACAAAAAAACACCATTATTTAATTTTACTGTATCCTCTTGTCTTTCCTCCCCACAAATAAGTAGATTATGATCTGCATTTTACAGAAGATACTCTTTTGGGAGACCAGGAGTGCAGGAGATGACTATCTGCAACTTCCCTGAAACTCTCTGAACACAGAACAATGAACACAGAATACTGGTATTTCCACTGTCACCAAGCCATGGTACTACAGGAAAGCAGCACAAAATCAAACCAAGTATGAACCAGCGAGGTTGGCAATGCAGCTCTGCCTCACCCCTGAGAGGTTCCAACTCTTCCCTCACCTGGATTTCCACAGTGGGCACAGTCCATGGTGACAGATCTGCAGAAATGCCACAGCCAGGCTTTGCTTTCTTATCCAGAGGACAAAAAGTAATCCCACTGTGCATTCCCAGCTTGTATTCCCTTAATGTCACAGTTATGTATTTCTAAGGTAACATCAGATTACAGGGGACTTGGGTTTTATCTCAATACAAACTGGCTGGCGCAGGTCAGCGCAACCGGCACGGGCACACCAGGAGCTGCTCCTGGTCCTGCCCCAGCAAAGGCGAGTTCAGGCACATCGTCCTTTGCCCATCCCAGCACTCACATCATCACCACTTCCCCAAGGATGAGCCGCACCAGCGCTTCCCGGTGCTATGCCAGACCAGACAGTAGTTTTATTCAGACAGCGATTTTTCTTTAGACAGCACTGGAATTCTTCCAGGCTAGATAAAATCTAAATTTTTCCATGCAAAGAACTAAAATACTCATCAAAAATACAAGACCTCATTTATGTTCTGATACTCCTCCTCAGGCATTCAGTTTTGGCCACTGTTGAGACAGAATTTCTTTGTTTTGACCCTGAATGACTTTCCCAATGCATCTTACAGGTGAAGGGGGTTCCGGCTGCTGCCCTCCCACCCACTCCTTAATTAAAGATGCAGAGGTCTGACATAAACCATGTTACAGATTAAAACTGGACTGTGATACATGAGAATTAAGTATGTGGATAGATTTTGGAAAACAGACTGTTGGCAATTATTTTGGTGTTTATTTAGAATCTTTAAATTGATTTAAAATAGGTAACAAGAACTGTTGCTATTTAATAACAGAAAGAGGAGAAAAGAGCAAGGAAACACATTTGTCACTTTCAAACGATTGCCAGGAATTGCAGATCTCTTTAGGAATGCAACTAATAAAAAAAAAAATTTCTAAGTAACATGGAAATGCTGTTTAATCAGAATTATCAGAGTTCAAAGAGCCATGAGAAGCAGGAGCAGCACCCTTGTCCTGACATCCAGGGGCTGCTGCTCTCCCAGACATTAAGGCACTAACACAGAGCCAAGCTGCCTCCATGGTCAGGTTCATCCAAATACCTTTTCCATGAACTAATCAAACAGGCATTTATCAGCTGGAAGAGGAATACACAAACCTAAGGGGTTTTATGGAGGAGTTTTTCCCTTCATAAAGAGTCACGAAACTTTTAGTCCAGAAGGTCTTAGATTATCAGGCTACAGCCAGACTAGTACAAAGCATCCTTGATGTCTAGACCAAATGAAAAGATTAGCAGGTCTGCCCCAGTGCTGATTACACCAGGCTCATACTATTTTTCCAGTGGATGCTTTCATAATTAAATATCAAGTAACAGGAGGCACTTTAACATTTATGTCACCCTCACCTATGAAAATAACATAAAGTTTCCTTGCACTGAGAACTATAAAGTATTAAAAAGCATTCTATGGCTGTAACAGCAACCTGTCAAACCGTAAAGAGAAATCTAGATTTTAGTGAAAGGGATCCCTTGGGAATGCCATGTATCGGCAAAGCAGAGCAACAATCACATTATGTCTGTAACTAATATGGACAAAGTGGAATGAGTAATAAAAGCCAACAAAAACCAACTTTCATTATGATTAGCAATCACAGACTAATAGGCTTCAATTGCAATTTAAAATTAGGTGGCACCATCAATCACTCAGGTCTCTGCAAGCAGCAGCTGTGGCGCCTGCAAAGGAGGCACCAGGGATACCCTGGGGATGGACGAGATGCTAGCTTTGAGCTCTGCCAGGGAACAGAGTTCCTCAGACACAGCAGTTGAGATGATCTGGAAGACGTGCAAACCCCAAAACCTCGAGCACAAGAAACGGGCTCACAGGAAGCTTCTCCAAGCTCCCACTTTTTATCTAGTTAATTCTCTTGGTCCAGGCAGGTGCATCAGCTCTTTGGACTGAAGAAACATGACAGGTTTTAGCTGTTTGGAATAGCTATTGCTCTGCATGATGCCAACATACCACATTTTAAATTCAGTTCAGGGCCACTCATAGGGAAAAAATCCCCAAAAACTAGATTTTCAAGTGGAATGAGTCTTTATTAGAAGGATAAACAGGCAAATAATGGACCTATTAAACAACATTCATACTTTTTTGGTAATTTTATCAAAAGACAACAGGCTAGGCTTTTATGGGAGTTTTTTTGTTTTAAACAGCTGGGTGTAAAACTTGAGCGGGTTACTCAACCTTCTTGTGGAGGCTGAACAAAGAGGGGATGAACAAAGTGCTAAATAAGGGGATGGGGCTGCGCTGCCCCTGGAGCACAGGGAACTATGTGATACACAAGGGATCACTGGTTCATAAATCACTAACAAATTTATGGTAACTGGAAACCTTCATCTCATTTCCAGCTTAAATTTACACACGGCTGATTTCTGCCCATTAATTCTTTTGCCAACGCTGCGCTCCAGCCACAGTAAGGTCCTTTCCCTCCTGGTACATACTCCTGGATATATTTATGGAGCAGTCACCACACCACCTTTTGTCCTGCCAGGCCACACAAGCCAAACTCTTTCAGCGACCTCTTGTAAGTCTGTCTCCTCGTTCCCTCCCACATCCCATCAAGTCCTTTTCAGCACCTGTTCGCACATTAATTAATTTTTCTTGCATATGGGAGAGTAGAATAGTGCAGTTTTATAGATGACTATCTGCTAATGGCATTAATGGTTCCCAACCTCCATGGAAACATCTTGCTTGAGTCAAGATTGCATTTGCCTTTTTCACACTACTGCACAGTCATGCTCAAGGAAAAGGAGATTTTTTTTTTCCTTTTCTGTTCCTTCTGCCTGAGAAACCTTCAGGCTTGATCCAAGAGTAGATAAAACTCTGAACTAAAAAGCAAAAACCTGGCTTTTAACCTAGGTCAGGTATTAATAGCCCACAGAGTGATGCTGAAGAAGTAATTTCATGTTCTGACTTTTTCATTCCCACACTTACCTATTTAAATCCAGAACTCATTGAAGCCAAGCATCACCTCTTAATCTAAATTACCCCAGGGCCTTAAAACAATTCTGCTGTGGCTGGAAAAAATCCTCATGCCTCCCAAGCTCGAAAGTTTCATGAAACGATCTAACTCTCAATTATTTTCCTGGTTTGTCATTGTTTGGAAAGACATGTATTTTAATGCACAGACACACAAGTATGTGTAAATGGGGTGGTATTAGTAAATAAAAAGCGAGCTGCTAATGGCACACTGAATTATGGCAAAATCCAAAGGCATTTCCACGGCCTTGCAAGTTTTCTGTTATTTTTGAGAATGCTCCCATAAATGTCCATTTCTGAGCAACCTTTGGGGGACTACAGTGGCTGTGAGATTTACTGAAGATCAGAAGGAAAGCTGGATTTGGGGAGACATAAATCCACTGAGCACTTTGCAATGTCTGCTGTAATACCAGAAGAGATGGGGACAGCACTGGTCAGGATTACTCCAGGATCCCAGCATGCTGTCCCATCATAAAAATGAAATGGTGAAGAGAGGATTGTCAGGTGCCGTGCCAGGATTTGGCACCGGCAGGCTTTCCCAACACACCGGCAGTAAAAAACGGGAAGGTCTCCCATGTGGAATTCCAGCAGCAAAGTTTATTCCATGCAGAAAATCAGTGACGAAAGCCTCGAACAGTGCAAAACCTGTGATTTTATACAGGAGTGGGGGAGAGCATTGTGGGCGGGGGGGGACGGGACATAATCAGGGCCCCAGCACACAAGGGGAAAAGGCGCGGAGAATCGATGGGCCAGTCAGGGAAACAGAACTGAGGTATTCAATGGCTCCCACAGAGGATGATCTTCTTGGATATTTTTCAGAAGTTTTTACAAATTATACAAGTGTACAGTCAGTCAGTCATCACAAGGAAACATGTAAAAAGTGAAAAAAACCCTCAGCACTAGAAAAAGCCCTCTTATCCAAAGGTATATTGAGGAGAGGAAACCAATCCTTCTGGACTTGCCATAGGGCACAGGAGATCTAAGCATTATTAGTAATCCCAGAATCTCAGAATGGTTTGGGTTAGAAGGACACTTAAAAACCATCTCATGCTAACCTCTGCCATGGGCAGGGACACCTTCCACTAGACCAGGTTGCCCAGAGCTCCATCCAACCTGGCCTTGAACAGTTTATCGTAGACAAATTATATCCTACCAACCAATATCCAGACAGGAATTTAATGTCTCCTAGGAGAGTGCAGCACTACCATCACTCATATAGGTTGTAATTTAGGCACACACACAACCCTCCCAGAATTCAGACTACTGAAACCCAAAATAGGTCTCCACCAAATGCAGACACTGATACTGCTAATTAAAAATATATTAGCATGAGATGTGTAATTATATTAAACAGAAACACTTCTGAACTGATAAAGTTTTAAGAGCTAATGCTTTGAGGTTTTTTTGGTTTAAGTCATTTTTAAAGTAAGTTGAGTGGCAATAGCCATCAAGGAGATGGGGGATTACCCAAGGTTTTGCTGGCACTTGCACCAGCACCTGAAGATGAGCCTTGCCAGTGATCTGAGCTGGAAAAACCCTCTCCACTCACAGAGCTGGGCAGGAGGACTTCCAAATGACACAATAAAACAGAACACATATTAAAATATTTATCTTATTATTGGAGCAAAAATGTATCCTGTGTGCTACTCATGCCATGCTGCTTCAGCTGTAACAGCGGGTTCAATCCCATCCTCAGCTCGGATGTGCTGGAGATGCCGAGGAATTCCCGGCGGGAGCAGCATGAGGTGCCAGCAGCTCTGCCCAGCTCCCATAGCACAGTGCCTGGTACAACTACAACACATGCTGGGTGTCTTTCCAACAGCAAAGTAAAACTTATGAGGCTGGCAGGAACACTGAGAAAGAAGCTGAAGGAGGAATTTCAATGCAAGGTTTTAGTGAAGGAAACGGCTGATCCTGGTCCTCCTTACTTATCACTCCTACAAACCCCACATTTCACACTCACGCTGTTACACTGCCCCAGCATGGTGCCTTTGTGAAAGGCCTATTTGATTTTAAATACACTTTGGACTCCAGTTGTCTGCCTCAACACATTGCCCTGAAATATGGCTAAAAAAAAAGCCACTCAGCTCCCCACCACTTGTCTCTATGGCTCATCTCGTCTTCAGTAATCACCCTCATTCACAGTTATTAATTTAAATGCCTGTAGGAAAGAAAAGTATGGCAAAAATCCTAACCCCGAGTGTCTGCTGCAGGAGTAACTGCAGGAAGAGACAGTAGACATCCCAATAGGTATCACCAGTGGGATAACCCCAATACGACAACCAAAAGCTCAGCCAACCTAATCATGGTGAAAGGTTAGGAATTAATTACACTGGTATGACAGCTCAGTGGTTTGGGCATCAGCTCCCAAATAACTGGACCTGTTGGGAAGTCAGCAGTTGAATTCCAGCCAAGGAGGGCCAGATATTATTAGTGTTTTGAAAAATATATATTTTAATGGCAAAACACAACTTGTTCTGTCTATTCTTTATAGAAATTGAAAATAAAAGGATTTTTCTAACTGGGTCTTCCTGTCTGACACACAACTTTGGTACGCATTTGGTACCTGCATTTTTGGTAGCTGACATTGGTAGCTGACATTTTTGGTAGCTGCAGAATTTAATTCCTTTTCTCAAGGCATATAACAACAAGACAACCACCCCACTGTGAATATTAGGAATTATTTAAGGAAATAATTTTTATTTGTCATTATATGGAAGATTACCTAAGCAGTTGCTATTATTATTATTATCAGCAATTAGCACCAGACAGCAATTTATAATTTCCAAACTCAGATACAAACATTAACAATTTGCCAAGAGAAAGTCATGTGTTATTCCCATTGCATGAGAAACAAATTATAAAATTCAAGTGATTTGTGCCTTTACAACTGAACTGGGAAGCTTATCCAAGATTTACCATGCAAATAGGACATTGGGGATAGTTTCAGTAGACTACAAATTATTCTGAGTCTCTGACTCTCAAATAAAATATTCTTAGTCTGGACTCTCTTACACACGGACTTTGCTACAAAGGAAGAAAAGCTTAAGAAACCACTCAGAAGAAAACACTAATAAAATTTTATAACAAAAATTCACTTGTAAAACCATCATTATTAAGAACTATACTTTGACTCCGGGCAGAGAACTCAGCTGATGTAAGTCTATCCTAATGCCATTTAATCGAGTTATAGAGATGTAAACTGCAAAAGAATCTGCTCCCAAGCCTACCAGGAAAAGAATCCCCGCTCACATTCTCTGCAAATGCTGGTCACTATAAATACAGAATAAATATGTAAGGATGAGCCATACATGCAGGGATTTAGATGGACTATTATGTGCTCATAAGTACAGATATAATGCTTGGAGCAATGAATGTATCTTTATATAATGGGAAACCAACTTGCCCATGCAAGTCACATTTCTAACTTTCCCATATGGCCAAGAGAAGAGCAGATAAGAGTCTGGGTTTGGGAATGCTTTAGAAGTGGAAATAAACACTGATTCCCCAAACCTCTGCAAGAATCCAGGCTGGGGCTGAAGGTGCACCTGAAACATCATTAGCCTTCGCTGAGCAGACCCGTGTGGGCTCATCCTCCTTACTAGAAAGTTTGGGCCCCCCAGCACAGCCAGTGGCAGACCCACGGAGGAGCCGCTCATGGGTTTGTGATGCCACCCATGCTCCTGGGCTGATGCAGCACCACAGCACCTACATCATCTCGGCCTTCTCCTGGTGCTTCTCCTATGTCAGAGAGCAGCTTCTCAGAGAGGCGGGAAAAGGGGATCTTTTAACAATAATTGACCATGGTACTTCCAGTAAAAGACAGCTTCAACAATATTTTTCAGACAGAAGCAAAACATCTGACACTTTGTCTCCATGAATCACTAGCAAAAAGCTGAATTTTGGAGTACAGACAAGTTACAAACCCGAACCATTGAAGAATAGTAAGGAAAAAGCCTGTACCAAGGGATTTCTCAGCAGAAGAATGATATACTAGACAAAAATAAAAGGATATATCATATGTTGAGTAATAAAATTGGCAAACCTAGTAAGGTTCAAATACTGCTATTATACACATCTGGGCAAAATGGGGAGGAAAAAAAATCATTAAGCAATCTGAGAACCCCCAAACAAAGAAACTGTAAAATTCTGAACTGCAAAGCAAAGGAAACACACTTAATCCCTCAGGAGTTTAAGTATGTATTTCAACTGGTTTATACCATCCTTCACAAGGACATGGAAGCACACAAAAACCTAGGGACACAATACAGCCACTGTGAGCTGCCGGCACAAAGCCAACTGGCTCCAGTACCCAACAACCCTGGCACCTGTTGGGTTTATCATTGTCACATGCATTACCTCCTTGGGGCACCCAGGGAATAAAAAGGCTCAACCAAGTGCCCATTTTCCAGCAAAATGCAGGATTGTGTACTGATGCTATTTTAAATCAGGATTTCCAGCTGCAAAACAAGCCACCTTCAATGTTGAAGTTGATGTGACTTTCGTGCATTTCAAAGCAATAAGCAGTAATACAGAACCAAGCAGTAAATAACATCATCCTGGTCTCATGGAGCTGTTTCATCTATAACCACAGATGTAACCTCTTCCCCGGCCTCCCCTGAGGCTAATTTATTTATGAACATTCCTATTAAAAATAGGACTACTTGTGTAGTAGCTTAGTCTGCAGGGTGAGTAGCGGAAGCAGGATAAATACACTTTAATGAATAAATGTCTTGGGACAAGATATCTCTTTTTATGGGCGTGTGAGGTCTGGGTTCACCCTGCCAGGCTGTTTTGGGGTGCCCCACTAACACTCCCAGCACACCATGTAGGCTGGGTAGTTTAGGGGCCTTTCCTTGGTTTATTTCCAACTCAAAAGTCCTGTGCCTGTATCATAAGCTTAAAAGGAAACTGCAGACTGGCAGCCAGCTACTACTGCCTTGGATTATGACGTAAAGCATAATATATATTTCTAACGCTACATCAACACAAACTGCTTTTTTTAATTTTTATTTTTTGACAGAGTGGTTTATAAATTAATCCCGTGACTCTTGGCAACATGGAAAGGTTTGTAATTGTCAGCATTCTGCTTGTTATTAAAAAGGAGGAGGAGGGCTTCGCCCTAACAGGCAAAACAGGGTAAGCCAAAATTGGGAGAAGGATATGGGAAAATGTTATAGCTCACTTCAAATTGTGCTTTGAGAAAAGGGAGTCTGAGGAGATCAGGGGAGATGGGGGAAAAGAGAAAGAGTATGGCTGTCCAATAGCACTGGGGAAGCTTTCCAGAATATAAGAGATGGTATGAAACAAACAATGGAAAAGCAAACTGTGGTAACATGATGTAAAGGGACACATAAAGGTGGCTTTGAACAATGCCAGGGTGCGTGGGGATGAGACAGGGCTAAGATGCCTTTGAATGCCGAAGGCACAGAAGGGAAAATCTCTGCCATGCTTTTCATCCCTACAGACACCAACTTCGGTTCAGGGCTTCTGGAAAAGCACATAGTGAATTTGGGAAAGTCTCCAGCCACGAAGAAAGACCATAATGGAAGATCTTCATTTAGGGGATGAGCTGGCAAGATCCCGACAGCTTTCGGCAGCTGTACTCAGAGTCCCACTGCCTGCCTGTGGCTGCCCTTGCTCCCCTGCCTGTCATTCTCAGCCCATATCAAATGATAGAGAGATGGGGCAACCTTGGCAGCCTGCGTGACAGACGGGCAGGACTGGGACCACAGGAGGAGCTGCTGAAAGGTCTGAAATTGCTGATGTGTCCCACAGCATGAAGGACACTTGCCATGCATAATGGATAGGATGCTGAGTATTTTCCCAGTATTCCAGTTGGCCTGCGTACTACTTGATGCCTGCTTCTCAAAAAAGGAGGAAAAGAAGAAAAAAAAATCCCTGTGAAACTATGTGACGTGGTATCAGAACAGCTTCTGTGTTTTGAAAGAGTCGGTTGTGTGTTGCCATCTTCCAGAATGATGGGAAAAGAGGGAGGCAAGGGAAGGTTGTTCTATTTGCAGTGGGACCTGCCCAAGGAGGGGATGCACCAGTCCTGGTGCCAGTGGCATGGATCAGATCTTGGGGTCACATGCTGAGCTTTTTAGTGCCTCAAAATAAGGCATAACCACTTTTTATTTAATGCCATGTATAAGAATTAAAATACAAACACTGCCTAAAACAACCAACAGAATTAGCAGCAGCAGCAAGCAGTTTACTGCCTGAAATCCAGTATCCAAAACAACTTCAAGAATATGTGAGTTTTCATAGACAGTTCAAGATCTGAGCAACACCAATAGAACAATATAAAGCTTTTCAGATTCTCATAATGGATTGGAAAAGAAGTTAAATAAAACAACAAATCAGACAAATAAAACTGAATTCAGCTTTTCAAAGGGAGTACTGGCATTTGCACTTCCGGACCCAATAGCCCCACCCAAGTTGCAGCAGCTCTCTTCCCTGCCATTCCCAAATAAAACAAATCATGATCTGAAAAATTTGGGGACCAGTTTTCACATTCAAGATTCCAAATATTTGATTCAAACAATTCTGCTGGAACTGGAAAAGCTGCTTTCAGCCATGTGTGTCACGTGCTCCGGTTACACACCGCTGAGTCTCTGCCCCTATCCTCTGCAATGATGAAGACAGTCAAAAGCACCAGGTTAAAGGTTCTGTGGGATTTTAGGAAGTATCCTTGTGCACCACAGTAATTTGGAAAGGAGCAGAAACTGTGAAAAATTGATTATCCTCTGTTTCCACAAGTGAGGAAACCGGGGATTTTTAAACCAAATTAAGCCCAAATGTAATTAAATCCATAAAAGCTATGAGGAAATTGAGTCTGTACCCCATACTAATGCTCCAATTAATAAGCAGTGGAAAAAAATACACAGGAAAAAACACATTAAGTCCTATATATTAGTGTTACAAAATAAGGAAAGATATTGCTTAATAAGTTACGCTTTTTATGTCATCCAGTTACTCAAAACAATACTTAGGACTCCAGTTTTTCAAATCCAAATCAAATAAAAAACCCGCAAGAGCGAGGTTTAGGTTGGATCAGTGTCACAGCGTGGAAGGAAGGAGAATAGAACAGATTTTTAGAGTGATAAAATACTAAAAATAAATGAAGTTTATGTGCACTACCACACAAGTTTGAAAAGTGAACTAAAAAGAAGAGTAAAACAGCACCAGACAAATATACGAGATTCAGGATTCTAACAATAATGTTTCTTGATGACGCAGAAGGGAAAACAGATTGAATTTTTGTGAAAGCTCATTCCTTCAAGAAAACATGGTATGTTTATGATATACAAAATACAACGTTGAATTATTTTCCTTATTACAGATACACAATTTCCCATATCCTGAAATGAAGTACCACACACTCATATCCATTCCAGTACATTCAAAACAGTCTCAGCTTATGGATAACATATTTTGATGTTCAACCATTGAGATGATGACTAAAGATATTTTAAGGGACATCTCATTGGTTGTTCAGCCGAAACAAAGACTTCTTTGGCACTTATTTTCCTAAAATGCTTCACCTAAGATGCTCAACTCTGCATAATTTCATTATCTCATGAAGTTTTCTAAGAGATGATGCTTTACTCCCAGAAATAATCTCCAAGTTGAAGATAACACTTTCTATTACTTTTCTTCATATTTTCTCCATTTTCTTTTTCTTTTTCTCATTTTGAAAGACTTTACAAAAATGCAAAGAGCATGTGATGTTAAGCAACAGGAATCTTCAGAGGACTGCTAAAATATTTGATGACTGTGTCCAGAAGCTGCTGTAAATATTTTTAGTATACTATTTGCAGGTACTATAGTGAGAGAAAAGCACTATTATTTGATTCAAGTGCTGAAGATTACTTAATGCAAAGCTCTGCAGGTATTTCATTAAAGAAAATAATATAATGCAATTATTATTGTGCTCATCAGATTCCAAATTTTCAACTGCAGTGAAGAATGACTCATAAAATTTCCAGTATCACATACAAGATACTAAAAAAATCTCATATATAAGGACAATTTGCTAGTGTTTTTTGTTTTACTCCATGATGTTTTTCAAGGATACTTTGGACAGCTATTTCCTACACTTCCTTTGCAATAGAGGAAGGCACAGGAAACAAAGATTTTAGGATAAAAGAGGGAGCACAATCTCTAAATCCAATCCCTGCTGGCATTTCCCTCAAACTGGAAGCACATGAAATCCGGTCAGTTGAGAAAATGGAGTTGTAGAGTGCCTTGCAAGAGCCCATAAGAGCAAACAAATAGTTATCTGATGGCTTCAGGAAAAGGAAAGTGTAAGAGAAGGAAATAATATTAGTTACCCTGCAAGTACCATTCACAATCGGAGTAGGAGCGACTGTGAAAGGAAATACTGCAGCTCCAGAGGTCCCCAAAGGATTAGAAATCTTCTGGCCCTTGGGAGCAGGTAAAAAAAGTATTTCAATAATTAAATAATAAAGAACAGTGCTGAAACCTTCCTGGTGATGGCATGTGCGATCAGGTGCTGGCCAGACGGATGGAAAGTGATTTACAGCCAAGGCTTTGTTGGGGAAGGAGATTTCTCTTTGTAAATACAAGAAGATGGATCTAATTTAGAAGTATTAAGAATCAGCATGTAGATTTGGATAAATTCACTAATCTTGCAATGAATTTTATCATTTTGGAGTTCCTGGCCAAGTCTTTGTGGTTTCTTAAATAGTTTTATGAGGTGAGGGAGAAGGATGAATGAAATTTTTCAGCTGTGGGAACTGCAATAGTTTTAAACCCTGGTTTCAAGCTAAAAAGGAATTATGTTAAACATGGAACACCCCAAAGAAAAAAATGGTCATTGCAAGAAATAATATGGGAAAACCACAGCAGCTTACACATTAAGCAATTCTTTCTTGTAGTCAACTGGAAACAGTTACAGACTGCCAATGAAATGATGTAGAACAAAGAGTTATCAATATTTTATGATCTTTTATAAAAGAATTCAAAGGTAACAGGAGTCAATTAAAATATCAGTTCAAAAGTAAATTAAAATATCTCTCTGGACTCCACCTGGATTGGGATTTATGCCTTACAACACTATTACAAACCCTAGAAACCCAAATCCCCTCCACTTCTGAACCATATAGCACCTTCCCAGTATAATCCCCTGTATACAATCATTACAGCGAAATAAAAATATACAGATATAATAAATTATTTATAACACAGCAGAACATGTGAAACATTAAGTGGCAGATGTTAACAGGAACAGTAGATTTGTACATATTTTTGAGAAACGCTGCAAGTTGCTGACAGAGAAGATACAGAACAAAATTCTCCTGTTAGCTAATGGAATTCCCAGAGCTCTTGCTCAACAGAAAGGGTTTCATTTACTTAAAAAAAAACTTTAGTTAAACACATTTTTCATACAATCACATAAACTAATGATCTGATAATGAATTGTAATTTTGACCAAATTATTTACAATTCTAATTAAATTACACTGCAATATAGGATTTTGGCTATTGATTTAACTCATCTAAAGCTGCATGACAGATGATTCAACTGCAGGGAACAAAAACTCTTGATTTCAAGAGTATTGTACACTCTAAGAACCCAAGTCTTAAAATTAAGCTTTGCTCACAGTTTTCAATCACTGCTCAGAAGAGACAGCAGTAGCAATTTTCCCCTCAGTAAAATCATTTTGCTTGTAATCTGATAATATTTCTGAGTTGAATTGCATTGATTTTTCAAGATCATAAATTTTACAGATATCACTGACATAGCAAACATGTTTATGCCCCCTCATATCCATGCTTTCTTCCTGGAATTTCTTAAGCCATGCCTTGATAGAAAAGGGAGTAGTAGAAAAATAGATGACAGGAAAGGTGCTGCTGAAGTTACACCATTGGCTTTTTCGCTCTGAGATACAGAAACCATAATTTTCAAGCTTTGTATTAGTGAAAACCAACAGATATAATCTCATATTAGCCAGAGTGGGAAGGTAGCTTAAGCCATTTTATTCATTACCTAGTTTCTTATGCAAACTTTTGGGAATCAAATATGAAAAGATATGTTTGGGTTTTCCAGGTGTTCGTAAAACATCAGAATAAACAATGGGTAGTAAAACCTAAAGGAAATCTCACATGTAAGAGCATGTGTGAGTAACACACAGATTTAACTTCTAAAAAAACCCAACAAAATTTGATGGGATCTAACAGTGGCTTAAAGATATTACCTTCATGGAAGTCTATCCTGCAAGCACTCAGGGATGAGCAAGCAGAGCTGTTTTCTGCAGGCAGGGTTACCCTCTGCCGTGACCTGGCTGACAAGTCTTCAGCACTGAAAAGATACAGGTTTACAACACTATCGTACCAAAAAACCCCAAACAAACAAACAAAAAATTTATATGGATGAAATTGCTGCATTTCCATAAAATCTCCTGTTAGATTTACTCCCCTCTCAATACAGCTTACTTGCAAAACATTAATGCAGGCTCTCTCTGCAGCAATTACCACTATTACACTGGGGGGGACCTCTCACCTTTGCAAACCATGATGAAGGGCCAGAAATTGTATTGATTTTTCTGTTGGCTTGATTGCCTGCAGCCATCTCACCATCCAGAATGGTGCTCCTCACCCTGCTTACTACCCAAGGAACCTCAGCTTCTCCAGGAATACTGCATTTATACAACACGAAGCTGTGCTGCCATCGATTCCTTGCAGAAATCCAGAAGTTAAATTTATGCTGTTAATTTAGCAGGTGTTTATTGCTAGAAACGGGCACCAACACTGCCAGCAGCACACGCATGGGCAGGTCAGACAATCTTGCCATCTAAAGCAGGACCTTCACTGCTCTCCCCAATAAAATTACAGTCACATTTTGGAAATTATTTTGAAGCTAACCGGACAGTGTAAAAGCTTAGTGTTAAAACAGACACAAAAGGCAGGATTAAGTCATACTAACGCAGAGCTCAAAACTCATTTAATACACAACAGCTTATGTCCCATCCCTAATTGAGTCCAAGCCCTGGATAACACTCCTAAAAACTGATTGGTTTTTTTTCTAGTATCTCCCATTCAAAATTAGAGGAATTCTTTTACAAGTCATACAGTGGATTTAACTGAAAATATGGTGGTCTCACCTCTCCACAGGCAATCACAGCTAGGGGTGAAAGAAAGACCTTTCATGTCCATCACCTAGGTCCCAAAAATCTGAAGTCCAATCAGCAAAACCAGACAAAGAAATTTTAAAAGTAACCACTGCATTTTTGTCTAACAAGGTCACCAGAGCGAACAGCACTACAACCAAAGTTATTTAACTCTCCTGAGCAATGCAAACAGTTATCAATATTATGTATTTTTTAACCATTCCTATTTTATCTTTCCCAAAGAAAAGCAAGAGAAAACAAAGAAAGAGAGAGAGAAAAATGCGAAAGTTGTGTCAGACATATTAATAAAAGTTTTAAGCAGACTGGAGCAAACTGACAACAGAAGGAAAGCTCCCATTTCCACAACTCACATTTCTTTTAAAAAACTAATCCACATTTATTGTAAAAAAAATTTAAAATTTTGTGCATTACAAAATGCTCTGACTGAACGTCCACCCACAGAAACATATTTCTCCTCTTCTGTCAAGCTTCATTTTTCCTACTGAATCTAGATCCTCACTAAGCCAAATATTTTTTTGAAACTTATCTCTACTTGCCTCCACAAATGCATGATTCTCTGAAAAGACCCCAATATTCTTACGAGGGCAAAGATGCCAAATGAACACCAGCTTGGTTTTTATTTATATGAATGTTTAAAATAGCTCTTAAAACATTCTAGGAGAGATGATTTTTATTTATAGCTTAGATTTTTGTGTGTCACATTTTTAAACAAAGGGGAGAAGGGAGCGAAGCTGTGCTGTTCACATTCGGTGTCAGGCAGGAATCAGAAAGGTGTGCCATTTCAGAATAGGAAAGACCAAATTATAATGTTGTATTTGCTGTGTTCCTGACTTCTCTCTCTACTATTACAGCTGAAATTCTGTGTTGTGGTGCAGGTTTCTCAGAGCAACACACATATGCCTGAGAAATCCTCCCGAAACCTTTGCGGCACCACGGCAGCTCTGAGAATAAGGAATTAGAAAATGTGACATTTGACAGGCAGCGGATAACAAGGTGCAAAAACAGCAAAGTTCCTGTAGGTAGAAAGAAAGCAAAGCAATATAGTAGAAGAAAAAATTCCTGACAGCTCTGACACTCGGGACCTATTTTTCTCCTCAATGCACATGTAGTTCTCCTACAAGTATAATGAGAGTTATGCACACATGGTGAGGAGGAAAGGTTACTCCATACAGCCAACTGCCCAGCCACCCCGCTTTAAAAACATGGCAAAAAAAGTATAAAGATATTTTTAGTAGCTTTTTGAGGCAACTACCCTGTTTGGGAAAGCCTTTAGGTCACTTCGAAGTAGAAGTAGGAAAAGGTAAATGTTTATAACGTCGTGGAGAATGTCTAATGCCTAAAATCAATCACTTGTCTACCCAAAAGATAACTCCTCCGCTTCCAGTCCCCAAAGTAACAGCTACATCAATCCAACAGAAAGCAAGGATAAGAGGATTGATTGCAAAAATTGAGATTTCAGTGATTAAAAAATATTGTTGAATAGGTGAATTACTCATATGCCTCCATTTAATGTCATCAATGTATTACTTTGGGAATGGAGATAAAAATTCCTTATTACTCCAGAGCAGTAACGGAAGCTTCCAAAGAGAGTAATTGAAGCACAATAGCATCTTAGCTGTGATTAAAATACTCATACCTAAAACTGCAGAGAGGTTCAAGCACGGCCATGCATTACTCCAGGCGTGACAAACACATCTGGGCTGACAAACCAGGGCTGCCACCGCAGCTCTGTGACTCAAACTCTTCTCTTTTACCCAGATCACAGCTATAAGGTTAAACTTCTAAATTATGAAATGCTAGTAGCTGATGAAGATGATTATCTGGATTTTAGACATACCTTTTCCTCCTGAATGATAAAAAAGCCACTTTTCTTTCCTCTGCAAAGCAGCGCAGGTCCCTCAGCACTGCACATTTTACACCCTAGGAATGCAAAATTACTTCAGCCATCAAATTGCCACTGAGAACACACCTTTCCATGCTTAAGCTGCAGGCGATTATATTCAGAGCTAGTTTTCAGAGTTTTAAGTTTGTTGAGTTTTTTAAACCCACCCCTAGGTACAGCACCAAGAGGTTCCACAAGCTTAGTGTCTTCCTGGGTGCAGCAGCATCCCTTTTCCAGGGCTGAACTCATCTGTGGCATACACAAAGCAAACCCAGCCTCCCTGCAGGGTCCCACTGTGCTCAGAAACCATATTTGGCAGAGGAATTGGCTTTTCATCTCCACTGCTGGAGAGCCAAGAAACACTTCTTCAACGCCACTCCCTCTCAGAAACCTTCAGCTCACACTTGCCTGCACACACATGATGGGGCATGACAAAGGAAATGCTCTCCAAGTTCCCTGAAGCCCAGGAGGACTTCCATCCCCAATTTTCAATGGACCGCAGAGCAAGTATGGAAAAGGCTCCTGTCTGGTGGAGGTGTGGAAGTTGGGCATCCAATGCTAGGTCAGCACTCTGAAAATTCAGAAGTTGTTCGGCTTAACTGATCTTGACACTACTTAATCAAGGCGAAATACAAGACCTGTGGTTGTTCACCACAGGACTGCTCAAAGCAAGACCCCTCATGTTCAAATCTTACTTCTTATAAACCTTTAGGAGGAGACTGCAAAAACACCACCACATCCCAGCCTCTGGCTGCAAAAGAACAAAATCCATTTTCCAGATATATGTTTATACAAAATAGAGCTGAGGTTGATTAAATGTCATTTCTGTATATTTTACAGATGACAGAACCTGAAGTCTCCATACACCATTCTAGGTTATAGGATGCATCTTTCACATTAATTAAAAATGCTGTAATGCCATCCTCTTTAAAAACCTAACTTATATTCACACATTTTTAAAGCTAATTCTTAGAAACATTTCTCAGCTTAAATGCAATTTCATCTTTAAAAAAAAATTCTTCCCAAATGAGGAAAAAAAATCACCAAGGGAAAAAACCCGCTCTATGGTGAGCAACATAATATAGATAATTGCCTCCTTGCCAAGAAGATGTGAGCTTAGTTTACAAAGTTCTTTAAAATCTGAAGCAAATTCATTCTTAAATCAATTATTAAACTGCAAACTAAATAAACATTACCTTCACCATTCCCTACACATTGTCTCTGCAGAGCTTTCCCATAAATAGATTAATTTTCTCACTAGAAATTACACAAAGCAGAGATAGAAGTTTCACTGTCCACAGCCCAGAGACATCAAGCTAGGGTGTGAAAGAGAGTGAAGGGAAAAAGCAAAAATACAGTAGAAGCTACTTAAAATAGCAAGATTTTCTAAAAGATCTGTTTCAAAACTGTCACTGGCCATTCTGGACTTCAGTGTTGAACCACACCCATGAAACTTCAAGGTTGTTCTGAAAAGTTTGCAGTAAATCCCAAGTTATTTAATATTCTCCCTTTGTAAAATAGGTGGGTAAAGTTCATGTTGGCACAACACGTGAGAAGCTGGGACAGGCTCCAAGGACCACATGCTGAAGGACCTCAACTCCTGCCACCACTGTTTTTCCAAGTCAGTCATGACTGACTCTGCCTGCACAGCCCTGAAGTCTGACATATTTTCCAGATGGGATTCAGTTTCCCAGTCCAGACAATCACTTAGAAGAGTTGATATGAAGGAAAGAGGATGAACAGCCACCAGCATTCTGGTCCTTCAGTAGGCAGGTGAATGTGTGTTCACCCAAAACCAAATGGAAAGCTGGTCCTGTATCCCACACGTATGGACCTCCAATGACGCATACCCTGTGTGTCATACAGACACATCCTGCTCCCTTAAAATCCCCTTTAAACTATTTTCAGAATTTCTCCTTTCCTCCTCTGTTGTTAGATGACTGAATTCCTAAATATTTGTAAATTAAAACTCATAAGTTTAAATATGATAGCTGATACAAGGATATAAACAAGGTGGTCTGTGTTTAATCCCACACCATGGCTGTCGTAAAGAAATGTGGGTGAGTACCCAGATCTCATCTAAAATTCAGTCCTGTTTCAGTGAGCACCCAGCAAAGCAAAACCAGAGAAGCCTGAATGATAAATACTTTGGTGTTATATATCTTTTATACATTAAAATACTATCGCTCGCATAAGAAAATTAACTTTATAAAAGAAGTCAGAGCACAAATGAAGGAACTTTCTCTTCTGAAGTTGATAATTAACATGGTTAATTTGAAGCCATGCACTTCATTCTGTATGGAGCTACCTATGATTTAAGGGTTCGCTGTAATCTGTCCCCCCCAGCAGCCTCAAAACCACAAAGATTGTTCAAATGAACTATTCAAAATAGTCAGAGTCGGTGCAGAAATCCTGGCTCTTGTGAAAAGTACTGACTAATACACAATCCATAATATCCTGTATAATATAACATTCAAAACTGCTACATTATTGGAAAATGAGAAAATGTTACCATATGTGAAGATGAGCACTTCTATCAATTAAAATAGAAAAATAAAGTCCTGTAAGCAATATACGCCAGTGTGGTCTAAATATAATTTTGCAACTGTCATGCAAGAACCCTGTTAACTTGAATTAAAAGCTGACACGACCCAACAGCAGGATAATTGCCCACAGCAGTGTGTCTCGCTCACGTTCCCCCTCTCCCGCAGCCTGGTGTTCCCCAGCACATATTCCCTGTGCCCCGGGCCCCCGGCCCCACCACGACACCAGAGGTGTAGGACACAGGCATCATCACCCTACAGGGCAACAGCTTTGGTATTCTAACCCAGCCAAATCATGATTTTCATCCTCCAGTGCTCACTCAGAGATTTAAATCAGTGACTGGTATCAAAGTGCACACGAGAAAGGCTGGTTTGCACATATGTCAGTGTCACCACGAAAGGAGAAGGGACTGCCAATGAAAAATACACAAGAATGGATTCAACATTTCACATTGCTAGAGCAAAATATCCCTGAACCCATCCCGACACTGGTGTCTGCCCTGCTGCAAGCTTGGCAAGAGAGATCTGGGATGGGAGAGGACAAATTCCAAGGGCTGGATACTGCAGCTTCCCCCTCAGTGTGGGCTCCGTGGGGATCACAGCAGTGCCAGCATCAGGTACCACAGCAAGAGAAAACAAAGTTCATCTGCTAAGTACAGCTCTGCCATAGTCTTAACAAGCCACTGTATACATGAAAAAAAAAAGCACTTCTAAAGTTAATTTATTAATAAAAATAAATTTAAGACTATAAAAATAAAATCTTCATAAGAGTTTCCTAAATGTGTTGAGTCCTACGTGCCAAGTTCTGATCCAGTAACAACTTCCACTTCTTGCCGCTGAAACAATAAAGTCATGCTACCTGTTGCAGCAATTGGAGGCTTTCCAGTAGCACAGGATGAAGTTTAAGCAGTAAATACAGGCTTTCCCTGAAGGAGCAACTGTTGAAAAAAAAATAATCTTGAAATGTACCTTTACTTTTAAAATGTACTGAGAAATCCCAGACATTAAATACTCAGCAGAGTGCTTCTGGGAGCGTGTGTAGACCGTGTTTGGGTCTTTTAGCACAAACAGGGAAAACACTGCCAGAAGCCTCGACTTTTCTCATTTTGGATTTTGGATCCAGGGCAGTTTGAAACAAGCTGTAGCCCGGATCCAGCTTGTGCAAGCACAACATGCACCCCCCCCAGATCCAGACAGCAATAGGTGTCTGGGAACCTCCACAAACCTCTGCACACCTACGGCACAGGTAATAGTAGACAACACACCCCAGCGACTTACAACAGTTATTTAACCAAGTTTCCCAAACTATTCAGGAAATCACTTCTTCTTCCACCACACTCCACAACCTAGATTGTGATCCTAAGTTATTCCAACAGAATCATTTTAAAGTTCTCCACTGCAGAAAACAAGGGAAGCCAGTCAGCTTTACAATCAGGAACTGCAGGATCTGGACTGGGAGCTTTTTGTCTTTGTGGTTTGCTGCTGTAATTCCAAAACCACACACAGCGCCAGAGCTTTAGACCACTACTAGAAATGCGACTTTGGAATAAATTAAGAACACTCGTGGAAAGGGGAACCGAACTTTCATGTGGCTTCCTGGAGGCTGTTCTGGCACTGGAGAAAAATCAGACACTACACAGTAGTGGATTGGTAATAAACTAACCTGGAGCAAGACTTCCAGCCACTGTCAGGCACATGGTGCCATGGACAGAAAAAACATGTAGGATGAAATCACAGCCCCATATCATTCCAGGGCACAAAGCAGATTTTTTGGTGTGGGCATAAACACTCATATACAGCTGTATTTGTCCATGTTCCTGGGGATGAAAATTGTAAGAGCTTTAGAGCAGACATTTGATTTGTGTCTTTCTCCCTATTATTATTTACTGTACTGAAGAAAACTGTTCATTTTACAGGTCCCCATATTCACTAGAATAAATGTATTATTATTCTGACAAAAAAATGCAGAGCATAGGCATAATGCAAATCGTAAATCTCTGATACAAAGCAGAAGCATTCAAGTTTTCAAAACCAGGAAGCGCTTGGTGTTCACCAGGCGCGAAAAATACAGGCACCCCAAAATACTTTTTTATAACTAAAAGCTCTATTTCCAGCAATTACCACACAGTTTTCACAAGTTTTCCATCATCTTGGACAAACAGTGATTTAATTCACGTTTTAATTATGCTACAGAGAGATTATTATTCTGTAACAGATAAATAGCATTAAATCAATTAGAAGTTATTTCAGGCATTACAAAATTACTGAGGCTCCCTGCTAACATGTTTCCTTTCTTTTCCAACTTTTCTCTGTCTCCTACTAACGTAAGAAAAGCCTACACAATCAAATGAAAAATGCAGTACATGCTTCTCAACGGGAAACCGAAACTGGCTACACACCAAGCACATCAGTATTCAGAGATTAAAAAAAAAAAGAAAATCAAATTAAGTTTGTCTCCTAGTACTTTTGATTACTCCAATTATAAAATCAAAGCTATTTCCATGTTTGCAGTGATGCCAATGGGTGGATGAATTAAATATGCTTTCACCATGAGATGTCTTCTTTTGAGGTTCACTGCCCTCCTGTTTTCTAGTAGCACATAAAAATATTCATATTTAGCTCTGTAGGATCAATCCTATCCCTGTTAAAGGCAGCATAAATCTACCACTGATTTCTGTCCAAACAGACTTTGGCTAAAGCAAATGTGAGTACAGTGAACTAACATACTACTCTATGCAAGAGAATAGAACACAGCACTACGCAAAGTACAAATAAACTTCAAACATCAAAAAAATCAATCATTTTCTCAGACCTTTCACATGATACAATCAAATACATAGCTTACTTTTTTTATTAAAATCTCATTTTGTTAATTAAAAGTAGTTTCCTTTATATTCCCCTCTCCAAATCATTCCAAAGAGCATCTGAAAGCTCAGACATGTGCTATTCAAAGGATTTAAAAGTCAATGATAGAATTTATCTAGTTTCTAAAATATTATTCTATTTGTTGGCAGAAAGCTGTTCCAGGCATGCAGGCAATTAGGTCAGACAGCACACTTCAGAAAGGCAGGAGAATCCCACGAGATTTCTAGGGAGAAACGGGAATACTAAGGGGATGTTGTTCGATGAGATACCCCCCCCACCAAACACAGATGTCCGATTAAAAGGCCAATTAAAGGAACATTAACCTTTAACCAAAAATATAACAGTAGTTTAAATTAGTCAAGAAAGCCAGAGCTGAACGTTATTTCAAACTCCTTTTCCTCCTCAGACTTTCTTTAAAGTGTTAGCCATTCATTTTTGTTTTATGAGGGCAACACTGCCCATAAAACTAACATTTTTGAGGTTAACACTTGGCTAACCTGAAGAAACAATGTTGTCACAGTAATGTTAAAAAAAAAAAAAAAAGAAAATCAAAAACGCCAGACCGCACCACGTATCTGCAACATATATTTTATGCCTTTTGAAAGCTAAGGTGGGGATGAAAGTTTAAACCAGGATTCACTTTGGAGTAAATTTATCAGTAAAGTACCCATACGTTCACGTAGCACAGTCTGCCACACATTTTTAACATTCAATCCTCTAATATTAAATTTTGATTCCAGAAAACAACCATAAACACTCAGATCCAAGGATTATATTGACATTTAATGGTTAAACAGAGGGCATACAACAATTTACTGCATTAGGTGATTAAAGGACATACTGCTTAAAGTAAACTTAGAGTAATATCTAAAACAGAGATGAAATAGCCAAGTGCACTGAAGTTGCTTAAAATTGAAAAAGCAAAGGGGTGAGAGAGGCACAAAATACAGGGTAGTGGGAAAAAGCCCACCTAGCCAGGAACCAACAGAAGCACCTCCAATTAACCGCAGCGCCGTGTCACTGGCATTTTTATAATTGACACCAAATTAGCATTTACTACTCCAGAGTCTGGTGTGGCAAACACTTGAATGGGGGCTCCTTGGTGGCTTGGCTCCTGCTTGAGGTGTAACCAACAAGATTTAGGGAGCTCCAGACTGGGCTGGCACTGGCAGTGAGCTGCACACCCTGCCCTGCGCCTCAGCCCCACACCCTAAAACAATGCATTAATTCTGCATTCGCCTGGCCTTCAGAGACTGTGCTTAACATGATTAGTGCTGCCGTCTACCCAACTTAAGTGCTGACCGGGCTTTAAAGCTGAAAGTAGAGCAGATGTCTTCTGCTACCCAGAACATTAGAGCTGAAGTCTTCTCAGAGGGCAGAGAATAAAGATGAAATCTTTTCACACGGGGTATAAAAGAAATGCCAATATTCTTGCACACACTCCCTGGAGTACAGCTCTGCCTTGTTTTCTGCTGTGTTGGCTTTTTCTTTTCTTTACTATAACCAGCAACAAAAGCTATTTCCCTGTAATTTTTAAATCAAAATTATTTTATGGTTTTGTGTCTCTCTGACTCTGCCTAAGTGTGCCATCTAATATACTTTCTCTAGCTTCCCAAGTTCAGTTTTCCTAAAAATAGTTTAATACTAGTAACCAACACCTGCTTTTTAGACTGTATTAGCAGAAAAAAAAGTAAGTCATTAAATTAATGACTTGAAGATACTTACTGTAAGTAAAAGGATTTTAAAAAAGTATAAAAATGGCATTCAAAATTATTTTGACAGTATTTTTGTATTGAATACTGTACTTACTACCATGGCTATTTTAAATATCTGTCAAAGGAACTTTTTATTTGTGTGCATTTGCTTGCAGCTTATCACTGAGGAGACTCTAAAGATAAAGCTGAATGTTAATTAAGGTTAGCTTTTCAGAAAACAAATTCTACAAACGTCTCAGGAGTAAATTTATCATCTGATTTTTTTGAATCTGAGATCTGCAGAAATATAGGCCACTAGAAGAGCAGACGCACTTGAAATTAAACTTCAAAGGGAAAAATTGATGTCCCCAATTGTTTTAACAAAATGAAAGAAAAAGGCCGCTTCAAAAGTTAGTTTTATTAATTGTATACAGGATCCTTGAACAGTTCCTTGGCCACACGCTCTGGCTGGTGCTATCTTACATGATAAATCTGTGGCACTGAGCCCCACGCTGACAAGATCCGCTGTGTGTACACTGATTACAGCTTTGGAAGGACCACCCAGAAAGACAACCCCATTGAACACCTCTCCTCCAGCAGCTCCAGCTAACAAGGAATATACACGCCAAATACAGTGCCTGAAAAATTAAATCCTTGCAAACAATTTCAAGCAGAAATCCATCTATTGCAAAAAGACAAACTAAACCCACTTACTGCTCAGTGCTGCAGGATGCTCACACTACTCCAGTCCACCAGAAAATCTCTTTCTGTCCCAGTTCAAATGGTCTTTGGCAAAACTAATATTCCAGAGTGAGAAAGCAACTTGCCTTTTACATGCATAGAAACATATCCATGCCTTGGATAAGCAGTGAAGCTGTTTTCTGGTTGCTATGCATTTCCACCGCAGGAAAAGCCTGTATGGTGAGCGGTCCCATCTTCCATGATATTTATGCTTTGTTTTCACTACATCTGCTTTAAAATATCCCAGAAACTTGGTGTTGAAAGCGATTGACCATACGAACACCCTGTTCTCTCCACATTCAAGTCTCAGCTATGTTTCTCACACAGGCTAATGCTGAAGCGTCTTTAACAGCTCAGCATCTTTAACAGTCCCAGGAACACGCTGGTCTTTATGCTGCTCAGGGCATCACTCACAACCCTGCAGTTTCCCAAGCCAATGCCTACATAAAAGGAGAAAAGTTGAAACAGATCACTGTGCACTTCCAGTACCTGCAGCTGTTACTTTGGAGCACAAAGATTAAAATTTCAGCAACTGGGTCCTTCCTCCATCCTACTGCTGGACCCTGCAGGATGCCGAGCCACAAAAGCACCGACAGGAGAGCACAAGAAAAACAGCTTGGACACATATGGTTTGACTTAACATTAACTGATTAAAGGTATTTTGACTAGTTCCACAGCTAAATTACATGCACCTGTTACACACATTAGTAGCACCTACATCCTACTCCAAACATAAGGAAGTGGGCCTGCGGATGTAAGACTCAAGAAGATTACATTTCATATGTTTAGCACTGGAACAGAGTAGATTTATTTATCAATTTCACAGTTTCCTTGAAATAAACCATTTACATTAAAATAATTCCACCTAATATGCCATAAAAATAACATTTGAATACTCTAATTTACACCTTTTTATATAAATTTACTGTTAATTTTATGATCTGTGCAAAAATAATTTATTAGCATCCAGTTTGTAGTATGGATTTTCAGGGCCAAACCAAATGAATCATGAGAGAAAAGTGTTCCTGCCTTTCTAATACCTTTAATTTCAGTAATTAACCCTAATAAATCGAGCCAATCTATCTAACATGTCTAAACTTTTTTGATACTTTCATTATTTTGCTCTGTCAGCGGGATCACCAAAGGATACAGTATTTTTCTGCCTAGAACACGGCTGGTCCATTGGTTCACAAATTATCCTGACACTGATTCCACTACAGTTTTGGGTCCATTTAGAGTAAATAAAGAGATAAAATATGGTAAACCATGTATTGGGGGCACAAAAGTACAAGGTAGCTAGGACACATTTCTAAAATTCCCTCTGCCTCCAGGCTACTACACAATAGCAGACAGAAAAAAAATCGAAAACATTTTATTGGAACAAATGATACAGTTCAGGGAGAAGAAAAAAAGGCATGAGTTTCTGAGCACACCAGATCTGAAACAGATGCAACTGCTCAGCTGAGTTGGGCATGGGAGGAGAGAGACACTTTCTCTTTGAGCCTCATGAGAAAAGTCAACACAGGAGTGAGAAAGACAGAGTGAGAGCAGTAACACCCTGGAAGGCAGCTAAAACGTGCGTATTTCCTTCACCAAATAAAAAACATTCTAGAATGGGCACTAAGGACCAAGAAGAAGACTGCAGTGAAGCCATTCTTCGAGCCAGTCACATGGAGCACATTTTGGATCCCTTAGATGATGGGTTAACCTTGAAGTCATCACACCGAAACCTGCTGAACCTCCCTCCCTCCCTCCACACAGCAGCTGAACATCTGACTTCACAACAATGATTCAAAAAAAGAAATAAAATCATTGTTCCCACATGTCAAAACCAACATTCCAGTCACTTTTGAGCAGCAAAAGCAAGGAACACCCTCATTAGGATAAAGCTGCCCGAAGTTATCCGTATCTTCTGCAGCAGACTTGGGCTCACACCTCCCAGCTGGCTCTGCTTAAGCTCAGCACCAACTGCACATGCTCAGCCCCTGTCAATCAGATCTCTTATTGGCATGATCACATTGAGAATGTGGGCTATCTAGGTGTGTAATTCATGCCTAACTTTAAAATATACGGTTCCTAATGCATAAACTACAGGTTTGAACAATGGTCCTAAATGCTTCTGTGATACATAAGAAATTACAGACCTTTAAGGGTGGAAGCTGATAGTGAAGAATTCCAGAAGTATCTTAGATACCAACGGAGAGGCAGAAACTGGTGCGTAGGTATAAATGTCAATATTCTGTTACCCATGAAAAAGAAACCAATCAACTCCGACTTTTTTCCTGGAGAAGGTCACCAGAAGGTACGAATAGATGGGTCTATGGAAGAATCAGTCACTACTCAGAAATTGTTTTAAAAAAGAAGAGGAAAACAAAAGCTACAGGCACTGTACCAGAGACACTTGATTGCTGTGATTGACTGCTGTCCCAAGAGATCTGATTACATTTTAATTATCTTAAGGATTTGATTAATCAAATTTGCTGTTCTCAGTTGTGCTCAATAACCGTGTGTGTGTGTGTGTGCACACACACGGACGTGCCTGTTGAGGGAGGGATGCTGCCCTGCATATACACAACCACTGTATAAATCCCTCCTGCACCATCGTGTACCTGGGCCTCTGCCCTCTGGGGATGCAGTTTGGATCCCCCTTTCCCAAAGAGAAGCTCACAAACCAAGTAAGGATGAAGACAATCACGGTACAGAACAGCTCCATATAGGAGAACCAAGATGGAACAGCTTTCCTCAGCTTGGAAAAGGACAAGAGAGGAAGAATACAAGAGATTTCCATAAAATCATAAAAGGCATGGAGAACCAACAGGGAGGTAAGTGGCCATTGCCTCTCCCAGTGCTAAAAAGGGGAATTGGACAAACCCCTGGAGGGAAGTTTGCACAGATACGGACACCATCGTTGTCTCTGATACAAAACCTGCTGGGAAGTCTTCCGGAGACTTATCCCCTCATGTCTGTACACATCTTAAGGCTAAGTATCTACTACCATATCATTTTGTTACAGAATTTCACCTTCTGAAGAAAAATACCCTTTTCCATCTCCACTCCAAACAAGTGTTGCAGGGTAAGCTCAAGGGACAATGAAGAGGAGAAAGAACCTCAACAGTGCAGAAGTGGGGAAGAGCTGGAGGCACCAACCAGCCTTTTCCAGGCTCTCACTTCCCAAGAATTCCCACCATCCCTGCAGGCACCCAGGGAGTGGGTGGGAGCTGCCCAGTCATACTTCATGGAGGACAAAAAGAAAGTCTCAGCTCCTAGGAACTCCCAAGGTCCACCATCCTCCTCCCAGTGCTGCCAATAGGCAACAAGGCCAGGAAGAGATTAATGAGAAGACCAAATTAGTCTGAAACAGACGGTCATCCATGAATCCTGCTGAAGAGAGAATCCTTGCAAGAGACAGCCCTTTGGCTTGACCATCCCTGGGATGGTCTTTCTTATGTGAGAAACTAAGAAAACAAAGCTTGCTTATGATTTAAAACAAGTTGGGGAAGGCTTTTTGCAGTTACCTGTAGAGGTGCTGTTGATGCTCAGCGCTGAACAAACACCAAAAGGTTGAGCTTTTCCAAATTTTCCTTAGGGAACATTAGGCAAATCAGCCCTACCACTCCCCATGTCCCAGCTGTGACAATGACAGATCCCCAGCTTCAGAGATACTCTGTGGACTCTGGAGTTAACGCTAGTGGTACCTGAAGCCATTAAAAGAGACTTACGGACAGTCACTGGAGCACTCTGCATCCTGCCATTCAGAACAACTCAGCAGCTGCCCTCAAATGTAAAAACCTGTTCATAAATAAGTTGGAACCCATTACAATTAAGCTACTTTCAGTGTTGAAGATCATAACTGAAATCAAAGAGATGATTTACCCTGAAGATTTCAAGTGACATCTGCTGAAATAAAAATATAGTTTGGAAAAAGATTGTAAAAAGATGACTACGTTATTACCAATAACTTTTACATCTGTCATTAATTTTCACTTGGTTTTATCTTCTCTCCTAGTCTGCATCCAATTTCACATTGAGTTGTGTTTTATTACAATCCCAATGCGGATCCCATCAACTGAAAAGACTAATAACTGCCTATGAAATGCCTATGAAATGCAGCAAATAGCGTGGATATTGTTTCCCTTTCCTTAGCAAAGCACAGGGTCTTGAGGAGACTGTCAGAAAGGAGGATTGACAGCCTTGAAGCGATCTCTTTCCAGAATGTAAAGCAGCTACAAATACATATGTGTAGACCAGAATGTTTCCCCCCAAAACCTGGAAAGAGTTAATCAAGTTACACTGCTTGAATACATTAGTGAATGACGTTGAAATGGCACAGGAACATTCTCTAGCCCAGCATATCCCAGACAAACTTCCCCCAGTGACCATAATTTAAGGTAACATTTTAAAAGAGCCCTTTAAATCTCAGCACTACGGAGAACTGCTGAGGCCTGTAACAGAATCTCTCCTGCCTTCCTCCCCGACAATATACGGTGCTCAAAAGTATACATTTAATGCCCAAGGGTCCTACCTGTCTTTAAGGAATTTTTATGAAGTAGATGGCTACCTCGGGCTATTTAAATACTTTGTAGTAAGACATCAATGGCATGTATAGAGATATTCCTTTGATCATTACACCAGTGGAAAAAAATAAGAAAACAACCCCTAAATCTTCACCATATAAATTTATGCTTGGAACTCACCATCATAAGAATCATACTACAAAACCACAAACAGTATTCAATTTAGTCTCTGTGTTCTCACTCATGTGATAGCCTTTGATATTCCCCATGATGAAAAATGAGTACATTTCACAACAAAGATGATTTGTGAACAAAGCCCTTTTTATTTTGGTTTCCTACTGAAGAATAAGAAATCTAAAGTTAAAGGGGGCAATCAATATATCTGGGCTAATTACTAGCCAAAACTAACAATAAATGAAAGAAATGGAGATTTTTCTCTTTTGTAATTTCTAGCAGCACATTTCAAAACCTTTTTTTTATTGTTCTGTATCTCAGTTCAAAATTTAAATTATCATTAATATGAGGCAGAATTTAAAGTGTTTTCATTTTCATTGCCTGCACTGAAGATACAGAACTATTCTCCTTTCATTATATAACTAAGCCTCACCAAATGAAATGTTACACAAGTTTTATTTTAAGGGCTGCTCTTGAAGAAAGAGAGGATGTGAACATCTGTGAAAAACAAGTGCAGAAAGAAGACTAAGATATGTAGATAAATCATTAGTTATATTAAGATATGAAACAGACACCCAAAGAATGGCATAAAATGTAAATGAACTTCGGGATCTGGTCTCTTAATTTGACAGCTGTTTGACAACTGCAAAATGGAAAACTGACCTCAGACAACTGTGTATAAACGAGACTATTAAGCAGAAGAATTTCATATGGAGTGATACAATACACACTGCAGTAACTCCTCACATGGGAATAGATAAATGTAGACTGGAATTTTTATTGTCTTTGAAGGTGGTGATGTTAAGACTTGAATTTCACAAAGAGGAGCTCTATGCTACATTATCACAATTAATGCCACTTTCTGAAATACAATGACTGTCGCCTGCAGAAAGAATGCTCACACAGAACTCACAGGCATTTAAAAAAACATATCCAAGGATATGTGTCCAGTATATCTCCAGTGTCTGGAGATAGGTGAAAACATCTTCTGCACTTGAGCTGCAAATCTGAAGTCAGCAAAATTATACAATGACTAGGTCATGGGATAACTTATTTGAGGGGTTTCTTTGGAAGTGTTACAGGCAGTCACAACTACACGTGGAATCTGTTATCACCAAAGCAGCACCAGAACAGACACTGATCCATGGAGAGAGTGGCTTAAGGAAATACTCTGCAATTTTGGCCCCTATGGAGAGATCTTCATGGAAAGAGTGGAAAAGCAGCAAGGGGAAAGCTTCTACCATGACTGCCTGAAGCTAGGTTAAAATTTTATATTCTCAGCAGTAACAGAGAATTAAACACAAAACAGGGAGAAAGACTACTTTTAGATGTAACCAACCATTTCTACTCATCGTTCTGCTCTAGATCCCACTGAAAAGAGCAGATCTTCCAAAAGCATCCCCAAGCACCACTTCTTCACATTCTCTACCAACATAAAGAGCCTTTTGTGATAAGGGAATGTTTCATTCCAAAGCAGTTAAGCACTTGCTCTTTATTCTGTTTCTCTCTTTGGGACAAATACTTAAAATCAGCCTTTCCTACCTCTCTTTCTAACCACAAAAAAACCCAGAGAAGTTGCACAACCCCTAACAGAAGAGACAAAAAAACTCACCCAAGCACTTGCAGTAAAATCCAGGCTTATAAAGAAAGGTTACAGCTTTCCAAGCTAACCTAACAAAAGGTTAGCAGTGACAGCAGCGGATGCAAAGATTTTGAGAGTCAAGTGAATACAACGGCTGGACTTTTGGATAGAAAAGCAATTTGCTGTCTACTACCTTTAATTTTCAGTAGCAGCTTGTTAGGGGTGGGATTTGTTGGGGGTTTCAGTTTTTGGTTGTTTGGGATTTTTTTTCTAGATCTTGTGTTCAATTTTGTTGTCTCAATGTCATTCAATGAAACTGAAACTGAAAAATAAACAAGCAAATCCCAAAGACATCAAACGAGGCATGAGAACCATCACCAAAACCTTGAACATCCAAACCTCTCAGAGCGAGGAGTCGCACTGTAACTGCACACTGTCTGAAGAATCACAGTCACAGAATACCCAGAGTCAGAAGGGACCCACAAGGATCATGGAGTCCTGGCTCTGCACAAACACCCCAACAATTCCACTCTGTACCTGAGAATGTTGTCCTAACACTCCTCGAGCTCTGGCAGCCTCAGGGCTGTGACCATTCCCTGGGAAGCCTGTTCAGTGTCCGACCACACTCTTTTGTTCATTTCTAACTTGCCTTCTGCTAAATGTTCTCATTCTTGTTTTCAAGAGACACTAAATAATCATCTCCTAAACATCTTCTCCCAGCTAGTTGTGTTTTTACAGACCTTCATGACACTCCACCTCATTGTCACCTACTTAATGCTACTCGGAAACTAATTATGGTATTGTAATAATACCACTGATTTATTCTTACACAATTGTGGCACAAAACCAACTCTACTCCAACTCTACTCCAAGTTAATCCTAGATAGGACCAGAGCTATGGAATCACATCTGAAGGAAGGAAGGACTTGAAGGAAGTTTGTGCTTTATAGGTTATCCATTTTTTCTGACTCTAGCAGTAATTCTAATAAAATACTTTAAATCTCCCTACAAAACTTGCACTGCTCACAAGCCTCTGCATCACCTCTTGGCCTCACTTCAAAAGAAATTTTAGAAACATCCAAATCGGTAGGGAGTTGAAGTCAACCATCATTTTACAGGAGAGGCACGAATGATTTCCACCAGGAGTGGTCCTTGCCCTGAAGACTTTAATCAGGGATGAAGAATGTGAACTCAACACACAGATCACAGTTCAACATCTCCCTGTTACGGCTGGAACTCTGCCAGGTGATATTCTCCATCTGTCCCTTCCAGACACAGCTCTGCTACTTACCCTTACACCAACGGGAACCTTCCTCATTGAGGAAAACTCAGCTGAGCAGAAGGAGCCTGCCTGAAGCAGGGCTGGCTCTGCCACATACTCCCACTGCCAGGAAGAAGCCAAGAATAATGGTAAAAAAACTTTGGTAATCAGGCTGTAACCAGCACAAGCAGCAAGGGAAACACAGCAGAGACCTCCCTTCATTGCAATTTTATTTTCTATTCCCAATTCTGTTTCCTTCCTGCCTAAGGCCATTTCAGATAAACATTTTTATAATGGATGCCCTTCAAAGAATATTTTGCTTTTAATGCCCTTTAATAAACACAAGGCATTCCAAGTCTTTAAGCAGCTTGTAAAAGGTTATTATTTTTAAAAGTATCTAATTTCAGAACATAAAAATGAGTTTGAGGCCGAACTATCCAGCCTGCTCTCAAATGCCAGCACCTTTATAGTACTCTCTGAAGTTACAATGGATTGTCATGTCTCTGTTGGGAGCACCAACATAAATCTCAACTGTAATAAGTAAGAAGTCTTAAAAGGAGAATTATAGGGACAGATTTTCATCTTCTAGAAGTCTGGTTTACTTCAAAAATTTACATAATCTATACATATCCAGGCAGAGTTAGCCTTCAGTGACCCGAGAATACCAAACCTCCGAGATCTGCAAACACATCTGGTTTAAAGTCAAAGCTTATGTCATTAAGCTGCTATAACTCTTACATCTCCATCCACGTGTCCCATTTTATTTCTTGTCCTAGTTTAATGATACTTCCAACATGGCCTGTGCTTTTTAATCTAGATGATGTACCTAATGATTTTGGTATTGAAAACTAACATCCTCCTTCAGTTTCCATACAGATCTCATAAAAGCCAGAAGAAATGGATTACTGCCCAGAGCTGTGGTTTACTTATTCATTAAACAGCTTACACTTAGAATCCTCTTAAAAAGTCACTTAGTGGCAAACGGCTATTCAACACTACAAATAAAAATTTTACAAAAAAATTTACTACAGCTTTCTATTCATACCAGTGTTATAAACCCACTGGGGATACTGCTGAATTTTTCGGTGCAATTTGGATGGCAGTTTCCCACCAGAATCTAAGAAACTGTGGAGCAACATATATATGTGTGTGTATATATATATATATATATATATATATATATATATATAAAAAATCTACACCTTCCCAAGGAATGTATCATGAATGATGGATTTTAAAACAAAAAATCCAGCCATTAGCAACTGTGGGTAAAGAGACCTTTTTAGGACAACTGACAAATGCCCCAGGAGTTGGCAACATGGATGTTGCACATTCCATGTGTGCTCATCCTACCATAAATTAGGTAGATCACATATTGGAAAGCCCCTGCACAGTGTAGGCATGAATCCAAGAATCAACAAACCTTGCTAGCGCCTAAAGCAACATTCAACCCAATCTGTGAGCAGCAATACGGGGAAAAATTAAAAAGCATTCTATGAGTAAGAATATTAATCAGCATAAATCAACTCTCAGCGAGTTTCTTGTTTCTTATAGGATGTGACGTGTGTTGATTTCCAACTCTCAGCTGCATTAGTCAGTAGCTATACCAACACTCACAAGCTTTGACAAATCTTAATACTTCCTGCAGCATTTCCAAGGTTCAGTTAAGTCATGTCCAGAAAGAAGATGGATGGTCCTTGAGTTTTTACATGCTTAAAGCAGCTTGTTTCTATTCAAGACTACATCTCTCACAACAATAACTACCTTCTTTGATTTTTACAGACTAATCAACTCAGTTTTCAATCTTCTCTCTATGCTCCCCTGAAAAACTGAAGTGTGTGACTCACAGAAGTGTTTTGGTTTTTAGAGGCAAACCTACATACTTTCACACTCCATAACTTCCCAGATTGCAAACTCTGCAGGACACACATCATTACCTTCTTTTGCTGGAAAACCACCAGACTCTCAAGACACTATTGCAATACAGATAATAAATAAGAAAATTCAGTGCTACCACCACAGACATGAAGGGAAGGCTCCTCTCTTACCTATATCTGCTGTGACCCACAGACTCTACTTCAAAGACCTGTTACAGCGCCTTCAAAAATGTTTAAATGAGCACTGGCACAGGAGCAGACAACTGGTATTGCATATGACAAGGAATTTTCCAAACTGGAACCAAACCCACCCATCAGTGCATCCATTTTGTCAGAGACCGCCTTATCATGCTCTCCATGACCCTCCACACTGACAACCCTAGAAGGGCTTTTCCAACAAACTATTTATGGAGTTTGAAGGAAAAAATCAAAATAATCATAGCACTGTGATATTTGTGCGAAACTACCAGGACACTGAAATTCTGTATGAAGATAAAAAAGGATCACCGTGACAAAAGAAAGAAGAATTGAAATCATTAAGTACTTCATACTATAGCATCATCACACTTTCTGAGTCAGGGGAGGTTTAGGTTGGATATTTGGAAAAAGTTTTTCTTCCAGAGGGTGGTCAAGCACTGAACAGGCTCCCCAGGGAATAGTCACAGCTTCAAGGCTGCCAGAGCTCAAGGGGCATTTGGACAAAGCTCTCAGGCACAGGATGGGATTGTTGGGGGCTCCTGTTGTCACGGTTTGACACTGGCCAAACTCCAGGCACCCACGAGAGTCACTCACTCACCCTCCCCTGCCACAGCTGGGCAGAGGAAATTTCACGAAGGCTTCATGAGCTGAGATAAGGACCGGGAGAAAACACTCCGAGGGCAAAACAGGCTCAACTTAGAGGTACAGAGTGAATTTCTTACTAACAAAATCAGAGGAGGATAATGAGAAGTAAAATAAGCCCTTAAAAACACCTTTTCTTCCCTCAACTCCTCCCTCCTTCCCACTGACAGTGCAGGGAGACAGGGCATGGGGGGTTTGGTCAGTTTGTCACCCAAGGTTTTCTTCCGCTGCTCAGGGAGAGGAGCCCTTCCTCTGCGAGGCCGTGGGGTTCCTCTCACAGGAGACAATTCTCCATGAACTTCTCCAACGTGGGTCCAATCTCATGAGCAGCAGTCCTCTCAAAACTGTTGCAGCATGAGTCTTTCCCACAGGCACACAGTCCTCCCAAAACTGCTGTGGCATGGGTCACTCTTCCACAGGGTGCAGTCTTCAGGGACAGGCTGCTCCAGCCTGGGAGCAAGGCCCTCTCTCCACCGGGTCTTCCACTGGATCACAGCCTCCTCCAGGCATCCACCTGCTCTGGCATGCGCACCCCACAACAAGCTGCGGGTGGATCTGTGCATTCCCTGTGGATCCCCATGGGCTGTGGGTGGATCTCTGCATCCCCCGTGGATCCCCAGGGGCTGTGGGTGGATCTCTGCATCCCCCGTGGATCCCCAGGGGCTGTGGGTGGATCTCTGCATCCCCCGTGGATCCCCAGGGGCTGTGGGTGGATCTCTGCATCCCCCGTGGATCCCCAGGGGCTGTGGGTGGATCTCTGCATCCCCCGTGGATCCCCAGGGGCTGTGGGTGGATCTCTGCATCCCCCGTGGATCCCCAGGGGCTGTGGGTGGATCTCTGCATCCCCCGTGGATCCCCAGGGGCTGTGGGTGGNCAGCTGCTTCACCATGGTCCTCACCACGGCCTGCAGAGGAATCTCGGCTCTGGCTCCTGGAGCACCACCTCTCCCTCCTTCTTCACTGACCTTGGTACCTCCATGTTGTTTTCCCTCACAGGTTCTCATCTCCTCTTCTCTGGCTAGAAAAAAACTGTGCCCCACTTTGTTTTGATTTTCTTCTTAAATCTGTTATCACAGAGGCGTTACTATCATCTCTAATTGGCCCACACTTGGCCCGCAGCATGTCCATCTTCGGAGCCATCAGGGATTGGCTGTGCCAGACACGGTGGAAGCTTCCAGCAGCTTCTCACAGAAGCCACCTCTGTGGCCCCCCCCGTTACCAAAAACCAGGCTGTGCAAAATCAACACACCTGTATAGGACTCCATTATCCTGATGGGTCCCTTCCAACTCAGGATATTCTATGAATCTATGATTCTATGATTACTGCATGGGCTACAGAGACATTTACCCACATATACACCAGACCCCTACAGAAAACTGAAATGGCCACTGAGTTTCCTCACATGAAAGATCCTTAGAAAACAAGAGTTTCATTCCTTTAACCTCACAGTTCCAGCAGTCCCAGCAACTGCACAAGAAAGATCCCTTCCTCTTTCAGGGGGAACATTCATACCATTTGCTCTTTCACTCTTTGTTAGGAAAAGGTGTGCCAAGACCCTCCTTGTCCCTTTTCTCATAACCTAGAGGTACCTCTCCTTCCTTCTCTCCATTACAAGCTACAGCAGAGAAAGGGATGATTCCTTTAGGATACCTGCCTGTCCCAAGCTGTGGCAGATCAAGTCAGAAAAGCCAATATTGCGCTACACTTTCCTGTAAAACCCTGCAGCTTTGGAAAAAATAAGTCAAAAGCCACATAAGGTAACTGAACTTCTTGCAGCCCATACAAACAAGGGCATTCGAGTGCTTGCTCCAGCCAGGGCTTGCAGCAAAGCACGATGAGCTCTCTCCTAGGCAGGTCAACTCTTCACAGGCAGTTGACAACCAGAGTATGGAACAAAGTCAAAAGTCAAAGCAGAATTAAATTTTATCTTAACAGTGACAACAGTCTTGGAAAATTAAAGCAAGAGGACTTTTACTCCATTTTACTACAAATAAATCTTTTCCAATGCTAAGATGACAAAGTAGAATCTGAACTTGTGGCATTTATGTAGTTTTTTTAACAATAGAAATTCGAAGAGAACCCTAAAATAATTCAAAAGGAAAGGGACTGCAAGAATGCTCTGGCTTTGTGATTCAGTGAGCTACTCCCTAAAGAAATGTACAGTACCAGTAGGCTGTTTCAGGGAACCAGGAAATAATTTTCCTTAACCCTTCTGAGTCGTACTTCGCCACATTGTTGCTATTTTTCATACAGCACAGTACACAAGGTCCTGTATTGCTGTTTCTGAAACTGTCAGGAGTCTAATTTAAGGCAATAAACAGGCTGAATATGGCACCATTTAAATTACAAAAAGAAAGTGACATTTCACTACTTATCTAATAAGGTTAGAATTTAATACTCGCACTGCTGAAGGAATTCAAAGCTATTTGGAAATGTCAAAACACGTATTTAAAGACTGACAAAAAAGAATAGTTATTTTCACTTTTCTAAGCTTAGAAAGGCAATACCCCTATGGATCAAATGGACAGATAAATCTTATTAAGTACTAGGTTTTCCCTTTTGTCTAGTTCTCTCTTCACATTCCATCATTTCAGCCCTTTGAAATTCCTTTGTTCTGCCCGTGATCAGGGTTTCCAGGGGAAATCTGGCATTGGATCTAAAGGGAACCCCACACCACTGAAGTATTCCTGACAATTCATCACTTGGTAAATTATTTCTTTCTTACCCCCTACCTTGCTTGCACCCAGTATTTCCACAGAACCTGTGAGTGGGGTGCTAACGAGACAAAACTTCCTGTTGCATCCGAGTGCATCATCTCAAGGATCTCTGTATGCACAGAAGTTAAGGGGCTTCTGTGGTTGCCACCTGAAAGCTCCTGTACATCACACTGGTATTTCAGAATAACAGGAATCTGTCTTCACTCCCAGCCCATGTCTACTACCAATGCCTGTGCAAATGAAAGGACAGTTTCAGCTGGAAAGAAAACAGAGGACCGTGAGGCCGTTTCCTTTGCTGTGTCCCAGCAGGACAAAGGGGGCTGCAGTCCCCACACTGACAGCTCCAAAAATTCCCCTTTACCACCCTACCACCTTGCTGGTGTCATTTAGGAAATCAGCTGCTCATCAACAAATGCAACCAGCGAGAGAAAGCGAGCACCCAATACCGACTGCCCTGTTAACAATGGCACATACTTACTTTGTGCATCCACAGAAAAAATGTCTTTATCAAATCAGGAAGCAGGATGATCCATAAAAAAGGGGCACAACATTAAATTCATTTTTTTATCCACTATTTATGTCTTTGTTGAATTTTAATATATATGTGAGATGCAACACAAGACTAAGAATCAAATCAAAACATTTTGACTTAAAACTCTCCTAGAATCTGAAGCTTTATGCTAATAGTGAGAGCCACAGAGGATGGGAAAGTAGTAGCAATGGTGTCATTATACTTATTTTCTTTCTCTTTGCTGAACATCACAGTGGTGACTGGGGTCTAAGGGTTATGTGAATCCATCCACTTTAAGACTCTTTGCCTACCATATTCACACAATATGCGTGCGAGCAAAGACAATTTCTTTCAACAATGATATGCATTATAGTATTTTTCCAAGACCCTTTATCAAGCTTCAGTTGTAGGTCAAAAAATTCAGTGCTTTGCAAAGATAATCTTTGCATTTAAAATTTATCAGTCCCTTCAGAGGTTGGTTCTCACTAGTGCTCACCATTTGCACTGCTCACGAAATGCATCCTCACAAGCTGAGCCCGTCCTACTCCATATCAACGATTCCACTATGCTAACTTGATCCAACTGTTGCAATTATGAATCATCTATTGGAGCCGTAAGTTATGATCTTCAATGACCACTAATGAAGGCTGCCTGGCAGTTAAAATATCAAAGCAGCATATATCAACACACTTCAGAGCACAAGATAGACTTCCAGTGTTGCACTTTTCTTGTATTTATTATCCACTGTAAATTACATCCCAAGCTGCCTCTGCCACTGACAGTCCTGAAGTACGGAGTTCAACACCAGGTTTTAATAACCCCTCCTGCCAGTTTTTTGATCACTGGCGGGAAGGCAGCGGGGGGGGTGGGGCACAGATGAAAGGCCAGGTGGCTGCTACAGTCGGATCCATTCAGTCAAAACAAAGGGACTTCAGAGAGAGACAGAGATGCATCAGGTGTGAATCCCAAATGAGCAACCGGGAGTGTGGGAGTGTGGCCTGACTGAGTTGATTGACACTCGCCATTCCCAGGAAAATGGTAAGCACCTGCCAGTGGGATCATTCCAGAGGCAGGAGGGGAAAGGTGGTATTAGCTATGCATGAATTATTTTGATCTGGAAAGCCAAAACCTTGGAAAGTCATTTTAGACTCTTTCTAAATTACTTCAATTATTCAACTATACCATTTTTAGATACATTGTGTGAAGCAAATCTTGTTGGCATTTAAAATGAGTTCTCTCATTCTAACATGACAGTGCAGTTGGGGAAGGGGCAAAAAAATACATTTTCACAGATTTCAAAAGTGGGCAAGAAAGAACTTTGAGGAGTTTACTTGGCAAAAACCTCGTGCACTGAGTGGAGGTGGGTTGCATGATCTGACAGAGGTCAGCTCCTCCAACTTGAAGCAGAGCATATTAATAACTAGCATCAGAATAAAAAGTTCCCACTCCATGGACATTCAATAAAACACTTCTTTGGTAGGAAAAGTTTAGGCATGAAGATAACACCAAAAACACAGTTGGTTTTGGGGAACAGAACTATTGCTGTTATCTTTTTTGTTGAATTTCTTTACTGGGATTAAAGAGAAAGGGGACAGAGGGACTACCAGGATCCTGCTAATTTTATTTTCCACTTCATCAATAACCCAGGCATCTATCACTAGCCACCACTTCCTATGTATTACTTTAACCCTTGGGGTGGTGGGATTTTTTCTTATCCTTGTAACAGAGTTCTTAAAACTTGTTTCTTCTTCTTCTTCTTCTTNNNNTTTTTTTTTTTTTTTTTTTTTTTTTTTTTTTTTTTTTTTTTTTTTTTGTGGGCAGCAGGTCATGTGGGGGATTCTGTCCCTCTGCTCTGCTCAGGTGAGACACCACCTGCCAAGCTGCCTCCAAGCTCTGGGGTCCCAGCACAGGAAGGACATGGAGCTGCTGCGGGAGCGAGTCCAGAGAAGGCCATGGAGATGTTCCAAGGGCTGGAGCACCTCTGCTCTGGAGACAGGCTAGGAAAGGTAGGGGTGTTCACCCAGAGAAGAGAAGGCTCTTTGCAGCCTTTCAGTACTTAAAGAAGACTTGTAAGATGAGGACAGACTTTTTTAGCAAGGCCTGTTGTGACAGGACAAGGGGTGATGGTGTTAAAAGACAATAGATTTAGACCAGATAAAAGGAAGACTTTTTTTCAATGAGGATAACCCAGTAAGTGGACTGACAACTAGAGGAGAGGCTGCTCTATTTTAACTTTATTCAGCCTCATGCAGCATCCAGCTGACCTTCACAGTCTGTCTTATACCAAAGATCACATACAGGTTCCATGGGCTGGTAACTAGACTCAAACTCCGAATTTCACTCCATTATTTCAACACTAACCCATCCCTCCCACTCCTTACAGCTGCCCTTCTAAGGAATCACTGCTGTCAAGAGAGGATGAGACTTTAAGAGCAAAACACAGCCATCAGATCAGACCCTGAAGGGACAGGGATGTTAACTTACATTTGTTCTCTCATGCTGGTTAACGTGTTTACTGTATTCCTCATTTTCAGCTCACTAACTTCAGCTAAGACATTCAGCCCAGTGTACTTCCTTGTCAAGGTACCATCAGTCAAAACTAAGCACATCATTTTATCTCTCAGTTACTAAATTCAAACCACTTTAAACATCCTGCTTTCATCTTTATAGTTCTCTCTCACTTTTTAACCATGCTGCAGTTACGGAAGAATGTACTTGACATATAAAATATGCACGTGATTCCTTTAACATTTTAATGCCATGTATTGTATTGTAAACATCTCTACATGTTTTATCTCCTTCTCCATAAATCAGAGGTGACTATCTTAGAAGTCTCAAAAATGACATGTTTTCTCTCTAATATAAATGTAAGCCTCCACTCCTTGAAACTTGAGTGAGCTTTCAAAAATCATCAAAAACCAGAGCTATGAAAAAGCAAAAGATTATCAACTAACTTAATATCATTTTCTCCCACTCCATTTCTATGACAGCCTGGAGTATGGGAAAAAAGTTACAAAATTAGTCTTTACTAATCAGAAAACCAAGGGTTCATTTAATTTATTTGTAACTTGTAAGGAACAACACTAAGGTAAAATACCTTCTTGTGTATCCATACCAATACACAGCACTTAAAGAGTCAGGAAAGCAGACAGTATGAAAATTATACACTAGGAGCATTTATTTGTTTGACTCAAGATTAACATGCAGTGTTCACAAGGTGAAACCCCAGAATATATTTCCACTTCCTTACCATAACTGCAACTAATACAACTGATCTCTTCTTATGAGATTTTCTGGAGGTTTTGGCTAGCTTAGTAATGTTACAGACACAATGTGTCTCAATCCAGTCCTTAGTAAATGTATTAAGTGATTTTTAAAATTTTTTTAAAATTAAAACCCACTGTAAAATAATGGTTGTTTTCAAAAGACAGAATACCAACAAAGAACACCTGTCCAAAATAATTTTAAGTTACTTCAATGATGGAAAAAAGAAAGAATGCCATTAGAAAGAGAGGGGAAAAAAGACGAAAGCAGTTTTAGCAGGTGGGACTGAGAAGTGGTGACATGTTGTAGTACAATTCCGAAGGGCTGAAGGACATAACGTGGTGTTGGATGATGTGGAAGAGAACCAGGGAGCACTGGCTCTGGGAGCCACTGCGATGCTGGATTAGGTGTGAGGTACAACTCTGAAGTATTGTGATAAGAAGGAGTGAGGCAGAGGCAGAAATGCTGGTGGAGGACAAGAGAAATAAAACACTATCTGTTCTCTGGCACCTTCCTGCAGGAGTTTCCTCCCTCACAGCCCACAGACCTAACACACTCCACAGGAAAACCCAAGGACCCTCTGATACTTATCCAGATCCCCAGAATTCATAACATTTTCCACCAGCCTGAGTCTGTTTCTCTAAAACTTCTCTCTGACACAAATTATTCCAAGATACTTTTCTTGACATTTCCTAAACAAATGTTTCTAGAATGACCTTGCTGTACTGCAGGCACCACATTTCCCTTTTGTATTTTTTGTCTGTATTTTCCAATACAACTCTTTCAGGTCACAAAACAGTAAGTCACAAGCTCCTTAAAAATCATTATCCAATTTCACAGAATCACCATGAAAATACGTTCTTTCTACTTGCCTTAAAAAGCACTGATAGAATTTAGACTTTGTGGATTGTGAAACCTTTTTCTAAACACACACCTGGATAAATATCCAGACTGTACTTCTATAAACCATGAAAAAATAGAAAGTTGTCGATTTGCATCAGGTTTTTTTATTACTTTCTTGTTAAAAACTGTGAAAGTGGGGCAAGAACTCCACTTAGACACATTTTTGTAACTTTCTGGCTCTTGCAGCCAGGAAAAAGTAAGTTTAATGCATGATATACAACCATCTGAAAACAAGGAGAAAACTGATAATTAGAAGATTGTTTCAGACCAACTTTGTAAAGAAATAAAACACAAGGTTTTGGTGTCTGTGTATTACTTAGCACAGGCCTGGCTCCCACCCCAGTACTTGACTTAATTCAGCTTAATTCACTGGGAGTAAAACCATCTCAGCTCCTACCAGATTGCTAAAATCAAGTAGTTGAGAGAAGGAAAAAGAAAGGGAAAAAACACTCAAACCTCAGAACCTGACCAGTTACAAGTTTCTATCAATACTTCCATGAATTTTACAGATCACGGGACAAGGCTCCTCACATCCTGTCCTAAATCCCAGGGAAGAATCTTACACAATCCACACTTCACCTTCCCACGACATATGAGGGGACTGTAAATTGTGCACATAGATTTATCATGGAAATGAGGAGTGGGAAAGATGAGTTGCCCTTAAAGATGTACAGATTTATAGCAATATGGGAAGCGGAAAGACGGTTATCATATAAAAAGGTCCTTAAGGGATAGCGAGGAGCAACAGGGGAAACATGAGTCATGAGCTGCCAGAGAAGTGGATGCATATGGGGAGCAATGAACAGAGCAAAGTAGCAATAAAGGAAGTTCCAAGTCAAATGTGCTCCTTCCCAAAGGTCAAGACGGATACCCAAGCTTAAAGTATTTATGGAAAATTGAATTCCCAGCCAATTCAGACACAGTAACACCAGGAAAAGGACACTCAACGACTGAAAGGATCCACTGATTAACAACAGATCACTGACCGTGGCTCTTTCCTTTTGCTTTGTTATCGACTCTGCTCCTTTATGTTTTTTAGTAGGAGTAATCTGCCTTCAAGGTCTCTCTACATAGGCAAGTGGCTCAACATGAGCGAGTCTGAAAATTTAAAGTGTTCAGCTGAAATCGTGAAAGGCAGTTTGACACACTGGGAGGCTGGAGTAACCTGTAGTGAGTAGAGTGAATTACGAGCCCCAACACAAATTTACTGCACTCCTCCTAACTCCCCTTTCCTATCCCAAGTGTCCAACTCCAAATTACAGCACAGAATTCCTGTACTCGTAAGTAATTCAAGGGTTTAAAAAACAGCTTCCAAGAGTTTAAAAAGTGACTACTTTTGGGACAAAATACAATGAGCATTACATGAAAGCTGAAGTCAAAGAAAACCAGTTATTTGTGTGTGAACGTCACCTCTCGGAAGATCCAGCAACATCTCAAGACAAGTTGCACAGGAGTCTCTAAATAAGCAATCATTAATTCTCTTAGTCCGGTAGTATCCACATCAAAAGTGAAGGTATGTATGACAATAAGTATTTCAAAGGATAACCCATAAATTTAATTTTTAATATTAAAAAGGTAGTAAAGGAAAAAAGGCAGGGAAAAAATGGTGCATCTAAAATTGTATCAAAACCCAACAAAACTTCACCTTAGTTATGACAGCCTTTCTACTCAGGCTTTGTGTGGAAAATATGAACATGACAACTTCTTCAGAATATTCTTCAGAAAAAACCATGACTTACTTAAAATTATTTTTGAAGGCTATCTGTGTGTTTCCAGGTTAGACAGGCTACCTAAACATTTCCAAGCAATTAAAAATCATGCATCATCCTTCTCATTTTGCACAGAAAACAGAGTTAGCTGCCTGCCCCAGTTCTAAGGTCAGTGAAAACAAACACTAAACCCTGTAAAAACAGTAAATAGGACTTACTTTAGGCTGAGCAAAATGTGTGCTGATGGGTGCAATCCCAAAAATCACATCATGTGCCTACAACTGAGGTGTTACAAGGTGTAAACATCAAAGAGCCCAACTCAATCAAGGTGACTCCAGGGTGTGGATCACAGGAAACCTCCACTAGTGGAGTCCCAGGACTCACAAGTGATTGCTGGAACCATGAAGTGCTGTCAAATGTGGCACTGCTGCTGCTCCTTCTTTTTCCAGGCCACATTTACAACTGAAAGTGGCCATGGCTACTACACTTTGCAACCCCGTTCAGCACCACAAGTATTATTACCTGTTCACTAGTTAGGCCTTCCTTCGGGATGTAGGGAGAGCCCAAGAGCCACTGTGCTTCACAGTTGAGTACAGGAGAGCCAAGATCAGCATCAAGCTCCACAGGCATGTTGACACATGCAGGGAAGCTCAAGTTCAGGCACCTGGAACATCTCTGGCATGGAACAACCTCCACAGAATGGAGGTTCTGAGTACATTCTGCAAATGTGCACGAGATACCATGATCCCAGCCTAGACAAAACCCCACTGAAGTCCCACTACAGATGTTCAGAGTGGCTCCGAACCACTCTTAAGACAGATCCAACTAGGTCATACGATAACACAACCAAAGAATCCAGCCCATAAGGCTGGAGTCCCACTGGTTATTCTTACACTCCAATTACCCAGTTCTTCCTATGTCATTTCCAGGGACCCAGGCTTGGGTATTACAAAGATAAACATTATTATTGGGAAGCTTAAAACCTCATTAACTCCATTCTATATAAACACACTGTGCCTAGCAACTCCACTTGAATTCTCCAGCTTTTGTGGTGTCAGTTTTAGCAGCTCAGAGCTCACACAGCAGCTGAAGGCAAGGCACTCCCAGCCATCCAGTCACACTCCTGGCAGCGTTTCAGAAGCCAGGATGACACCAGTTTGTTGTACAGATGAAGAGATGGACTCACCTGATTGATGGAGTTCGCAGCACAGGATGCCAGGCCAGTTCCAAGGGAGGCGACCAGGAAACGGGTGAGCTCAAAAGGGACCGGGGCCATGGCAAAGCCAGTGGATGCGGTGCTGACGACCAGAGCTGCAACACAAGTGAGAGCGCAGTTCAAAGCATCAACAAGAAACCATCTTTGTACATAACACTAGGGTTACGGCTTTCAAACCCTGAAAGAACTCCCGTGCAGATTAACTTTTTGCTATTTTTATGGTTCAAAGTAGCTCCAGGAACTGGGGACAATGAATACGAACTCTACATAATAAAATCAAAAATGAGAAGGAGAACTGACAGGGATGAAATAAGAAACCCAAAAGCAGGAGCGCAGTAGCAGAAGACGTGAGGATACAACTTGTGTCTCTGTATTCCCTATTTTATGGATTTGCTACAGGACCAAAAAGCCCCACACAACATGCACCGGACAAATACTTGTTCCAGTAACTCACGCATCATTGCAAATGCAGTAGAAAAACAGAAAAAATCCCAAACTGAGATATATGCTTTATATCTCAGGAAATTATTATTATAGCAGGAATTTAAGCAGTGCAGAGTCAAAAAGAGACTTGGGGCATGTAGCTACAGTAATTTCACTGCACAGTCTCTGTTCCCACTGCTCTTATTTGACATGCCCACTCTGGGCTGAAAGTACAATCACATCATTACAGAGACCCAATGACACTTAATGGCCTCAAAATTTGAGTGGGTTAATAAAAATCCGTTTCAGTTTTGTCATCCAAAATTGTAACTTTAGTACAGTACTGCAAATCACATCCTTAAAATAAAAATTACCCAAGTTTCAATCCTAATATTGTAATTAGCCGAATAAAAGGTCTCACAAACCTCACTTTTGGCAAGAAATAGTATGACATGACAAATTTCTTATACTATAAAAGTCAGCACACTTATGGAATATCTTGCTCATGACCTTGAACCTTACCATCTGAAATTAACAGTTATTAAACAGAAAGTATTTAAATTGTATTCTGCATGTAGTTACATGTTTCAGACCTCAGCTAGCTTAAATCAAAGCATCGAAATGTTCTTATCTTCCTGATTCCTACAAAGTCTCCTTTTTTTCTGAAGTTAAATGACAAATAAATAATCTTTGCTGACTGAAAATACCTGGATTATCTATTAAGCAGCATTTCTTGAGATGAAAAACTAAATGTCATGGCAGAGACCTGCCAGCAAGGATGCACATGCAAAGTGCTCATTTCAAGACCTGAGCCTGCATAAGAACCTTAGGATTTAATCCTAAAAACACAGTGGAGAAAACTCGCTGCTCATCAAAACTTTTCTCTAAGTATTAAAATCCACTGATGGCTGAATATGATTATAACATCCATAATATTATAATAAGCATTAATTATTTAGCCTTGTTACAGATTGACAGGCTAATTCTACAATACAGTGGAACTGTGACAGAGCTTTATCCTTCTGAGCAGCTCTGAAACAACCACACATTCTGCTGCCTCCCCAGACAAATGAACATGAAGGTACTGATCATTCTGAAAAGACAGGATCTTATTCATTACATAAATACAACACCATGCTAGTTTCCAAACTCTTGGATCCTCCTTAGGAATGCACAAGAAAACATGAAATGCTTTGGTTCAACTGAGTTAAAAAAATGCACTGAAAATGACGGTGAACAGTGGCGTTTGTATTTCCAAGAGTGATTACATTCATTTTTTTTGTACAACAAATCACATGCTCACTTCTAGACAAGAATTTAATTAAAACTTATCTTAGAGAGAACTATACACCAATTTATTATGGGAAAACACCAACTCATTTACTGGAGAAGAAAGGTGGAATGGTTTGGCAAACAGTCAGTGTAACATTACCACCACCCTGACCCCAAAGAAATTCTAACACTGTACAGCTATAGCACTAATTAAAGTCCCCCTTGATTTCACCAGATTAATTTTAGCCAGTCATTTCAGCATGACTTATCAGGATCTCATTTAAAAAGGCTGCAGTACATCCTCCCTCATATCCCATTAAAGCAGGTGTTTTTTCTTGTTTGGGCAGGGTTTGCACACCAGGCATCCCCTGCTTCCCTCACCGTCCAGATATTCCAACACAACACATTAGCAGTAAACAGAAAAATGCTCCCTTTGGATTGAGAAGTTTATTTTCTTTAACTGTGGAAGCAATAATTTACTCTTCAACTTCCCTTACGGAGGAAAAGTATATTTAATTGAGATCACATCAAGGGAGTGAGGTCATTGACTCTGTTTGTTTTTTTAAACCCTGTTAGTTTAGTGCTTTAGGGGCCAAGTTAACTTCACCTTATTGCATAATAGATGGAATAGACCCTTTCAAGACTTGTTGATAAGAGCTGGCATTATACATGCTCTTCAAAAAGAAGCCAAGATTTAAACTTATGATCTCAGCCTAAGCCTTATTTTCAGTCTTTTAAACGTTTTTAGCTTTAACAAAAACTAACAGGGGACATTTGTCTCCCATTTTAATGTAGATGAAAAAGAAAATGCTAATGGATTGGTGACAAAGAGCGAATTATAACATTTCCGGCCTAAAAATACAGTCCAAAAGTTTAGTGTGTTCTTTACATTTACATTCCTTTTCCACTTCACCACGTCATCTGCCTTTATAAATCCTTTGTATTTATAGCATGTGAATCACTATGCCATATTTTGTTTACCTACTATTAAAAAGTAGCCAAGCCAAAATAAAAGCACAGAAAGCCAAAGCAAATCAGTCCTGCTCTAGAATTCCCTTCTACTCCCGTGCTGGTGATATATCAGTACATAAGGAAGGACAAAAGCAAATGCATTTGTACTTTTTTTAAAGAAACAATTTCACTGCTTTACAGCAAATATTTATATAGCTCTTAAAGGAAAGTAGTTTGCCAAAAGCTGAAGAAATATTCCTTCCCAAGTTTTCACACTTTGGTTTCTGGAAATCCAACTGTGGCAGCAGTATTAGTGCCACACCTGACCAACATGCTCTTTGTAAACTGAGGTTTGTTTGGGCACATCAAAGTTTTGATACAGATTATAACCTGCACACTAATAAAGGCCAAGCTCCCAAAGCAAACTTAAATTTGGGATTTGAAACTATTTGAAACAAGTCTGCATCAAATCATGCAAAATTCAAGTACAATATTACAAACAGAGCAGATAACCTCTTCTTACCATCAAACAATTTTAAAATACTTTGCTAAAAATGAACTGTAATAACGGTTTGTTTTTATTTCATTAGTTTTTCTTGTAGCATGGAAAACAAATTACCAGAAAGCTACCACTATTCAGCCTTTGTTTCTTTCATGGGATAATAGTTACTGGTTTAATAATCACAAAAGAAGAACTACCGTGACAAGTACATGAAATATATTTAGAACTGATAACAAATGTAGACTAGTAATAACCAAAACAATAACTACCAATAAATGTTTGTCAAAGTTTCTGGCTATACTGAAGTTACCATTTAAAGAATAAATGCCATTATTCCAGAATCAAGTGGGAACATACTGGTATTCCACTAAAGCAAACACATTTTTTTACTAGAGCAGCTGTTACCAGACTTTTAGCCTACAAACACAACACAGGCCCCTTATTTAGTCATTGCTGCAGTTTGGTAACACACAAGAATCATTATGCAAAACTGGATCTTCATCATCTTCGTGTCACCAATACACAACAAACAAAGATGAAGCAGGATGTTCACAATCACATGTTCAATCAATAGCAAATACCTCAGGCTTCTGACTTCCAGTTCAGCACATTTGTGCTAGAGGATCACTATTGCACAGACAAATCCATACAGAAGCAATATATCCAACAAATTCCAGCTGTTTCCTAGTACACACAACAGAATTATTTTCTTATAACAAGACACACACAAAAAGTTTAGTCTTAAAAACTGAAAACATTCAGAAATTATCATATTTGTCCACCCATGCTGATCCACTTCTCAGACAGGTGCTACGTAATCACAGGTTAGGTTAATTAGGTTGGAAAAGACCTCTAAGATCATCAAGTCCAACCTTTGACTGATCACCACCTTGTCAATCGGACCAAAGCACTGAGTGCCATGTTCAGTCTTTTCTTAAATACATACAGTGCTGTACATCACAGAATCATAGAATCAGTGAATGGTTTGGGTTGGAAGGGACTCTGAAGATCATCTACTTCCAACCCCCTGCCATGGGCAGAGACACCTTCCACTATCCCAGTTTGCTCCAAGCCCCATCAAACCTGGCCTTGAACACTGCCAGGGATGGAACAGCCTGTTCCAGTTTAGCTGCTTGTCCTCACAGAAAGACCAACATGCTACAAGAGCAACAATGAGGAAATGTTCACAAACCCTAGAGAGAGATCTAAGGGAATACTCAGCATTTTTCATATCATGCTTTCATCAGTTTGCCCAAACTAAAAATGGAAATTTGATTTTCCTGTGGTTTTACATGCAGCTCATCTGAGTTTTCATCTGTAATCCCTGGAGAAAATATTACTTAAATCTAAACTTGAAGTTAAATTTAAGAAGACGAGACAATGTGAAATTCTTTGTGTGTGTGCATTATAAATCACTAGAATTTCCTCCTACTCCTCTGCTTTCCCTTGTCTCTCTTCTATTTTCAGTTACACATCAACTTTAGGATCAAGTTGAAAACAATGCATTTATAATTCTGAAAACCTGTCAGACAGATGCATTAGGTTTCCAAGTGCCTGGATGGTAGGATACAGCTGTTCAGAGAGCAGCCAACATAAAACACCACAGAGACGGGAATGGATGGAAATTGAACCCAAAAAGGCAGATTATGCGACATGTAATTAAAAGTTCCCTAATTTTTTTCTATGGCAAAAGAATATAAACAAAAATCGATTCCTGTTTTTAAGGCAGAGCTTCTAATGGCAGGGTCACAAAAGCTGCAGTTTACATGAAGCAGGAGGGTATGGAAATAGCAAAACTCATTTCCTTTCCAAGGTGAAGTACAGCTCACACTACAAACAAAAAATCTCTTTCCATCAGCAGCAAGAAAAGAACAGAGCATAAGGAAGTCCCATTTTAGCATAACACAGAGTTTGCTTTCTCGTTATTTCATACTCTAAAAAGTATAAAGAGTCTGCCAAAAAAAACCACACAGGATATGAGATCTATCAGAACTTCATGGGCAAAAGGAACTAAGTTGTATGACATTTGCAACTTAAAAACTGACCTCAGAGAATTTATTCTTCTTTAAAAAAAAATAAAATCAAAGAACTACAACACCATACTCTTTACAGAATATATAATTTGTCTAAATGATTACACAAGTTGGAAAAAATTTTCCTTGCTCCTTATATTACACACAGTATTATTCCTGCTCATCTCCTACACTATCCCATGACCAATAAAGACCAACAACAGAACTCCCTTCCTACAAAGTCCTCTCATCCAACTTACTCTTTTACACTTTCCACTTCCAAAAAATCTGCACACCAAACACATAAATATTACAAGGAGAAAAGAGGTTGAGTTTTTTTCTGTACCTCTCTATAACCTGCTCAACAGGTAAAGTTTACCACACTTACCTTGGATCAAGAACTCTTCCAGGAACAGCAGAGACAGAGATATGCTACAATCTCAGTCCCTTTCCCAACACGCTTGCAAGATGGATTAAAAATTGTACAGCTGTTCAGAAATTAGCAGTTAAGCTTACATCTTAAAAGGTCCTCTCATACAAAAAAAACAGTCCTGAAGAGAATGAAATTCCTTAACCTTTGCCTTCTATACCCTATTTTAAATCCAGAGTGGTGCTTGCCTAGTTTAAAAAGCCTGCCAGGAACTGTTGAAGTGTTTTGCAGCAACTCCGAGACCACACAAAAAAGTATCACATGAAATTGTTTTCTCTTGAAAATGACACTTGCATCTTGCTGAAGTTGTTGAAACTCCCATATCGAGGAGCATCAGTAACACTGAGATGTGGCACTGAGCTTACCCATCAGGAAACATAAAAAACCATTTCAAGCGCTTTAAACAATAGTCAATTTTTTCTCTCTCTGGTCCCTTAATCATAGCATTGTAAGTTTTCATTTCTGGATCTAGTACAATTTTTAAATTTAGTTCTACTTCAACAGCTAGCACAGCATTCAATTTCACGTAACAGACACTTCAATAAAATCACCTCAATGAAAATATGCCACAAGAGCTAATTGTTCCCACAGCACTTCCAAGCTACCCATGGTGAGCCCAACAGAAACAAAGTATTACTAAAACTGAACAGCATGGGAGAGAAAAAGGCAAAACCTGTATAATGCAGAAAGAAATATGAGGCAATAATTGAGGCTGTATGTACCACAGAGTTGCTGCAAATAATCCTGATAATTGCTGAATGTGCTAGTGAGATCTTTATATAACCTGAATTTGAAATTTCCAAGGCTAATATGTTAAAGTGACATAGTAAAGTATCAAAAGACGTTTTCATTTCATCAAACTCTTTACCAGCACAAAATAAATGCCCTCAGGCTTTCTAAAAACAATGAGGAAGAAAATTTGGATGTGCAAACAAGATCAGTTGTGCCAAATCTAGAACACAAGATGCATCATCACACTGAGATGAAAATGTAAATGACCATTATACACTCTCTGTGGTCAGTTTTCCACAAAAAAACAATGAAAACTTATATACTGCAAGACAAAAAGGTTTTTAAAAGTCAACTGAATTCAGGACATTCGTTATAACAAATTTTTATGGCAAAGAACAGTCTTGTTATCAGGAGTTCATTTGACCCACTGGAGAGCACCCAGGCAGGGACTCAGGAAATTACATTTCTGTTCTTGGACTTTATCTCATAAACAAGATGAAAGGCTTTGGTCAGATCATTAGAGGTTCCTCAAAAATAAAAGTATACATAGCACTACCTATTGGCAAAGGAGTAACTTATAGTTGTTAAGTACTACTACTAGAACAAGACAAAATGTAGTTAAGTCTGCAAGGCAATTGCTTAACAAATTGCTGGTTTGAAGAGACAACGCTATCACTGACTGAAAAGGAAATTCTATCTTCTTTTATAAAACTCAATTGGTCAGACTCAAACATTTTCCTTTCTAACACAGGAAACTATTTGGATTATCTTATGTTGGGACTTCTAGTGCTAATTTCACAACCAGCAGTACTACAGTGAAAGATATGTAAAGAAGACAGAACACTGGTAAACTTAAGCAAGACAACTTTAAATACTGAACACATTATTTGTAAATTCACTTCCTTACCCAGTTTCACTGTAGTTTGTGTACTAATGCTTGCTTATTTCTCAAAAAACTAGCTGACAACAGGATGCAAGCTCCTCTCATTGTTTTTAAATTTAATGGGAAAACTATTAAATGCTTCCATAAAACTTTCCTAGCACATACTTGATGAAATTGATCCAACTTACCATCAGTAAAGTGGGTATTATCACATGCAAACCTAAACCATACCAGTAAGATTCCAAAGAATTCTGCCATCAAGCAGAATGCAGAGAAATGAGAAAAAATGACCAGTAATACCTGTAAGCTTGATTTTGGACAAGCGTGCCAAAATTCCTGGCAAATCATCCAGCCGTAGCTTCATTTCTTTCCATTGTCTGTCTTCTTTGGATCCGGCTCCCACTGGTATGACTGAGTCTTCAGTTTCTGCAGCTGATTTCATTTCTCTCAACTCATTTCTGCTTGATGTCTCAGACCACGACTGATGAACAGGTGAAACTGGGCTAATTTTGTGTACAACCTTCTTTTCCTGATCCAATTGCCGAAGCTCATGAAAAGGAGACACAATTGAATCGGACTTGGGTTTGGCTCGTTGGCTGAGGTCTTTGTTGTACTGTGTTACATACTAAAAACAATGAGAAATGTTAAAACAGAGTTAAAGATATTTCTGTCCATTTCACTTTATTAACACCAACAATATTATTGCCATTTTATTCTTGTTAGGAGAATTACTTCTATGACACAACTGAGTTAGTCTGAATTTCAGACACTTATTTCACACACAGAAAGGCTTCTGAAGTTGGCCAAGATATTACCAAAGCAGCTTTACAACTCACAACTGAATCAGTAATGTTTACATAAGCTTGGAGAATTGCATTTGAATAAGGTTACTTCCTCCCCCATAGCTACGACAGCAAACTCTTTGCTCATATTCAAAACCACCAGGTAATACAATTGGCTTACAACTAATCAAGTCACAGAATAATAAAGGTTGGAACAACCTCCATGATCATTGAGTTCAACCTTTGACCAAACAAAATTCATCTTTAAACAGAGAAATATACAAATGCCCATACAACTTCAGTTTCCAAATATAAGTACTAAACTAGTGCATCTTTAAGAAACAAAGATATTAAAAATATGCCAAAAAATACAATCTACCACCTATGATATAAAATCATCTCCCACATTAGTCTATTATTATTTATGCCAAACTTTATGTTAATTAATTAGATAACAAATTTCAAAGAAATTTACATTGAACAACAAATTAGGAGACAGTTATTTGCTCTCATTTACAGCTCTCAGAATAAACACAGAATAAGAAAAAGAGCATTTAGATTCTCCTTCATATTTTCTTCCCCAAAATATTAAATATATTTCAAGCACCAGAGGCATAAAAAGACAGAACTTTCAACCGATCCTGATTTCAAGTACACATTAATAATTACAATAAGGACGAGTGGTCTGCAACTCTGAATGAGTAATGTGAATACAGATCAAATCAGTAGCACAATTAAAAAAAAATTACCAGCATCCACTTACGTGTGATACAACTGGTCAAAGAAGAAGATGCAATTTCAACGGTTTGAATGATAATTGCAGCTCTTTTAATATCTAAAACTAACAGCACACTGTAAATGTAACCCATTAACTTAACGAGCTCAGGAATTTTGACTCAAACTGATTAACTCAGAACACACCACTTCCACGAGTGAGTTCCATCTACCACTTGTATGACTGCTAGCCAAGATGTGACTTTATTAGCATTTTTATAAATCATTATTTTAAAATAATTTTATGTCATGTTTCTCAACAGGAGATGAGTGCCCTATTTCAAGGGCACAGAAGCCTCCTGTCAGGCAGAGGAGACTTTGCAGCACAAGGCACTGTCCTTGCTAAAAAAGGTTTCCCCCAACCTCAGATGTTTCAGAATACCAAGTGCTTTAACCCTGATTCAGTGAAAAATGGAGACGCATAGAATTGCCTCAGTTCGGCTGATAAGAAAAATATTACTTTTATCAACTAATCTCCATTTTGACGTATCACATGGGATGAAGGAGAAACACGGGATAAATACACTCCTTGACTTACCATTCGTTTGAGAAAGTTAAAGTACTGAAAGGTAATCGACCTGTCGTTGGCTATATGGTAAAGGTGCACAAACCGGTGTGGTATCTGCCGTACACCAGTGCTCCTCAGACGCCAAACAAATAATCCTGTTTAAAGGAAAACAAGAAAAAATATAACAGTAGATTCCAGTTTCTTCTCTACCACTGAGTTGTTTCTAATTAAGACTACAGTGTCTGTTGTCAGCTGTGACACAGGACATCCCAACAAATGGGAACTAGGGTCAGGTGAAGGAAAATGTTTGCTGCTCCAGGTGAAAGACCTGACAGTGCAGAATCATGGGATCATTAGAGATGGAAAATATCTTTAAGATCAAATCTGAATATTAACCCAGCACTGCCAAGTCCACCACTGAACCATGTCCCCAAGTACGACATCCACATGTTTTTTGAACCTTTCCAGGAATGGTGATTCCATCACTGCCCCGGGCAGCTTGTGCCAGTGCCTGACCACTCCTTCAGTGAAGAAATTTTCCCTAATATCCAATATAAACCTCCCCTGTCACAGTTTGTGGCCATTTCCTCTAGTCCTGTCTCTTGTTCCTTGGGAGCAGAGCCCAATCCCCACCTGGCTGCAGCCTCCTTCCTGTCACGGAATTGTGGAGAGTGGGAAGTTCCCCTGAGCCTCCTTTTCTTTAGGCTGAGGCCCCCCAGTTCCCTCAGCTGCTTCTGGTGTTCCAGACCCTTCCCCAGCTCTGTTCCCTTCCCTGGACACATTCCAACCCCTCCTTTTCTTTATCCCGAGGGGCCTAAAACTGAACCGTAGGCCTAATAATTCTGGGTGCTTCTTTCAAATTCCTGAGCTCCATAAGACATATTTTCACAGAATATCCTGAGCTGGAAAAGACCCACAAGTATCATCGAGTCCCATTTCTGACCCTTCACAGGACACCCCAATAATCCCACTCTGAGCTTGAGAGCGTTGTCCAAATGCTGCTTGAGCTCAGGCAGCCTTGGTGATGGAGTATCGTAAAACAGTATTGTCCCACTACTACACACACTGCCGACAAGATTATCTTGTAAAAGCAGCACTGAGAGGAAGCAGCTGCCATAGGACAGCACCGACGTCAAACACCTATGGAGGACATAGCGCAGTGTGGCACACGGGGATGCACCGCACACGGGGATGACACGCACACACGTGGCCGTGCAGGCTCCGGGGACCGCGCCACAGAGCAGCCCCGGGCAGCCCCGACCCTCCCCGCACACCAGCCCTCTCGCCCCCGGCTCCGCGGTACCTGCGAGCGCCCTGGGCGGGCGGCAGCGGCGGGCGGCGCTCATGGCCGCGGCTGCTGCGCCGCTCCCCCTTCACCGCCCGGGCGCCGCCATCTTCCCGGCGCGACCTCCAAACGCTTTCCGGGTCGGCGCTACCGTGGAGGCGGAGCGCCCAGTCGGGGGCTGTCCCGATGTGAGTGGCGGTCGTGTGGAGACCATAGCGGAGATCTGCCAGGGCTTCCTTGCCGTGAGGCGTGGCAGTGCCCCGAGCTAGTGAGAGTTTTTTATACCGAAGTTTGAAATTCCCCAGGCTAATATATAAAAACGGCGTGGTAAGTGTCAAAAGGCGTGCTTTTTACCTCTCTACCAGTACAAAATAAACGACCTAACATAACAGAATCACAGAATCGTTTGTGTTGGAAGGGACCTCTGGAGTTCACCCGGTCCAACCTCCCCTGCCCAGGCAGAGATCACCCAGAGCAGGTGACACGGGAACACATCCAGGTACGTTTGGAATGTCTCCAGAGAGGGACACTCCACGCCCTCCCTGGGCAGCTGTTCCAGTGCTCTGGCCACCCTTCATGGAAAGAAGTTCTTCCTCATTTTGAGGTGGAATTTCATTTGTTTTAGTTCATGGCTATTGCTCCTTGTCCTGTTACTGGGCACCACTGAGAAGAGTCTGGCACCATCCTATGACACCCCCTGGGGATATTTATATGCATTAATGAGATCCTCTCTCAGTCTTCCCCAAACTAAACAGGCTCAGCTCCCACAGTCTCTCCTCATATGGAGATACTCCAGACCCCTCATTACCTTTGTGGCCTTCACTGGATCCTCTCCAATAGTTTGTCTGTCTTCTACTGAGGAGTCCAGAACTGGACTCAGCACTCCAGGTAATGAGGAAGGAAATTTGGATGTACAAGCAATATTAGTTATGCAAGTCCAAAACATGAGATGTCTCATCCACACTGAGATGAAAATATAAATGACCATTATACACTCTATGTGGTCAGCACAGCTTTTCCATGGAGAAACAAACAATGAAACAAAAACTTAAAAAAACTAAACTGAATTAAGGACTTTAATTATAAAAAGTTGTTCTGGCAAAGAACAACAGTTCCTTTGGGGAGATGTGGGTGAGATTGTTCCTGCAGAGCAAGTGCCAGAGCAGTTTCCCACACAGTGGAGCAATCAGTGACCCCAAGGGAAGAACTGGGGTGTCATTTTTGGGATACAGGAACAGGGGACAGTGTTCAGGTGAGAGCTGGGGCCAGATGGGGGACTTCGGTCACCTTTCCTATGAGGAAGTGCCCAGAGCCCTGCCTGGAGCATCCTCATGGCCTCTGCCAGGCACTGGGGCTGTTCCCTCTGTTGCATCCCTGGGCTCATCCCCAGGGAACAGCTGTGGCCACGATGTGGTATCTGACACAGCAAGAAGGTGACCCGGAGCGCATGGGGACATCACAAAAGGCTTGTAAAACAGCCAAGGGAGGGATAATAAAAAATTAATCAATTCTATAATTCTATGGAGTCTCATTCCCAAAAGGATCTGAGCTTTAAAGAGCCAAATGCTTTGTTAAAAAAAAAAAAAAATTAAAAAATCCGTATTTAGTTTCTAAAGTCATTTTTGAAACTAAAACTTTGACTTCTATACTCCTTGGGTAAAAATACGCATTTCAGGGGGTCACATTGAAGAGCTGATGCAGCTGTCACCGCATCGTGCCCTGTCTTGGTTTTAAAAGACAGGTGTCTGTAAGGAAGGCAGGAACCTCCCTTGGAATGGAAAATGCAACCCCCTTCCCTTCAGATTATTATAACTTTGAAATTAAGGGGCTTTCAGGCAAAGGTATGAGGAATAGGAATAACAGTTCTTTACTAATATATATATATATGTATGTATAACAAGGCAAACAAGCAACAATAACTATGGCAGTGGTACCAAACAGAACCAGTAACCCAGTGCCAGNCCGCAGTGATGGTGGATTCTCTCCACAGCGATCGCAGCTTCTGAACCCCGAGAACACAAGTGGACTAGGGGCCCCGCCCAACCCCCTCTTCCCAGGTAAAGGGGCCAGTCGGCCGGGGCTCCTCCCCGTAGCTAAGTCCTTTGTTTCCCTCAAGTACCTTGGCAATGGCTCCCCCTCAGCAATGTACATATGTGAGGAAAAATTCTTTCAAAAGAAAAAGAAAATAAAAAGAGAACTCTTAAAACCCCAACATGCCCTCAAACACATTCTGGGGGTGGCTGGATCCTTTGTTGAACTGATTCAACTTACTGATCTGAAAGGGAGAACTTGCTAATTTTGCTGGTTATACTGTTTGAATTGGCCCAGCACAGGCACTGATAGGTTGAAAGCTCAAGCAGGGCACAGAGGAAGGGCCTTGGACCAGAGTCTGAACAAAAAGGTTAGGACTGCTCCAACTGTAAGGTGTAATTGCACCCCCAGGCATCTTTAAAATGTTTTCTCTTAAGAGTTTAAGTTCGGGAGATGTAGGCTATGAGCCACTTAAATGCTTTTGAAAGTCATTCTCAATATTTTATCATTGAAATCTTCCTCAGAACCATCTTCCTCCCTGGCTTTCTTTTCTTTATAGCGCTTAAATTCATGCAAAAGTCATCTTAAATCATTATTAGGAAGATAAAATGAAAACACTCACTCTAATTTACCAGGAATATCCTACTTCAAAGCATTTATTTCCACTCTCCTTCTATTTGGGGAGCTGGGGAGAAATTAGGACTTCACATTTCTTACAGTTAATATCCGGTTTTACTCTAAGTTCTCATCACTGAGCATATATCATTTTGCAGTCCCTGTTTGCATCTCTACTTTTTGCCCTTTTGTTTGCCCTCAAATTTACGTCTGCAAAAATAAAACAAACGTCACGCAGCAAACGCACACAATGGTTGCATAGAAGGCCAGAATGGTTGGTTGGTTTTAGGGCAGTTTGGGTCAGAGAGGAAAAGGTTGAGGTAGTCAAGTGTTCAGTGTCAGGGCTAAGATTTAAGGTTTAATGATTTTCATTGCCTTTCACTTGGGCAATAAATTGCACCCCTGGAGAGAGGGGATATGACACTACTTTTCTAATTAAAGAGAATGTTATCCATGGACCTCAAGACGGAGCAATACCTCCTTGTGAAACAATAATGAGGATTTGGGGCACACAAAATGTCACATACCCATTTGGGTTGAACCACAAAAGCTACTCCTAGAGAGAAAGAAAATAATGTTAGGATCTTTAGTGGACACAAGTATCCAAATGTCAGAGTTGTATTTTAGCCCAAAAGGGTTCTATAGGCTTTGGATATCATTACTGAAGGTTTGGCTCAGTACAGTGCTAATTCCACAGGAGCTGGCCCCACGGAATACTCTAGGAAACACCAGGAATTACAGAGTATAGAAGGGGAGCATGGCCCTTCCAGGGAGCTCCCAGCACCCTCCTCACTCAGCTCCCACTGTCTAGCTCATAAAAGCGCAGTACCTCTGTCACAGGACCAGGGGGAGGGTTGCTGGAGACTCATTTCTTGTCACAGGGCTCCAAGGTCACCATTGTGGATCAGAACAATTCCTGAAGCATCTCTAACATTTTGCTAGTTGCCAAGATGAGCAGTTGCTTGGCATCTATGGTGCTTCCCCTCGTTATAAACTTTGCACTGACAGGTTTGTTCTCAGGGTGATGCAAGGAGCATTTAACTATACAACTGCCATTAATGTTAATTATAGAGCACATATTAACAGCTTTATAGAATCCTTTTTCCTATTAGCACTATCATAAATCTGATTGGTGGGGCTTAATTAGATGTCAGCAGCAGAATGCAATAGTTTGATACACAAAAGGACAAATTTGTAGAGATGGCAAACTATTATTATACTTTAATCTCAAAATCTTACTCATAACAACAACAAGGCTTCTTGTAAGATTGATTTGTTGTCAGAAAATGATTTAAAGACCAACTGTAAATATATTATATTCTTCTTACTTCATAGAATGTGGCATTGATGTTAGAGCTCCACAGAGACTTGATGTGTTTTCCGATAAGGAGCTCTGAAAGCCAAGTGCAAAATAAATAAGATGGCATCCTGCTGTTATTGTGGCAACCTTTGCAGATCATTTCAGAACTGGTGACTGGTGTTTGGTTTAGTGATCCACCACGGCAGAAGCTGGAGCTTAGAGCAGTTAGTTGGTGAAGCCCAAATGTATTTAATTTTGGGAGCCCAGGATGTAAAGTAAGAGATGGTGTCCAAAGTGAAGGGCACTAGGACATATCAGAAACACAGAAATAACAGATAGAAAGAGCTAAGAAGTATTAAAGGCCAGGTCAAACTGTAATGATAGAAAGTCGATTGACTGCTTAAGGCATCTAGATTGAGCCAACGATCTCTGCTCAGCACCTCAGTTACACCCCTGCTGAGATCTTGAGTCAGGGCTTGTCACAGCTTTTGTTGCTGAGAGATTCGCAGTGATCCTGATGATCAGTTAAGCAGTTCTTTGAGTCACTTGTAATGCCATGGATTTGGGGTTTTCTGGGATTTTCTACAATTCAGCATTGTGATGCACTGATGCTTTTACATCAATCCAATATTGAAGCTTAGGAAGTGTCCAAGGCCAGGTTGGATGGGGCTTGGCGCAGTCTGGTGTAATGGAAGGTGTCTCTGCCTATGGCAGGGGGTGAAACAAGATGAGCTTTGAAGTCCCTTCCAACCCAAGCCATGGTGTGATTCTGTGTATTGTATATAGTTTGGTCTTCAATAAAGAAACCTCACAACCAGGAGCAAAATCTACTGATACCAACCAAGAGCTTGAAACATGCCACTCCCATGCTATTAAATACTTGTCGTCAGCAAATAACTCTGATGGAAATTAACAGGCAAAAACCCCGAAACATTAAAAGCATCAAAACCCCTAACATCAAAACCATCAAACCCCCCAAATCTTCCCACCATCCCGGTTCCAGTGTTTTGGAGTAGTTAAAGCTTCCAAGAACAAGTGAAATAGTACTCCTGGTAGATCAGGGCTCAGTCGCCATTCTGAAGTGGTGTGCCAGACTGATATCTTTCCCAAAGTAGAGTTCAAATATACCATAGGAGATCAACAGAACCTAAAAACTGCTGCCTCTTCTGAGCTGTCCAAGGTGACCTTGTGCTGACCCTGGGGGATGTAATTTTTTGGCAAGTCCTATGTTTCTTGTTTACCACCTGCAATGAACTAGGAGCTATAATCTCTCATTTCAAGTGAAAAATTTCCAGCCTTTCCTTAGGTAGAAGTTTGGCAAGTAAATTCAGCTGCAATCAGATTTGGAGTTGATGTCAAATCTGGTACAAACATGTCGGTGATGGGGAGTAAACAGCAAGGTGGCTGAGGATGAGCCCTGCTGAAGACAGCATGAGGGGAATCACTCCTAATAAATGGCAAAACCTGCCTTACGGCAGCAGCAACCAGCCACACAGATCCAGCAAGGAGCTACTTAACCCACTGCAGTTGCCCATCACATCAGCCAGCCCTTTTTAACTCACCCTCACATTGCTGGTTCTGACAAGAAAGGATACCTTTTATCTCTAAAGTTCTCAGCCAGAGTCAACAATAATTATTTCCAGAAGCCCTTTGCCCTTAAAATTACTTTCTGAAGAAAAGGACCTGTGTCCTGTGCCCCTTCAGCTAAGAATTGCTGCCTGAATATCTCCAGAACCCCTTTCTTTTTTTTTTCATGCTTTCTTTCAGAGGTCTTTCTTTTCCTGGAAAATCTATGTGAAGTTCCCAAGCTGCTTAGGGCTCAAAAGGTCAAATAAAAATAAGATTTATTAAGAGCAGAGGGAGGAAATCAGATTAAAACTGAAGAAACAGCTTGCATAACTGATCTCCTATACTCAGCAACTGCTCAGGAAATGCTCAATACACACACATTAACTATTTTGGGGAAGTGCCTTTCAGCCTGATGGCCGGGAAAGGCAGGCAGCCAGCGTGTCTTCTCCACATATATGGCCATTAGCTGCACAGAGCCCACCAGTGCTCATTTGTTCTCAACACCAGATGCAAAGCTGGGTGTTTCTCTAACGCTCTGTTAACTCCTTTGCCTATGGCTCAGAGGGGCAGAGCTACCCCGGCAGCAACAGCAGGACCCCTACTTAGAGGAGACTCCCCATGCTCCACAGCTCAGTCTCCCCCACCATAGCCGGTTTTTGCCCACCCCAGATTTCAGTGGGAGCCATGTGTGCATGCTATGAGACCTACAGGATGGGTCTTGCTGCCTGTCCTCCTTCTGCCCTATCACTCTTGTCTGCCCACCCTAAGGCCATGGTTTGCTGTCCCTATCACCCTGGCCACTAGTTGCTTTGGTTCAATGTAGCCTCCCTGCAGCACCCATGTTGGGAGGAGTGCCCTCCTGCCTCGGTTTTCTTCCTCCCTGGCATTTTTGCCCAGGTAGGCAGCACTCAGCCACAGTAGCACTCCCTGAGAGATGTGTCAGGTGAGGCAGGACCCATCTGCTCAGTCCCTGTCTCCCACCCCTCTGTGGGGTCTGTCTGAGTGCAAAGAAGTCCCCTGTGCCAAGCTCTGAGAAACAGCTTCAGCTTCCTCCACATTTCAAACGACGCCCAAACTGTCTTAATTCAGTTGCTGTGGGCTCTAACTCCTGGAAGCAATTCTCACTCTTACAGTCCTCATTTGGATTCCTTTGTCCCTTGAATGTAAATTTTGGACTGAGTAGCTCCAGCAGCCCTGATTAAGCTTCACCAGGAGTCTCCCTGCTTCTTCTGTGCTGAATCCAAGCATGACACTGCTCTTTCGTTTCTGCTCTCACTGACAAAGCTCCTGGACTTTACTAATGATTTCTTTCATAGAAGACCTCTCACAAATCTTCCTGACTTCTTTCTCCTACCCCTTCTCCAAAATAAAATAAAGAGGAGGCAAACAGATGTTGTCCCCTGTATCTCAGCACAGCCCCTATCCCCTTCTGCTTCTTGCATGCAGTTTTACTCCATGTTTGCTACTATTCCAGCCAAGTTTGTGGGGATGTTGTGAACCTGGGGGGTTAGGAATGAAGATGGCCACCATAAGAAGAGCATATCTTTGGGAAATGATCCACAACATGACAGTGGCTGTGAATCCTCTCCCTCCACCCACTGGAGCCTGTGTGGCCTGTTCTTAAGGCATCTTTGCCAGCATTCTAAGCCTTCCCACCAGTGCAGGTCCTGCAGCCATTTGTCCCCAGTCAGGAAAGGACAGTCTGCAGTGTCTGAATTACTGCCCAGCCCAGGATGTGAGAAAGCAGCACAACCCTACCCAGGGTTTTTGAACACTTCTAGGGACGGTGATTTCACCACTTCCCTGGGCAGCCTGTTACAATGCTTAACCACCCTTTCAGTCAAGAATTTTTTCCTAATATCCAATCTAAACCTCCCCTGGTACAGCTTGAAGCTGTTTCCTCTTGTCCCATTTCTGCACATCTGTAAACTTCATCTTGAAACTTAAACCCCAAACCCTCTGTTACGGAAGTCGATCAATAAATGCTTTTGTTGACTTAAATGCAGATCAAATCAGATCCACTGCTAACACTCACACATCCTTAATTAACTGTCCACTAGTCATTGAGGTGAGGGAAGAGTAGCTCCTCAAACACCTCAGTGACAACTGTGACTGCAGCCCCAGTGGCAGCCTTGTTCTTGCTCCACTTGTGTGTGTGTGTGTGTGAGACGTCCTCTCCTGCAGGAGCCATGGCTCCAGTGCCTGGAAACATCAGCTCAGCTTCCTCAGCACCTTGAGTTCTTTGCCTCACAGACTTAACATCTTTCCAGCATGTTTCCTGTTCTGTGTTACTTTCTCCTGTCCTGCACTATTTCAAGACTTTATGTTAAGAAGCATCACAAGCCCCTTACCACTAGGTTGTTTGGGCAGTTGTTCAGCACCAGAATTTCTTGGATTCAGCAAAATAACTTTCTGCTGTCATAGCAGCACCAGACACATAAGTGCAAATGACTGACTCGCAAGGGAAACAGCAATCCTGAGCTTTGCAAATATGCTGTTATATAATTGATCTAGGGATTTCATAAATTATTCCCGTTACAGTTCTGAGCAGAACATCTGAAAGCAGATTAGAGAGAGCTTTAGTGCTCACTTGCTGAAAAGACATTGTTTTATTTTGCAACTAGTGGAGCAGCCTTGCTCTAAGGGAAAGCCCATGTCTGTGCTGTCAGGCTAGTAGGATTTCCATCTGTTTTTCTGCCTAGCTCATCCTCACCTCAAAATAAGTCAGAGTGCAGTGATATAAGATCCTGGAACAGGTAATATAGCCCCTGGCAACTTCTCTGCTGTGTGAGACTGAAGGGCTCACAAAAGGAGAAGATGGTGACCCTGGTGAGACAGGAAGTGTTGCGGGCAAGGGTTGTTCAGGCTTTATCCCCACTGCTTTGCCCATGCACTTCGACCCGCAGCAGATGGCAGCTGGCCAAGCTCATCCTACCACCTGGAGCTGCCATCCTCTCAGATCACACCAGTTAGGTGAAATTTGATTGTATTATTACTGGGATTGATGTCTGAGGAAAACCCATAGTGCTGCAAGAAATGGTCCTGGTGACTCAGACACTGGCACTTTTCCTCTGAGTCAGTGCTGAGCCTGTGATCAAGCATGTTAGGAGGGCACGGTGTGGTGGGAGGCTTTGAGATCATAATCATTCATTGTCTTATTCCACTTTTGCCTTTCCATTTTGCTGGTTAGTTGTTGCCGGATTGGGTTCTGGATTCCCTGGGAAGCAGCACTTCCTTGCAATAATTTCTTTACACCTACCTCACCGGTGAGCACAGCCTTCCCGAATGGGAGATGAGAGAGGAAGACTGTCTCATTTCTCTCCTGCTCCTGGGTGTAAAACTAGATGAGTCCTCGTGGGAGAAGAGTGAGAAACTCCAGTGTTTCTCCTTGCTGTGAAAGGAGGAATGTTTTCTATTTTCTGATTTGTGAGAGAATCAATTTAGTTTCTGAGGAAAAAAAAGTCACATAAGAGAAACAGACCAGAGTTTGTAACAGGAGGTGCAGCACAGACCCCTCAGCCCTACTGCTCTTAGCAGTAATCTGTGTCCTTCCCCAGCAACTTACAGCCTGGGATGCTACATGGGCAAAGTAAATGAACACCTTGCTTGTGTTTCCAGTCACAAAATACATCCAAGACACGGCAAGTTCCTTTTTTCAGAGAAATACCATATCTGCCCTATCAACTGCAAGCTCAACAAGCTGTTTCTGGCCCGCAGGCTGTAGATCCAAGCCCCTTGTCTTGGGGTGACCTTATCATGTGTATCCCCTACCATCGCTCTATGCCCAAACACGAGTCCTGTGCCTTTAAACTGAGCCTGGGAGAGGAGAGAGAAGCGGCCAGGAGAACTTTTCAAAGCAGTCTGTGCCTCAAGGTCGCTCTCCTCTGTGCTCAGCTGTGTGGGGAGCAGTGTGGAGGAAGCACTCTGCCTGCTTTTTCCAGCCAGCTTTTCGGCTCTTTTCTTCGGAGAGAGACGGAGAGAAAAACTTGGTTTTGTTTCCTTCTCCTTTGGACTTGCTCAAACCACCAGAGCATCTGAACTCCACCAAGGGACCTTCCCCTGGCCTGGAGTGGGGCACCCACATCGACCCAGCTCCAAGGAAGAGGAGAGAG
>VZTH01011484.1:0-15201 GCA_013397815.1 Aleadryas rufinucha
CAAGCCCCGGCTCCTCCCCGGCCCAGCCCACCACCCTGCCATGCCAGACCAGCTCCCCTCCGGAATTTCCCAGCCCTTCTTCCACCACCAAACCAACACCCGGAGCTGTTCAGGAGTCACCACGGCCGACATCCAACGGACACATCAACCTGCATCCTGAGGCTGGTAAGGTGGGGATGATTGGAGCCGGGAAAGGCTTGGGAATGACGGTGAGGACGAAGGTGGCTGATCCACCTTGCTCCTGGCTGGATTCAGTGCTGGGGGACAGGTGGGGACGTGGCTCTGCAGCCCCTGGAGCTGCCCTCGGGTTCTCAAGCCTGGCCAGGTGCACTTCAAGGTGTCTCATCACCTCCTGAGCCCACAGCCCTCCCCCCCTGCTCCACAGAGAGCTGGAGTAATCCCATTCCCTGTGTTCTCCCTCCAGGATCAGGCTCCAGGCTCTCCTCCTGCCTCGTGCCCGTGCTGGCAGCCACCATTGGGAACGTTCTGCTGCGGGGGCTGCTCTGACCCCCACACCTCAGCACCACCCACCCTGCACATCCCTCCCTCCATCCCAAGGAAACAGTGCTGGGAAATTCCCTGCTGGAAAGCAGAAACCCAGGAAAGGAAGAGAATTCATCCACATTTGATGCCAGCACAGAGTTTGGTTATTTTTGAGGCTGGGCAGTGAAGGAGGACAGATTTTCCCAGCCCAGAGAAGCCCCACAGGTCCTTACTAGAGATTTACTCCCTGTGGTACAACCACCAGCAACGCTGACTGCTCTGCCAAGGCAAGAACACCGGGTCCAGCTCCACCAGGGATTTTCTGTCTATCCCATCCCACTGGGATCTGCTAAACAGTGGGACAGCTCAGGGATCTGAGTCACTGGTGGCCCAGCACTGCAGCTGAGAGATCCCCAAAATCATATTTAACTTTTTTCACGAACTGCTTTTGGATCAAGGTTTGTTCAAACCACACACAGACTCTCACAGGATGATTAGCTGGAGATAATTTATCTTGATTGCTGTTCAGTGCTATACAATAAAACATCAATCAGTTATTTTTTCCTAATCCAATGTGCTTTTTGAGGTGTTTAGTGCTTTGGGGGGAAGTTTTTCCAGCATAAATCCAAAGTCTGCAGTGAAGGACAGACCTGTTCCCTCTCTATAAAGCTCAGACAATGAAGATTTATAAGATATAAAATATATAAATCCCTTTTTCCTTCCCAGACTCTCCTCCTGGAGGAAAGGGGGATGGCAGGAGCTGGATACAGGTTGCACCGAGGGTTTTTTTGGACAGATATTTCCAGCGAGGGGGAAAAAATATAGAAAACCTCATACAAAGTTCCTTCCCCTCCCCACGAGGAAGCTGAGAATGGCCTCAGCTCTTAAGTGTTGAGCAGCCAACCCCAAGGAAAAGTAACAAGCACATCCTGGGATTCTGAGCACTTAATCTGGGGGGATTCCTGCAGACAGGAAGGTGAGGGCAGCCTCAAGGAAGAGCAGACAATCATCAGTTTGCTTCTGGCATCTTTACTCAGTTCCAGGATTTATTTACAAGCAGCTGGAAAACTTCACCTCCCACCCTGACGTCTTGGCAGTGTCACAAGGCCAGGCTCTGAGAAATGTCATTTTCAACCTGCAGAACTCATCCTTAAACCCAGCAGTAAGATGTGGTTTAGCAGTGGTTTGGGGCTGAACCGGGCTTGGGCTGTACCAAAGGCAAAGATCCTGCTCCAAAGAGTCTGGAATCTTCCCTTCAGACACAACTGGGGTTTCTTTTCCAAGAGATTTGAAAGCCAAAAGTACCTAAAAGTGAGTTCTGGGCTGATCCCAGCTGCCTGGAGCTCCAGGTCTCAGAGCAGGGCAGAGGCTGGTCCCCCCTCATCTTGGTTCCACATGGGAGGAGATGGTCAAGACAAGATGGACACCATGAGGAAACTGAGGAGCAGGGCGGGCAGGAGGTGGAATGCCATGGCCACGGTCCCCAGAGGGGCTGAGGACAGTGCTGGAGGACAAAGAGGGGATTAGAGCAAAGAAATCAGTGACTGAACCACTTCTCCAGGGGGAAAACATCCCTCTGTGCCCTACCCAGAGATTCCCTCTGCCTTTCTAACTGTGGCAAACACCAAGCTGAGTTTGGGGGTTGCAGCTGGAGGATCTTCAAGTTTCCTTCGACCCAAACCACTCTGTGATTCTGACTCTAAGCCCAAATCCAACACCCCCGAGGAGGAAGGCCTGGAAGTGCTCGCTCATTTGGGATATTCAGCCAGTGAGGCTGCTCCCAGTGGGATTCCAGGACTGCTCCCCACGCTGGACCCAGAATTTGCCCTGCAGGGCTTCAGGCTCCTCAGCAGAGCTGAACTTGCTGGCCCAGTTTTAATCCTTGCTGCAACCCCAGACAAACCTTTAAAGCCCAGCCATCAGGGGTCCTAGAAATACCTGGGAATTTGGGGGTGACGATGTTGATGTAGCCCTCCTGCGTGCCCCCCGTGAGCCCGATGTGGAGTTGGTCCAGCTCCGACTGCTTCTGCACCTGGATCCACTCGCGGACAGGAGCCCTGTACTGCCACTGGGCCAGCTCAGGGAGGTTCAACCCCAGCAGGCCCTGAACCTCCTGGGGTGTCAGGCTCTAGGGGGAATCACAGAGCAGGGATTAGGGCTGGGAAGGCAGGGATGGGAGTGACCCCTCTGGGCAGGGAAATGATGGGGTTCCCATTGGGAGAAGGGGGAAGAACAGGGACAGATTGCCGTGAGTGGTTTCACTGGGACGAGCTTCCCTTAGGATGTGGTGGTTCCTCAAAGGCTGTTCCTGTTGGCCTCCGATGCCAAATCTCCTGCGCTCAGCTGGGGGTCCCATCCCTGCTTAAATCACTGGGATTTCTTCCCAGATTTGGGACATTATTGGTTGTCTTATCTGGAGATCTGTGGTCTCATGGGCCTGTCCCTTGCCACCACAAGAGGCTGCCCTGAAGAGATTCCACTGGATTTGCATCCAGCTAAGAATCCAAATTATACTTTTTAAGTAATTTCAGGCAATTTCTCCACTTTCTACTGGTCTAACAGCAGAAATTTGGATTTGATGGAATTGGGATTTGATGGAATCACTCCTGATTTCAGCCAATGAACAACACAACCAAACTCAACCACTCAACACAATAAAAGGCAAGGATTAAAGAATTCCAAGGTCCAGCTCACCATCAGAGAGTCTCTCCTCAGAGTCACAAAGGTGCTCATGTTCATGTTCACGTTGTCCTTGCTGAGAGCCTTGAGATCCGCAGCAGGAGCTCCCCCTGGCACCAAAGCAAGGAGAACATCAAGGGATGGGAGACCCCAAAGGAGCTGTGCTGGGGGTCTGCACAAAATGAGGACTTCTCCACAATTCATTAGGCTGGGGCTGATAACACAGTGAGGTCCAGCTGCAAAATATGGGGATGCTCCTCCTTTTTTTATTGGGAGTTATTTTGTTGAGCATTAAAAATCTGTGACAATGCCAGACAGTGGAAAGAGGGGTGAGAAGAGTTTGGGAAAATTCTTGGCTTAACATGGGGAAAAAAAAATCAATTTTGTGACATGGGAAAGGGCTGTGAGATAAGTCCTGAGTCTGATGTTCCCTGTGATGGTCTGACAACTGATTTGGGCGACTTAAAGCAGGCACAGAATCCTTCAATAGTATTTTATGCCATCTACAGGTTGGAAAGACAAACTTTTAACAACTTGGCTTTGAAAATTCCCAAATCTCAGAGTTTGATACCCATTTGGCTTGTGGCCAAGAGTTCTCTCTTTCCCCATAACATCCTGGTTTTTTACATACCCAGGTAAGGTAAAATCAGCTCATAGTAAGCAGGTGAATTGCGCTGGTCAAAGAAAGCCTTTTTGGCTTTCTCGTACAAGATGTTCTTCGTCTCCTGTGAGCAGGCTGAAGGATCCAGAGATGCCAGTCTGCAGAAAAATAAAGATTTAGAGTGAAAAAAGCTTTTATTATCTTCAACCTGTTCAATTTTCACATATTCTGAGTGTTTCTCTGGGATTCTCTGCACAGCACAGGTGATCCCCTCTTCCCAGGTGGAGGGAGAAGCTGAAAAGAAAAATAATGGCCCAGTTTCCTGCTGAGAATTTGTCCTTCAAGTGATGATGGCTCTGATGGTGCCCAAAAAGTTTGTGTGTTTGCCAAGCTGTAATTAATTAATTTCATTTACCAGTTTTTCAGAGGAATTTAAACTGGAAATGTTCAAAAACCAAAAGGATGTGGCACTTGAGGACATGGTTCAGTGGTGACCATGGTGCTGGGTGATGATCTGAGAGGCCTTTTCCAACCTTAACCATTCAGTAATTCTATGAAATTACATGTAATTAACTCTTTTGCAGATGAAAACATGCACAGAGTCAGATATGCTGCCTGCTGAGCTGAAATAAAGCTTGATTGGAAATCTGAGCCCTGCCTGGCAGGATGGAGATCAGCAGGATGGGCACCGGCAGGTTCTAAACCCTGACACAGAGCAGGCTCTGAGCTGCGTCCAGGAGTTCCTTTCCCTGAGAGCAGAAAAAAGGAAAAGAATGGGAAAGGGCTTTTGGAAGAAGCCAAGGACACCCCAATTTCTGACTCACTTGAGGCTGGGGGGGTGGATGGCCTCCAGCTCAGTGGCGTTCAGCAGGCACACGTAGCTCGTGCCGATGGCGTTCAGGGCCGTGGCATTCAAGGGATTGCCCAGCTCCACGTAGCGTCTAATTGCTGCTGAGGCCTGGAAACACCGTTAATTAGATGAATTTAACTCAATCAGAACTTGTGGTTTCATCCCCAAAAGAAACACGTGCAATAATTACAAAAATAAAATGGAGTAATTTCAAATTACTCATTTGGGCCTCAAGGATGGTCCATCCATTGTGGCACCAAAGATGCTTCACCCCTCTCAGAACCCACTCAGTTAATCCTAAACCAGCCCCCAAACCAGGAAAGCAAAGCCAAGCCCCTACCAGGGAATCCGAGGGCTGGCTTTTCAGGAAGGCAGCCAACGTGTCAGCTGAGCTCATGTTCCAGGTGGAAATTTCCGCCGGGGTGATGAGGGGAAGGAGAGGGCCCAGGTTGGAGAGCAGGTTGTCGGGATAACCATTGGGATACCTCTGTGGAGACACCGCTGTTATGGGTACAGAGTAGGGCAGTGGGGCTGAGGGAGATGGGGTTTACTCTGAGGGAAAGGAGAAATGATGATTTTAGTGCTGTTTTCAACTCTCTAATGGGAGATTGGAGGGAGGATGGAGCCACGTTCCTCTCAGAGGTGCCCAGTGAAAGGCTGAGGGCCAACAGGCAAGGAAAACTCTGATTAGATCTAGAAATAAGAGATAACAAATAAATATCTTCCCAGTAAAGTGGTCAAACCCTGGGAGAGGAGCCGAGAGACAGCGGAATCATATCCTTGGAGATCCCAAATTCACCAGGCTCTGAGCCAATCCTATCAGTGGTAATTTGACATTTTTGGGCTGGTATTACCTCATCCAGGTATTCCTTCAGCACAGCCAGCTGTGGGATGCTGAAGGGGTAGGTGAGGACCTGGGAGAGGCGATTTTCCAGGGAGACGTTCCGGAGGCAGGCGCGCAGCTCCTCAGCGCTGTAGAAGGTGGGCATCAGGTCATCGTCCAGAACTGCCTCTGTTATCTCCTTGTCAGCTGGGCAACCTGCTGAAGCCATGGCAAAGCCAGGGTTAAATTAAATCCTTTCGCCCCAGGCTTTCAATCCCAGAATCATTGTGGTTGGAAAAACCTCCAAGGTTGATCTGTGCCAGATCCCCACTTTGTCACCGGCACAGAGCACTGAGTGCCACGTCCAGGAGTTCCTTGGAGACCTCCAGGGACAGGGACTCCAAACCTCCCTGGGAGCCCCTTCCAGTGCCTGACAAGGCACAGGCTCCAGGGTGACCCCTGATCCCAGTGGGAATGCCTCTGGATCAGAGGCAGCTCCCGTACCATCCGCTCGCTTGTGCCGGCGGGGCAGCAGCTCCCCAACGACGGTGCCCAGCTCTTCCCTGGACAGGTGGGAATCCCAGGCAAAGTTTCTCAGCCAAGTGGTTAAAGCTTTCTGCAAGGAAAAGGGAGCATCAGGGGGATTTGGGAATCCTGGATGTGCCTCCAGCACAACCCCTGCTACTCACACACCAGGCTCTGAGCCTGGAGATCCTGCCTCGCTGAGCCAAAGCAATTCCTGGAATGTTTGAACTCTCCCTTTTCCCCAGCCCATTGGTGACTGCAGCTCCTCACAAAGCACTGTGAGAGTCATTCCTGCTCTTCCCACAGTGACAGGAAGGGGATGACAGCGACCTGGATCTGCAGTTCCAGCCTGTCAGCTCGAGGAACCCTCACTGCTCACAAACCATCATCCCTTTGGCACCAGGCTTCTTTTAAAAGGAGAAACTGCTGAAAGCAGACTGGCTCAACAACCCTCAGCATATTTCACCCATACTCCAGGCCCCAGGAGTGCTTCCCCAGCTCCCCAGCCCCGTCTGAAGAACCCACCTTGGGAATCTGCTGCAGGATGCCGTGATCCAGCACAGGGATGAGCCCGCTGAGCTCGCTCAGGGTGAAGGCTGACCACGCTGCAGGAGGCCTGCAGACAAAAATGAGCAGGGATCAGCTCTCAAGGAAGTGCAAAACCAAAAAAAAACACCTTAAAACCCCCCAGGATTACATCCTTGTAACATTTGACGTTAAGAAAACACAGGGTTTTAATCCTAAAACACATCAATCACTTCCTGCTGCACAAAACCTCATTGCAGCAGAGCAGCAGAAGTTGTCAGGGACATGAATCAGGGCAGCTGGGTGGGAAAATGGCCTTGAACAAATACATTCTTTTCTTAAGCATGGAGCCCAAAGAATTTCTGTTGCTCACTATGGCTCAATTCAGTGCCAAGATCTTGGGGCAACTGATACAGAAAGGAAAATATTTTGCTTCCCTCTGTGTTAGAATCAGGCATTTATCAAACATCTGTCACTGGACAGGTAGAGGCAGAATGTTTCCCCAAAGTCTTTGGCTGACAAACAGCTTGAACTCACCTGTGATCTCGAGGCCAGTCAGAGAAGTTGGATTAATGAAAAATAGACCAGAGGAAAAGCTTTTATAACTAGAGCAAGAGAAACAACTTATTTTTCAGGAGAATTTCACCCAGGCCTTTCAGCTGAAATAATTTCAACCAAAACAAGATAAAAGACCCAATGGAAAGCTCAAAAGCAGTAAATGTTTGGGGTTTTTGATCAAGGTGGTTGGCTGGAGCTCACTCAGGTCTTAACAGGACAATGGGTTTGATTAAGGGAACAGTTTGGTGATGTCCAGGAGAAAAACCCCTACCCAAAGGTGGTGTTGCCACTGCTGATGACGTCCCTGATCGCCTCTTCTTGGTCAGGCAGGAAAGATCCACAGTGGCTCAAATCCTTCAGCAGGCTCCCAGCAGAACTCCTGATGTACTCCCCACCCAGGTCACACACCAGCCGCCCCAGAATCTCCGCATTCTCCCCGTTTATTTGCGTGCCGGGAATTCTCTGCAGTGAAGGCAGAGGCATTAATTGGGATGGGGCATCCCTGGATCCCAACCCCTGCAGGCTCCCAGCCCCTCCCCACGCACCAGGCACGCCAGAGCCTCCAGGAGCAGCTGCTGCCTCCGAGGGGCCTCTCTGGGCAGAACATCCACGTTTGCCTTCCCAACATTGATAAAGAACTGGCTGCAGCTCCCTGTGCCTGCGTAGTCTGAGGGGCTGCAAACACACACACTCCATGAATTCCAGGGAATGAGAGCAAGCTCAGCACAGGGTGTCCCATAAAACACCTTCCACACCCGCACCCTGAACTCCGTGGGTTGTTCTCCCCTGGTTTTCCTCCATTCCACATTCTTTAAAAGTCACTTCTCACCTTAAGGACACTGTTGTGAGACACAGCTTAAAACTGATCAAGGTTTTGGTACAGAACCACAGTGGGAAGGCACTGAAACAAGGGAATCCACTTTATTCCCTGTTTTCTTTCATGTTGTAAGGGAAAAGCACATCCAGAGGCCTGGGAATGCTAAAATTTGGCCTTGGGCACTTCCAGGGATCCAGGGGCAGCCACAGCTTCTCTGGGAAATCTGGGCCAAGGCCTCCCCACCCTCACAGGGAAGGATTTATTCCAATATCTCATATAAATCTACCCTCCTTCAGCTTTCTGCAATCCCATTTTTTTATTCCCCAGAAAGAGGCCTAAACAACTCTGAAACATAAATCAAATTAGTCAGCCTGGTTACAGACTAATCCTTATTTTTCCCATGAAGTACTAAGGCAACAAGATGAAAAGCACAGCACAGTTACCTTAAAAACAGCAACAGGTCTTTAGGGTAACTGTCCAAATCCTTGGGGATCCCATGCAGTGTCACCATCCTCAGTAAGCAGCTCAGCTGGAAGGACACCAGAGATTGCATCAAGGAGAGAAACCACCATGAAACAGAAGGAAAAGATAAAGATTTTACTCTGCTCCGAAGAAAAAAAAACCAAAAAGGGTGAAAAAAGATGGAAATCAGAGGGTTTGGCTCCTGAGAACCAAACTGGGTTTGGACTTCTCCTGTCTTCAGGGAAATTCAGGATATTTGTTCACAGGAAGGAACCCACAGGGATCACCCAGAGCAGCTCCTGCCTGCTCAGACACACCAACAACTCCCCTGTGCCTGTGTCACCCTCTGGGGGAAGAACCTGTCCCTAAAATCCACCCTAACCCCCCTGACACATCCCTGCTCCAGCCCCTTCACTCCAAGTGTTGTTCTGGCTGAACAATCCCCTTTGGAACCCTCAGGACAACGTCAAACACTCGGGAATGTGGGAACTACCTGGTCCTGTCCCAGCCTGACGTTCTTCCTCCTCATGACTTTGGCCAGCTCCTGGAACCTCTCTGCTCCCACAGCGCTGGCAGCTGCACAGGTGAAGCCTTGGAGGACGGACTGGGAAAGCCTGGGAATTTCCAAAAGGAAAATCAGAAGGGAAAGGCCTTCAGGAGGGTGCATTCAGAGCAGGACACCGTTGACCCCACTGTTTTTCCAGATAGAAATCACGGTTTTCATAATTTTCATCTCAAATATGTCAAAAGACACATCAGCCCCTCTAAATGAATCCCTGGAACTACCCTGTGGAAGGCTGGCATATTCCCTGGCATTTCCCTGATTGGAAATGCCTTCCAGAGGCAATCTGGAGCAAGATTCCAGGTGCAGCCTGAGCCAGAAGCATCATTTTAGAAAGAAACTGTGGCCTCTGGGTGTATTTTACAGCTGAGCCCTGGTAAATCTCAGTGTTCCATGTCTGTGTTTGGGTTCACATTTTATTTCCCATCTGTTTCTATGGATTCAACAGGGTGGATGTGCCATATGCACCACAGGAAACACGGGAATTGCCAGGAAAACAAACAGAAAATGGAAGGAGAGGAGGGAAATCTCTACCTGCTGAAGTCAGGCTCTGCCTTTATCACATCACTGAAAAACATGGCAGCCTGGGAAGCAAAGCCAGAGGTCAGTGGTTTTCCAGGAGAAAGGGCTCCATTTCCAGGTGGATTTGTGGAACTCCTGGCCCCACAGAGGCCAGGGCTGGCAGGGAGGGGAAGGAGGATCCCACACTCCATTACCTGTTCTCTAGTCCATGGTTTATTGTTGAGGTCCTGCACATTTGGCTTCTCTTCCCCAAAAACAAGCAGGGATTTTGGAATGTAGCTGGCCAGAGCATTGGGAATGAGTTTAACCAGCTCAGCGGGGTGGCCAACACTGGAGGAAACCTTTAAAAAGCCCAACAGAACAAACCATGGAAATCTCACACAGTTTTAGTCCAGATCATGGCAATATCAGAACCAGAGAATTGTTCAGGTCGGAAAAGACCTCCAAGATCAAGTCCAACCTCCAATTAATTCTGCTCCATTTATATTCTTTCCCTGGGAACATCTACTGGGAAGTAGTTTCTGGGACCACCCCATAAAACAAATCACTCCTGCCCTTGTCCCCAAGAGGCTGAGCAGGCCAAGGACAGCAACACAGGCCCAGTGACAGGACTTGAGTCGCTTGTCCTGCTGCCACCCTGCCTGTCTGAGACAATTCCCACAGGGAATGCTGTCTGGGTGTGCAGGGGTGTCACACCCGGCCCCAGGTAACCAGGGCTCCCCAGTCCTGCTCCTTTGTGAGGCTTGAAGAGGAAAAATGAGGTCACCTTTTCCACCAGGGCCCTTTTCAGAGCAGAGGGCAGCGGGTCCATGTGCTGGGCAAAGCCCGGCAGCTGCAGGGCCTCCAGGACAACTTCTGGGGACAGGCTCCAGAGCGTGCTGCTGTTGAGGCCACCCACCAAACTCCCCAGCTCTGCCAGGCTCTGGCCATCCAGGATCTGCAAGGGAATCCCACAATAATTTAGGTTGGAAAAGACCTTTAAGATCCTTGAGTCCAAGCTATGCCCAATCCCCACCTTGTCCTCAGCCCAGAGCACTGAGTGCCCCCTCCTTGGACACCTCCAGGGATGGGCACTCCAAACCTCCCTGGGCAGTTCCAAGGCCTGACCGCCCTTTCCATGAGGAAATTCCTCCTGGATTTGTGGATCTCTGTACCTGGTAGCCAGAGTGGAGCAGTTTGTCGACAATAGCCCTGGACTGCTCAGCACTCCAGCCATGGACGCTTCCCAGGGCAGGCAGAGCTGCTTCCAGGTGCTCCTCAGGGATGCTGTCCTGGATGCTGGACACGGAGAGCCCCAGGGCAGCCTGGCCCAAGGCTCCCAGGACTGCTGGAGAGAAATCCTCCAAGTTCCTCACCAGGGAGGATGCGACCTGCAAAGGTCCCACGGAGACAGAACAGAGTCAGGGGAGCAGTGAGGGGAGATATTGGATCCCACAGCCTTTGGAGGTCTCTTAAATCCCTGGATTTCTGGCTCAGGTTTTCATGCTGAAGGCTGTGGATGGAGCATTTCCACCACTGAGAAGTGTGAGGTGATGAAAACCCAGCCAGACACCACAATGAAGACACGAGGTGACCTAGAGGAGTGTGACAAGAGGGGACACAGGAGCTGGGCCTCAGCCCCGCCGGGTTTTGTGCAGGTGAGTGAATTCCCAGGGGCTCACCTGCAGTTCCTGCGCTGCCAGGGAGGAGGGAGCTCCCTCTCCAGGCATTCCCCTGCTCCATAGGCAGCCCTTCCCGAGCTTCTGCGCCACGCCCAAAGCCTCCTCCTTGCTCAGGTTCCTCACTGCCGAGGGGCTCAGGGAGCAAATAAATCTGTCTGGGAGGCTGCAGGGAGAGAAAAGGAGAGGCTGCCAGTCACAGAGTGGCTCCATCACACCTCTCCCCCTTTTCCAGAGGGTGCTGTTTTCCAGCCACATCTCCCCTGACTCCTTTTAGCTCTGATGATGCCAATGCTCCAGCTCAGAGAGCTGAAAAACTCTGGAAGCACTGCTGGCCACCAGCTGGAGCTGGCACTGCAGGGAAATCATCTCCCAGGAATAGAACTTGGGATCTGACCCTCCTCAAAACCAAGGGCCGTGGGATTCTTTGAAAATGAAACCTTTAAACGGAAAATTAATGGAACCTTTAAACATTAAATTAATGGAACCTTTAAACATTAAATTAATGGAGCCTTTCAAGAGGTTTCAATGAAATCCCCACTCGAACTCTTGCCATGTCACAGTCCCAGGCTCAACCATCCCAGGAAATCAGATCCATACCTTGACAGTGGAAAACCAGGAGCAGAGGTCAGGAGGAGGGTGTAGTACAGAGCAGTGTCCCGCAGCAGGGTGAGGTTCCTGACCATCTCCATATTCACCGGATCCCTGGCAAATTTCTGAAGCTGAGGGTGAAGAAAAGTAAAAAGGGAAAATAATTCAGATGGATCCTTCAATCCTGACAGTGACATGGGACAGTTTGAACCAACCTCAGGGTTTTTCCCCTGGGTTTAAAGTTGTGCTGAGGTTTATTTTTTTTTTGTTTGCAAGTAAACATTGGGACCTTGATCAGAGGTTTGGGGTTCCTCTTACTGACTCCAGTTTGTTCCCTGCAGAATTCCCTAAGTGAAACCAACTCCTGTGCAAGTCCCTCATCACATAATGGGGGAAAATAATTGCAGTGACTGTTCACCTCAAATTAACAAGAGAAATTTTCCTGCTGGCAGCATTCCAGGAGTTTCCAGGCCATGTTGGACAGGCTTTGGAGCACTCAGGGATAGTGGGAGGTGTCCCTGCCCATGGCAGGAGGTGGAATGGGATGGATGAGCTTTAAATCCTTCCAACCCAACCACTCTGAGATTCTGATTTTGCTCAGGGCAGGATTGTGACCTCCCAGGCATCCATCCCCAGGAGGCTGCACTTACTGTTGGTTCATCCCCAAAAAGCTGCAGGTCCTCCACGGTGGCGTGCTCCAGAAAGGATCCAAGATAATCCCGAAACCAGGCAGTGGAATTCAGCCCGGGAATGGCCTCACTGTAGCATTTCTGGCTGGATTCTGCAGTCAGACAGGCAGAAAAAGAGACAACATCAAACTACAGCCTGGGTCAGGAACCCAGTGGGAATTGGGGATTTCTGGGGGTGGAAGAGGCTTCAGTCCATCAGGGAACCTGGAGAGCTCCCTGGTCACACCTCATGCTCAAATCCACATGTTCTCACCACAAATTCCCATGGGACAGGACAAACACCTCGGGAAAGAATCCCAGCCCCCCAAATATTTCATCCTCAGCCTCCTCCTTCCTCCCACATAATCCACCAGCAGCTTTTTGCAGGACATTCCATCAGTGCATGGAAGCTCCTGCCTGGGTCCCTTTCTGAGCTGGATAATTCAGCTCTCAGAACCAAACCCAGCACAAGCAGGAAATGCAGTGAATTTAAATCAACATAGCCCTGACTGTGCTGATTTAGAAAAATCCTGGGTTAATAAAGCCTTCAGGCAGGGAAATGATTCCCAAATCCACTAATTACCGACATTCCCAGCCTGTGTCTCTCAGAGATTCACAAAAACCCCGTGAAGCCTCAGCCCTGTGACAGATCCCAGGAAAATCAGGTCATTTACCATCCTGGATGAGGAAGTGCTTGATCCCAGTGTAGAGATTCCTCTGCTCCTCCACTGGAAGCTGGGAATAGATTCCATCCAGGGCAGCGACTCTGCACATGGATAAGGAAGGCAAACACTCCAAACATTGCTGAGGCCAGGGCTGGGCTCTCCCAAAAACCACTGATATCCTCAATCCCATCCTTTTCCAAAGCGATTTTCCCTCACAGGAGCCCCCAGGATGTCCCAGGACGCTGCTCTGGTGGCACAGAGGGGACATTCCTCACTTACACCGGCCGGAATTCCTCACAGGACACGTCCTTGGCACGGAGGCAGCCAAAGACCTTGGGCTCCACCAGGAATGGCTCCAGCCCCTCATGGACCCACTGGGCCAGCACTGGGGGGGTCTCAATGCCAGGCACTCGCAGCATCCTCTCCCACAGACCATTCATGAAGATCAGGCTCCACTCCAGGGAAAGGGGCACGTGGGAAAACTGGGAGCAGGAGAGGAGAAGAAACCCATGAATTCCAGGGAATTCTAACCAGGCATCAACACAAATCCAAGCAAACCTGAATGCTAGGAACAGAATCTGTTGGTTGGAATGGGATTCTTCCCAAAATAAGGTAAAAAATCAGGGGATTTGAAATAAAGCCTTTTCCTGGAGAGCAAACAGTTGGATTTAGGAATACTCACCCGCTGGCTGAACATGGCCAGGGAGGACAAAAGCTTCTTGGCATCATATTTGGAGAAGAACAGAATGGAATATTCTGGATCCATGGCTGTGGCAGGTTTAGAGGCCAGGCAGGAATATAAGGATATGAGGAAATCATCCTGAAGGTCCTGGAGCCAAGTTCCCTGGGAAAGAAAAGGGAAGTGCAAATGAAGGTGATAAAGGATGGGTCATGTTTAGAGGTGAAATCACCTTCAGGGGGCTCATCCCCACCTGGGCATTGGGGAAGGGATTCCTCTCTTGAGGGGGTTAAAACACTGGCACAGGTTTTAAAAACTTTATCCAAAAAAAAAGAAACAAACACCCCAAAGCCATTTGATCTAACTAGAAACTTCCATGGGGAACTTTCTCATTCCCAAACATTTTTCAGGGAAAGTTTACAAACAGTACAACACAAAAACAAAACCAAGAAGAAAACAAACATCAAAAAAATCCCAAAACCCACAACCCCCCACCCAAAAAAAACCCCACTGGCAAATATTTGCAGAAATGCCATCATTTTGTTAGAAATATTTACCGAAAACCACAAATTGCTGTCAATTTAATTGCAATTACTGGCAGCAACTTAAGAGATACTGACAAAAGCAGGGAAGAAAGTAAACCTGGAATGTTCCAGGTGGCATTTTCCAGACTGCAACCACTTCTAATTGTGCTTTTACCCCTTTTAATTTTATTTTTACCCCTTTAAATTGTGCTTTTACCCCTTTAAATTGTGCTTTTACCCCTTTAAATTGTGCTTTTACCACTCGTAATTGTGCTTTATGCCAATGGCCCAGGGTNGAACTGGTGGGGAGCTGGGGCACAACTGGGGAGGGACAGAACTTGTGGGGCACGATTGGATGGGGATAGCACTGGGGGGGAGCTGGGGCAGAACCAGGGGGGAGCTGAGGAAAAAACTGGAGGGGGTAAANACTCTTAATTGTGCTTTATGCCAATGGCCCAGGGTGACCCTCCTGCAGAGATTTGTTCCAATGCTGTGATGCCAATTTTTAAGAGCCAATTCGACTTAGAAAGTTCCTTTGTCCCACCTTCCCTCTCACTTGGGTGATTTGGAGAAGGGAACCCCCACTTCCAAAAGGTCTCCGTGGTGGTTTGGCCACTCCTGAGCCCCATGGCACAGAGCAGGTGTCCCCTGGGGGGTGGCACTGCCACAGCTCGGGGCTGGGGGTGGATGAAAACCCGAAATGCTCCACCCACGGCCACCACTGGGGCTGTTTGTAAGCCAGGAGTGACAGAATTCCCAAGGAAAGGAAAACCCAGCCCCACGGGAAGCAGGGGGTGGTCCTTACCTGTGCACAGGCGAATTGGCCAAAGGTGAGGCTGCACGGGGACGTTTGGCCTCGGGCCACCCCCAGGAGCTGCTCCTGGCTGGCACTGGGAGGAAGCAGGGACAGCACTGGGAATGCTGCAGCAGCTGGGGCAGGGTGGGCTGGGAATGGGGGAAACTGGGTGGGAGCTGGGGCAGGACTGGGTGGGAGCTGGGGCAGGACTGG
>VZTH01011485.1:0-10937 GCA_013397815.1 Aleadryas rufinucha
TTTTTTTTTTCCCAGGAGGATGAATTAAAAGGAAGTTTGCCAAAATAAATACAAATTTTTGTTTTATTCACTTTGTTCTGTAAGCAGGTTGATGTGAAAGTAAAATGGTACTTTAGTTATTTTATTGCTTGTGGTAAATAATTCCTGATGTCTGAGTGTCCTCTCTTAGCAGCAAATTAACTTTTATAGGAATTTGTCTTTAGGAATTAAGTTTTCATGTTATTGATCATTATTGATACCAGTTGTATCTTAAGAGAGTGCTGCATGCTTGTGTTAATGAGCTGATAAATTGATCCCTGGGGATGGAGCAGCCTGGGACAGTGGAAGGTGGCCCTGCCCATGGCAGGGGCTGGAATTAAATGATCTTTAAGGTCCCTTCCAGCCCAAACCATTCCATGGCGATGTGACTGATGGAGATGTAGTTAATTGTTTTTAAGGTGAGTTCCCACTCTCCAGGAACCTACAGTGCAGACAGGAACACCCTGGCAGTTCCCTGTTCCCTAATTCCCTCATCCCTCCATAAATCCATGTGCTGGGACTTCCCAAACCTTATGGAGTCCAAACATTGCCAGGGCTTCATTGGTTCTTTAGTCATCAAAACACATCCCTGTGATGGTGTCTTGTGAGGAGAGTTTTAATTAGTGATTATTTGGTGGTCCAGATTTCTATTTTGTGGTGCTGACTGAGAAGGGAGGTCCTGGGGCAATTTTGGGAAACTTGGGGTGAAAGGAAGCTGTTCATAGGAAAGGCTGGGAGAGCTGGCATTGTTCAGCCTGGAGAGGAGAAGCTCTGGGGTGACCTCAGTGTGGCCTTGCAGGGCCTGAAGGAGCCCACAGGAACCATGGAGAGAGACAATTTGCAAGGGCTGGAGGGCCAGGAGCCAGGGAATGGCTTGCCAGTGGCAGAGGGCAGGGCTGGATGGGATGTTGGGAAGGAATTGTTCCCTGGGAGGGGGGGGAGGCCCTGGCACAGGGTGCCCAGAGCAGCTGTGGCTGCCCCTGGATCCCTGGCAGTGTCCAAGGCCAGGCTGGACATTGGGGCTTGGAGCAGCCTGGGACAGTGGAAGGTGTCCCTGCCCATGGAATTGACTGATCTTTAATGTCCCTTCCAACCCAAAATATTCCATGATTCCCTGCTGACTGACTCTGCTCTCCCACACAGGGTCCTGCGGGTTTACAGCACCCAAACCAAGCGAGTGGCCTTCAATGTCACCAAGATGCCATCAGGATCAGGAGCTGAAGGAGAGGTTCGTGGCTCTGCTGGGGCTGGAGACTCTGCTGGGTGCTGTTTTATATGAACTTTCTGTTCCATGAAAGCAAAGGATCAAATATTTTCCATTCAGATAATTCCTATGTCCCAGAATCACAGAATCATCAAGGTTGGAAGAGACCTTCACGCTCATCCAGTCCCACCATCATTGCCCCGAAACCACAGCCCCAAAATTTCTTGCTGATTGAAGCAGTAACACAATCCCTTAGTTGTAAATGTTAAAAATAGTGTGTAAAAAAATAGTTCTTAACAGGAAAAACTTCAAACATACCTGGCAGTAGCTGTAAGTTTATTAATGATACAGCAATAATATTTTAAAGTTAACAACCTGGAATTTTCAAGAAGGTCATTTAATTTTAAGAAAAATATGAATTAGGGATAATTTAGGAAATTCTAACCCTAAGAGGGAAAACAAAGAGCTTTTTTTCCCTCCCAACCAGTTCCAAATGATAGTAAAATAACACCTCCAAGCTGGCTATAACTTTATTAATTCTTTCTATTCATTCCTTTTCTTTTTGGGGGGCAAACATTTGTAAGAGTTTTATAGACTCTGAAGAACAGGCCTGAGAGCAGGCACTTTGCTATGAGAGAAGTTCTCTTTCAACCTCTAATCCTGGGGATAAAATGCAATGCCTGAGGAACACTGGGTGTTAAATAATGTTGTTCTCCAGGTTATGACTATTTTTTGATGACTGGATTAAGGTGACAGCTCTGGGAGTGTTTTGCTTTGCAGCTGAAGGGGGATCAAGGGCTATTTTTCTTAGCTGTGAAGAATTTATAGCGAGCTCGAAGGAGCCATGGCTTTTAAAACATTTTATTTGATGAGTTCCATCAGGCTGGATTGTCCAAGGGGATGTTTTGTCTCGCTGGGACTGCAGCTGGCACATTCCTGGCCCTTCCCACAGTCCTGTTTTCCACGTTGCAGGCGAGGAGCTTTCGGATGTTTCACGATGACAGCATGAAGTCGTTTTTCCGCAGGCTCAGCTTCACTCCTGATGGCTCCTATCTGCTCACTCCAGGTATGGGAGCATCTCCTGTCACTTGGGTTGTGTCACTGAGCTTGGAAAAGATTCCCAAGGTCGTGGAGTGTAGCTTGTGCCCAGTGTCAACCTTGTCCCCAGCCCAGAGCACTGAGTGCCACGTCCAGCAATTCCTTGGACGCCTCCAGGGATGGGCACTCCAAACCTCCCTGGGCAGCTCTTTCCAAGGCTGCACCTCCCTTTCCATGAGGAAATTGCTCCTGGTGTCCAACCTGAGCCTCCCCTGGCCCAGCCTGAGGCCGTTCCCTCCCCTCCTGTCCCTGTTCCCTGCCAGCACAGCCCGACCCCCCCCGGCTGCCCCCTCCTGTCAGGGAGTTGTGCAGAGCCACAAGGGCCCCCCTGAGCCTCCTTTTCTCCAGGCTCAGCCCCTTTCCCAGCTCCCTCAATCTGTTATATTCTAGTTTAAATGTTCTTCAATATTTCCTGCATCTCAGGGATGCTGATTTATCCTAATTAAACCATTTCTCATTCTCCTTATTAACTTCACAATACTCTCCATTAGCAATCCACAACACCAACTTTCTCCTGTGATAAAAGTGATATTTATGGCATTTTGCTGAATAAATTGCTACACCAGAACTCTTAACATAGAAATGAAGGATAATGAGTGGTTTCTTTATACTGATCTCTCTTTCTTTGGGTCCTTCCCTCAGAGCATTCAGAGTAAAACCAGCCCTGCAAGGAGGGATCAGTGTGTGCCTGTCCAAGCCCTGCTTTTATTGATGTCTGGCAACATCAAAAAGCAGCTTTGAGGAGGGAAGTGTATAAGGGAAACCAAACCAGCACTAAATAAATATTTGGGATGCCTTTTCAAGTTGTATTCGGGTTGCACAGCATTTGCCCAACTGACAAGCCTAATTCCTGGGAATTAGAATGTTTATGGACAAGCCTAATTCCCGGGAATTAGAATGTTTATGGACACAAGGTGTGTGCTCAGGAGCTCTCTGAGGTGATGAGTGACGTTGGAACCTTTGTTTTTGCAGCTGGCTGCGTGGAATCGGGAGAGAACGTTACAAACACCACCTATGTTTTCTCCAGAAACAATCTTAAAAGGTAGGGTTTAGTGCCATAAAAATCTGGGTTTATTTTAAAAAAAGTAAATCATTCAAAACAGTGCAAGTTTGTTTTCTGAACTCCTGATTGTCTCTGAAGGCCCGTGGGTCACCTGCCCTGTCCTGGCAAGGGAACTCTGGCTGTTCGCTGCTGTCCTGTGTACTTTGAGCTGAGAGGAGCTTCTGCTAAAGGTACTGGGAGGTTTCAGGGAGTGGGAATTCCCAGCACATCTGGGAAAAGATGTGGCTGATCACTATTTATACCCCAGCCTTTTAGCATTCCTCTAAGACAGTGCTGTACCACATCTTAGGAGCTGTTTCCTGATTCTGAGACCCTGAGTCCCTCGTGAGTTGCTTTTCATAGAGTGGATAAATGTTGTTCCTTGGCCTCTCAGGCTGCAGAAACACTGCTCAATATTTTCCTTGAACTGGTAACCATTTCGTGTTCAAAATAAATAACCTGGTTTAGCACCAGAGCAGCAGTGCAGTGAAATAATTCCTGTTAGTCTCAGCTGGCCACATCACAGGGAGTTGGAAGAGTTTGCAGCAACCACTGGTGTTTATTGAAGGAAGCAGTGCTGGTGTTACTGGGCAGAACAGGAATTCTGAGCTGGGGACAGGATGGTGGGAAGTTGCACAAGAATTTCTCTGGGGATTGAAATCCAGCTTTATTGTGGGTCCAGGAGTGTTTATGTTTTAACAAGCCTGACATTACTCTGGTGAAAAGGCAGAACTTGGCTCCTTTCTTTAAAGGTTATATTTGGAGTATTCCTTTCAGGATTTACCTGTTCTATTTCCATCATCATTTTGTGCTGCAAAGGAAGGAGATGAGGGTCTGCAGTTGGTCTCTGTAATTCCTCTAAAGGGACACTTTAATAGTAAAGTTCACATAAATACACTGAAAAATTCCATATAGGACAAACTTCACAAAACAAAGCAGCAAACCAGAGGGAGGAAGCTGCCAATTTTTCTTCAACTAAGAAAATAAAGTAAATTTCAGACAACAGAAATGTTGAATTTTACGTTTTACACAAGCGCTGCCTTCTCAGTGTTTATCTTGCTACTGATTAATAATGTAATTTTATTTAAATTAATGGCTAAGTGCAGTCAGTATCTTGCAATAAATACAAGAGAATTCTCACTGTTCCTTTCTTTGCAGATGAAATGAGTCCCAGATCCCCCCCTGCCCTGTTTAACCTGCCCTATCGATTGGTGTTCGCTGTTGCTTCAGAAGATTCCGTGCTTTTTTATGACACTGAGCAGTCCTTCCCCTTTGGTTATGTTTCCAACATCCATTACCACACCCTGAGTGACATTTCATGGTAAGGAACTGTATTCCTAAGATTTTTTTTGTGGGGGAAATGTCCTTTTTCCATGTCCAGGTTCTGTGCAGCACCTTGTGTCTTGCCTTGGGTTTATATTTCATTTGTGACACAGCCATGGTCACTCATCATGGTCTGAGCAGCAATCCACCCCTTTTTGCCCTGTAAATTAGAGAATTATGGCTCTTAATCAATTAGGTGAGGGTTGAAGTAAAATCTTGGCCTTTCATGGAACAAAATAAATCCCAAACAGGTCCAGTGATGGATCCTTCCTGGCCATTTCCTCCACGGACGGGTACTGCTCGTTCGTCACCTTCGACAAGGACGAGCTGGGAGTGCCCCTGAAGGAAAAGCCCCAGATCAATGTCAGGACTCCTGGTGCAGCAGACAAGAAAGCCAAGAAGAACCAGTCCCACAAAGTGATTTCCCCAGGCTCCAGGCTGGCAGAGGGGACCCCTCCCAGCAGGGATCCCCCTGTCCCACCTCGAACCCCCGGCACTGCTGGCAAGGACCTGCCTTCCACGCCTGTTGGCATCAAAACCACTCCAGTGCCACCCTCAGAGGAGAGGAAAAGCAGCCAAGCATCCATCCAGAGCAGCAAAACCCCCCAGCCCAGGAGGGTCACCCTCACCACTCTGCAGTCCTGTTTCAAAGCACCCAGGTGAGATTTATGGTGCCATTTCCAGTCATAAATGTGGGGTCCAAGTCAAGCTGTGCTCGTGCTGTGTTTAAAAGCTGAGCTTTGCACTCAATTCCCAGCTCTGGCTCTGGGTGGGAGCTGTCTTCATGTGGGGATTTTTGTTGTAGTGCAAATGAGAGGTCAAAATGTCTCCTAAACATGGAGCTTTTAGGTTTTAGGTGCCTGAAATGTGAGGCAGCAAATTCACCTGACCCTTCACAACAAAAGGTGTCTGGCTTGGCCAGGAGTTGGGCTTTGATCCTTGTTGGTCCCTTCCAGCCCAGAACTTTGATCCTCGTGGGTCCCTTCCAGCCCAGAACTTTGATCCTTGTTGGTCCCTTCCAGCCCAGAACTTTGATCCTTGTGGGTCCCTTCCAGCCCAGAACTTTGATCCTTGGGGGTCCTTTCCAGCCCAGAACTTTGATCCTTGTTGGTCCCTTCCAGCCCAGAACTTTGATCCTTGGGGGTCCTTTCCAGCCCAGAACTTTGATCCTTGGGGGTCCCTTCCAGCCCAGAACTTTGATCCTTGGGGGTCCTTCCCATCCCAGAATATTCTGTGATTCTGTCTTCAGGTCCTGTTTTCTGTACAGAAATGGTACCTGAAGCCTTCAGCTGCCAAGAACTATTTAAAGACCCTTCTGCCAAAGGATATTTTAAGAAGTGGAGAGTGCAAGTCAAGACAGGCCCTCAGTGTAGGACTTAAAACATTGATTAAGTGACTTCCTTAAAGATCTAATTTTTTAGAAATTGCCAATAATCCAGGTATTGATTGTATCAGGGCTCTGAGCACCCTGCTCCAGTGGAAGCCCTCCCCATGGCAGAGGGGGTTGGAAATGGATAATGCTCCATTCAATTTATAAAAAGAAGGAAAAATGTGCAGTAAAATAGATCTGAACTACCTTTGCAGTTAACTGATTCTAGATGAATTAAATCTTGAAGTGAAATACTCATGGGAATGATGCCTGTAAAGCAATTTAAGTGTTTCTGCTTTTTTAAAGGAGAATAAATTTGATTTCCTTGAAGCCAGATACCCCAAGCTCTGCATATCCAGACCCAGGTCCTGTCCCTCCTTCCCCAGAACAGGAACATGGTGAGTTTTTGTGGCTCTTAATACCCAGCCAAATGTTTCCCAGTCTGATTTTTCCATTCTAGATTTATATTATTAAAAAATCCTCACTCTAATTGCAATTTCTGAAGTTTCTTCATTGTTTTGGTGTGTTTGAAAGGGGCTTTTATGAAATGTTTCCTCACTCCTCTGAGGCAGCTGGTTGGGACTGTCCCTACAGTTTTATAGCAGTGAAACCAAGGATAAATTCATGGATGTGATGTTCTCCAGCTTTTAAATACACTTGTACTTCCACCACATCATTGTTCCAGGTTCTGGACTCTCTCAGACCAGGATTGGGGTTTTTAAAATCTGGATTTATTCATTTGAAATGATTTTCCTGTCTCCTTCCTCCAGAGAGGCCACTGCCATCTGATGAGAGCCTCCAAACTCCCCCAGCACCAAAACGTCCCAGGACTGAGGAATTGTCCCTCCCTGCACCTGCTGGAGATGGAACCAGCTGTGATCCCAACAAATAAAGGCTGAGCAGACTCCTCACAGCCTGAAATCAAAGCAGCCACGTCTGAGTGCATTTCTTTTTGCTCAAGTTCAACCCTCAGCTCCCAATTCAAGGTCCCTGGGCATATTTGATGTAGAACTGTGAAGAATCTGCCAGTAGAACACACAGGTTTCAGGAATGTGGTGCTGCAGTAGGAGAAATAGTTGGGAAGTGACTTCAAGAATGAGGAAATCAGGGAAATCTGGGGATTAAAAATCCATCCAGTGAGCTGTGAGTCTCCATCTGAGTCCCTAAATCCACGTTTAGAAAGCATTATGTCTTCCAGTAACCTGTCTGGCAGAAAGAATGGAATGCATTCACGAGATTTGATGTGGTTCAAGACCTAAAAAAAGAGGAAATTGTCTCATTCCAGCATTTTGGTTCATTTCTTCAGCCCTGTGTCAGATAATGCTCCCCAGGAGCTGTGGGGTGGAGCTGATTCACTCTGCATGCAGCAGCAAAGATCAGGACTGAGATGTGGAAGCAGAAATGGGAAGATTTAACTGCAAGAAACAAGAAAGCAAAGGGAAGAAACCTTCTGAAGAACTGCTGTAAGAATGAAACAGCAGAAAGTTCTCCCTTCTTTAATTTCTGGACTCAAAAAAGAAATGCAGCTGTGAGATTTTCCTGAGGCAGCAGGAGTTGAGTGTGAACATTGAAATTTCCCCTTTCCTTTTTCCCCCAATAACTCCCTCAGCCAATAAAACACAACCCAGTGGATGGGAAACTCCTAAACCTCAAATTTCTTTTTAGCATTTAATACTTTATAAAAGCAGAAATGCAAATATTCCAGAAGTGACTCCCAAAAGCCTCACAGGGAGGAAATATTAACAAACACCTCTGGCAGTCCTTCAGGCAAGTGAACTCTTGCTTGCAATTAAATTTCAACAATTAATATGCACAAAGTTGTAGGAAACTTGATAGGATCTTTGTTTTGTCACTGTGATGAGGATGGATTTCATTAGACTTAATTAAACTTGGGTTTTCTTCTAGTGAAGGGTTATAAAGACTCAATTCTTATATTTATTTCTCTGGCTTGCTCATAAATCTTTTAAAAAATTATATTTGTGTCCTAATTCCCCATTCCTGTTTTTATATCTCTCCAAAATATTGTTTCTATTCCTTCTAGAATTCCATTTTATAGTTGACAGGGCTTCAAATAGATTTTGATTTTTTTTTTAATGGGTTTCAAACAGATTTTGCAATTTTTTAGTTGAGTTTCAAATAGAATTTGAATTTTTTTAGTTGGGTTTCAAATAGAATTTGCAATTTTTTAGTTGGGTTTGAAGTGGATTTTACAGTTTTTTAGATGGGTTTCAAAAGAGATTTTGAATTTTTTTAGATGGGTTCCAAATAGAATTTGGTTTTAGATGGGTTTCAGATAGATTTTGATTTTTTTTTAGATGGGTTTCAAATAGAATTTGATTTTTTTTTAATGGGTTTCAAAAAGAATTTGCAATTTTTTAGGTGGGTTTGAAGTGGATTTTGGAATTTTTTTAGATGGGTTTCATATAGATTTTGCAATTTTTTAGTTGGGTTTGAAGTGGATTTTGCAATTTTTTAGCTGGGTTTCAAACAGATTTTGTATTTTTTTTAATGGGTTTCAAGTAGATTTTGCAATTTTTTAGTTGGGTTTGAAGTAGATTTTGCAATTTTTTAGTTGGATTTCAAACAGAATTTGCAATTTTTTAGTTGGGTTTCAAATAGCATTTGTAATTTTTTAGATGGGTTTCAAATAGAATTTGAATTTTTTTAGATGGGTTTCAAATAGAATTTGAACTTTTTTAGATGGGTTTCAAATAGATTTTGGAACTTTTTAGCTGGGTGAGGATTCATGATTGTCTTGTTCCTGAAAAGAGCTTTCTGCTGGATAATCTTGGTGAATTCTGAGACAGCCAGACCTGGTGCTCCTCTGCTGTTCATGGTAAATCTTGCTGCTGCCCAGCTGTCAGTATTAATTTGTCATTAATTAACCATTTGGTCACAACCTGCTTGATCCTTGCCCATGGATTCCAGACACACTCTGCATTTTCTCTGCACATTCCCTGTGTTTATATGAACTTTGTTGGCAAATAAATAACATAAAGACCATAAAATTAATCAAGAAAAACCAGACTTTTCAGGGAACTCTTTGTGTTCTCTGCTCTGGCAGCTGCAGGATCCTGAAGAAGAGGCAGATGAATTATGGGACCACAAAATATCAGGAATTAAATCCCTTCAGGGATGTGATTCCACCACTTCCCTGAGCATCCTTCCTTTGCCTGGAAGAAATTTTTCCCTAATACCCCATCTGAACTGGACACAGCCCTCGAGGGGCTCAGTGGGACAATTTTTGGGAATCCCAAATCTTTGAGCGCTCCCTGAAAAATGGAAATCCTGGAAGTCAGGCAGGTGTGAGATGTTCCTGGTTTTTGCTGGCCACGTGGAAGTGGGAAGCTGTTGAAAAGGAGGAGGGTGTCCATGGAAATGGAGGTGACTGGGAGAGGAAAAGGGACAGGGATTAATGGGAGGTGGGATGTAGAGAGAGGCTGGAGAAGGAGACAAAACTGGTGTTTGAGGGAAATGAGTGGATGGGAGGGAAGCTGAGAGGGAGTTTGGGAATTCCTGTGCAGGACTGAGCCCAGGGAGGATCCTTCTCACCCAAGACCACCTCATTTTCCAGGTTGGGTTTTAGTTGGAGATTTTTTTGTGGGTTTTTCTTCCCTCTGGGATGGGGAGGTTCTTTCCTTGTGATTTTTCAGTCTCCTGCCAGCAGGTGCCAGCGTTCCCTAAAGCAAAGCAAACAGCAGAGCTCCCTCTGCTCCACACTTTCATCCTTCATCCATTTCTCATCATCTTTCTTTTGTTTTTTCTCCAACAAACTGATTATTCCTGGCTTCTTTCCACGTGGTGAAGAAGAAAACATGGTTCTACAGGGAAGAATTCTTCCAGGAGGGAAACACCACAGGCTGACTTCAGTCGTGAGGTGAACAGAGCGCGGCCTCTCCTGCTTCACTCGGAGAATCCAGAGGTTTTTCCAGGAGGAATTGGCACTCCAGAGTCTCCAGGAAATGGGCCTTGGACTAGCCATGATCATGGATTGAGGTGACACATTCCATGGTTTTGGATTAGCCATGATCATGGATTGAGGTGACACATTCCATGGTTTTGGATTAGCCATGGTCCTGGGCTGAGGTGGCACATTCCATGGCCTTGAATTAGCCATGGTCATGGATTGAGGTGACACATTCCATGGCCTTGGATTAGCCATGGTCATGGACTGAGGTGGAACATTCCATGGTTTTGGATTAGCCATGGTCATGGATTGAGGTGACACATTCCATGTCCTTGGATTAGCCATGGTCATGGATTGAGGTGGCACATTCCATTAGCCATGGTCATGGATTGAGGTGACATATTCCATGGCCTTGGATTTGCCATTGTCATGGATTGAGGTGACACATTCCATGGCCTTGGATTAGCCATGGTCCTGGTCTGAGGTGGCACATTCCACGTCCTTGGATGAGCCATGGTCCTGGATTGAGGTGACACATTCCATTAGCTATGGTCATGGATTGAGGTGGCACATTCCATGGCCTTGGATTAGCCATGATCATGGATTGAGGTGGAACATTCCATGGCTTTGGATTAGCCATGGTCATGGATTGAGGTGGCACATTCCATGTCCTTGGATTAGCCATGGTCATCGATTGAGGTGGCACATTCCATTAGCCATGGTCATGGATTGAGGTGACATATTCCATGGCCTTGGATTTGCCATTGTCATGGATTGAGGTGACACATTCCATGGCCTTGGATTAGCCATGGTCCTGGTCTGAGGTGGCACATTCCACGTCCTTGGATGAGCCATGGTCCTGGATTGAGGTGACACATTCCATTAGCTATGGTCATGGATTGAGGTGGCACATTCCATGGCCTTGGATTAGCCATGATCCTGTGCTGAGGCGACACATTCTATGGCCTTGGTTGGA
>VZTH01011485.1:13871-48028 GCA_013397815.1 Aleadryas rufinucha
TCCTGTAACAGGAACGACTTTGAACATTGTCTCTGAGCTTTCACAGCAGGGTCCTGGTGCCATCTGCTTTCTGCTGATCAATAAATCCAGCCTCATGCCCGAGCCTTTGCTGGGAGCAGCCACATGATGGCAACATTGCTAATCTTTAACTCGGCTCATCAAAGCAGCTCCTGGAGCTGGGCTTGGGCTCAGAACGAGGTGAGGAGTTCTGCAGGAACACTGAAGTTCTCTGGGATTAAAAGGAAACATTTTCTTTCATGGTTTGACTTGGAGAGGGACTTTTCACAAGGGATGGAGTGACAGGACAAGGGGGGATGGCCTTGAGCTGAGGGAGGGCAGGGTTAGGTGGGGTTTTGGGAGGAAATTCTTTATTCTGAGGGTGGTGAAGGTGCCCAGAGCAGCTGTGGCTGCCCCTGGATCCCTGGCAGTGTCCAAGGCCTGTCCCTGGCAGTGTCCATTGGGGCTTGGAGCAGCCTGGGACAGTGGGAGGTGTCCCTGCTATGGCAGGGGTGGCACTGAATGGGCTTTAAAGTCCCTTCCAACCCAACCATTCCATGATTCCATGAAATCAAACCACTTTATGAGACACTCTGTGGCTCTCAGCTCAAACCTGGGCAGGTTTTTAAGAGGCAGGAGGGGAAAATGCCACTTTCCTCTTTTTTTCCCCCATTTCCCCCCCATTAGTCCTTTTTTCCCCCCTTTTATGAGCCACAGTAGAGCCTGTAAAAGGCTTTTCCCTGGTGACAACCAAGCAATTCCTGAACTGGTGCAGCTCTGAAACAGGAGAACAGGATCTGGCACTGCTGAAGGAGCTCAAGCAAGATCTTCATTAATGCCCTCAGGTCCTGGACGTGATAAATACGGGCGAGTTTTGGTGGAGACTGCAAGAAAAATGTGTCCTTCCAGCCAAAGTAACTCTCATCCTGACAAACATTTTGCTGGATTGTTATTTGAATGAACGTTTAATAGAAAACATGCAACCTGCTCTAATAAGAGCACATTCATAATTTCGAGCCCTGGCCAAAATTCCCTTGGCTTTGCTCTGGGTAAGGAATAAGTTAAGAAGGAAATGTTGGACTGCAGCTACTCTTGGCTGAAGGACACAGTACAGCAGGAGCAGCTGTGGAAGCAGATTTAGTGCAAGAAGTGAGGCTGCTCAAATCTTGACAGTGCTTTGATTTTTTTCTGGGTTGTTGTTTTTTTTTTTTTTTTAATGAAAAAGTCCAATATAGAGTTTATGACTTTTCATACAGTTATTTATTTTAGGAATAAGAGAGCTGCCAAACACAGCAGGTAGTTAATACCCAATTCAGACTGTGTTTAAATAGGGAAGGAGCTATTGGCTGCATCCTTTGGGATTGTGTGATTAACCCACAGGGAGCTGGGGGTGGCTTTTTCCAGAGGCTTTCAGGTGAAACAGGAGTGGGAGTTGGCTCCCTTGGAGGGCAGTGAAGTTGGAATCAGATGTAGCAGAAAACTCAGCTCATCCTCTACTGAAAGGAGCTTTTCCTTTGCACAGGGGAGATGGATCTGCTGGAGATAACCTGGAGCTGGGATGGGGGTTCAATCTCTGCCTTCTTCCAGACATGGATCTCTCCTGGTGAGGGTGGTGAAGGTTCTGGAGAGTCAGTCCTGGGAGGAGCAGCTGAGGGAGCTGGGAAAGGGGCTGAGGCTGGAGAAAAGGAGGCTCAGGGGGGACCTTGTGGCTCTGCACAACTCCCTGACAGGAGGGGCAGTGAGGGGGGGTCGGGCTCTGCTGCCGTGTCCCAAGGGAAAGGAGGAGAGGAAATGGCCTCAAATTGCACCAGGGGAGGCTCAGGTTGGACAACAGGAGCATGAGGAGCAATTTCCTCATGGAAAGGGAGGGCAGGCCTTGGAAAGAGCTGGCCAGGGAGGTTTGGAGTGCCCATCCCTGGAGGTGTCCAAGGAAGGCCTGGACGTGGCACTCAGTGCTCTGGGCTGGGGACAAGGTGGGCATCGGGCACAGCTTGGCCTCCATGGGCTGGGAGGGCTTTTCCAGCCTCAGGGATCCTGGGATTGTGTGACTCCTGTACTCAGGAAGGAGGGTCAGGGTGCTGTGCCCCAGCTGAGCTGTCCCTGAGTCCTTGGTGTGAACTTTGAGGTGATTCTCCCTGAGGATCCCATTCCATGCAGCACTTTGGGACCAGCTCTGGGGGCTCTGTGTTTGGCCCCTGCTGTTCCCAGTCAGCTCTGGCGTCTCAGGCTGCTTTGGGGGATGAGAGGGCTCAGCCACATCCCAACCCACGAGGGACTGGGGGTCACTGGTCAGTGCTGAGCAGTGGCCACTTTTTAAAACCCCTGTAGTGAACTTGGCAGCATTCACTGAAATCTCCTCTTTGTTTGGTATCCACCATAAAAAAGGAGGAGTAACAATCCTTGCATCCCTCTTGAGTGTTAAATCATGGAATCATGGCATGGTTTGGGTTAGAAGGGACCTTAAAGGTCATCTGGTTCCTCCTCCTGCCATGGGCAGGGACACCTCTCAGGAGGTGATGGAACTCATCAAGGAGAAAACAAAGAATACAACGAAGTTGGCCAAAACACATCTTCAAAATGTGTTGCAGGAGGAAGAGAGGAAACTTGGGCTGGGGCTGGGGAAGGAGATGCAGATCTTGCAGCAGATTGGGTGGACAGAAATTGCTCCAGGTCTGGTCACACTGAGGGAAAGCTGGAGCTGATGGCCAGAGACCATAAAACCTCCAGAGGAAGGGAGGGGGTTGTGTCCATGCAGTGTGAGCTTCTCCAAAGCCCAATATTCTCCTGTTTGGGCCTTGGAAGCAACGAGACATCCCAGAAGTCCTGTTCCCAGCCCATTTCTGGTTTTATGGATCAGGTTGCTCGTGTCTGCCCCGTAACTTCTGCCAGGAGGGACCAAACTGCAGCTGGAAGACTCCAGGTTGCTTTGGGATCGTGGGAGAGGAGGAGTTTAGGCTGTGGGAGGACCCTGAGGTGCCATCACTGGGCTTCAGGGACTGGTGGTGGCACTGCACCTTCCACTGCTTGGGATGTGCTGCTGGATGTGGGATCAGCACCACGTGATGAGAGATCCCAAACCAGGATGTTTGGGATCCTGATTCCAAACTGGATCCAGATTCCAAGCACTGGATGAGCTGAGAATGGCAGAGCTTCACCCCAGGGGTGAGGGAGTGGCATTTCAGGTGGGGCATCTGCCAGCTCCCGGTGCCAGGGGTTATGTGGGGGTTTGGATCCAGCAGAGCCGTGTTTGTTACGTGTTCAGGTCACTAAAGGAACACTTGGATATTGTTGGGGGTGGAAATTCCTTGTCCTTGCTCCCACTTTTCTCCTGCTGGCAAATTGCTTGATGGTTTGCCCTCGTAGAGGAAGCAAATCCCAATTGCATAAAACTCTGGAAAACATCAACAACTGCAAAGCTGATTCCCTGAGTTCACAGTGGTCAGTGAAAGGAAAATATTTCACTGAACTATCCCACATTCCAGGTTGTTCCTCCTCAACCTCCTTTCAAGAGTGAGGGGATTTAACATGATCTAACTTTGCATCCATGATGAGACCCAAATCTGATATTGCCTTATCTTTACCATGTATTTCACAGAATCATCCAGGTTGGAAGAGGCCTTCAAGATCATCCCTCCCCTTCCACTATCCCAGGTTGCTCCAAGCCCTGTCCAACCTGGCCTTGGACACTTCCAGGGATCCAGGTTCAGCCACAACCTCTCCCAAGCAATTCAGTCCTAACTCTGCTTTCCAAGGTTTGTTGATCCTTCTTGGCTTTTTCTCTCCGTGTTTTCCATGGAACGATAAAATGGGACCAAATAAAACAAAGAGGCAGCTCAGGGCAGGGTGGAAGGCTGGGATTGCTCTGTCAAAGAGCCCTTTTCTCCCACAGAGAGCCATGAAAAGCAGCTGAGGGTCATTAGCAAGGCAGCCTAATTGGGCTGGAGTTGCCAGGGATAGCAATAGTGGTGATAGCCCGAGCCTGGAGGGATTTGAGAGCACCCCCAGTGATCAATACCAGTGATGATGACATTTTAAAAATAAAATTGCTTGTCCTTGACTCCATGGAAGGGAGAAGTCCCTCACACATCCCACGGGCTGCAGCTGCTCTGCTCAATACCAAACACTCTGTGAAATGGCCAACAAAAGCCTTTCCTTGCCATCCCATCCCTCTTAGGGGGCAAAACCCCCCTGACTTTGCTTCTCTGTGCTCTGGAGGCCTTTTAGTTAAAAGCTCTCTAATAGATTTGGGAGTATTGACAACAATTAATGAGCTTATGGGTGAAATGGTGACCTCAGAGAAGTCAGTGGGGCCGGAATTCCAGCGTTTTAAATGTCCACACGTCTCCATGAAGTCCCCACGTGTGCTCTCAACAGGTCAAATCTGTGCATTGATTCACTCTGTTTATTCACTGCACTTTCTAACAGTTTGCTTACCAAACATCTTTGAGGTGTGAGCTGATGAAATGGATGTGTTTTCCTCCTGCTTGAAGCAGAAAATACAATTAAGCACCTTTTCCCCCAGGAGAAAGGAGGGAGGTTGGGGCTGTCCTGCCTCTCTTGCCCACAGAGCTTTTTAAACCCATTCAGGTGTTTGAGTTTGTGGAAAAGTCAGTAAAGGGTTTGAACCAATCTCCTGATGCCATGGGCTGGAGAATTGGAAGGGATGATGTGAATTTGGGAATGAACACATCCAGGTGCCCCTTTAGTGATAGCAATAGGAAATATGGATAATGGGAATGTGGGGACTAAGCTCTGTGAGTGATTTTTAAGAAAACAAGTGGCAAAGAACATCTCTGTCGTGTTGCACAGCAAAGCAAGGCATGCAAGGAAGGGGTAAAGACTTTTAGTGACCAAAGAGGGAAAGAAAAAAAGAAAGAGAAAGAGATAGAGAGAAAGAAGGAGAGAGAGGGAGAAAAAGAAAGAGAGACACAAAGAGATAAAGAAAGGAAGAAAGAAAAAAGGAAGAAGAAAGAAAAAAGAAAGAAAGAAAAAGAAAGGAAGAAAGAAGAAAGAAAAAGGAAGAAGGAAAAAGGAAGAAAGAAAAAGACAGGAAGAAAAAAGAAAAAATGAAGAAAGAAAAAGAAAGAAAGAAAAAAAGGAAGTAAGAAAAAGAAAAAAGGAAGAAAGAAAAAGAAAAAAGGGAGTAAGAAAAAAAAGAAGAAAGAAAAAGAAGAAAGAAAAAAGAGAGGAAAAAGGAAGAGAGAAAGAAAAAAGGAAGAGAGGAAGAAAAAAGGAAGAGAGGAAGAAAAAAGGAAGAAAGAGAAAGGGAGGAAGAAAAAAGGAAGAAAGAAAGAAAAAAGGAAGGAAGAAAGAAAAAGGGAGGAAGAAAAAAGGAAGAAAGAAAAAGAAAGAAAGAAAAAGAAAGGAAGAAAGAAGTTGATGTCAGTTTTAGGTTTTAACATGGAGGAAGATCCACTGGTTCACAGCTCTATGAAAGAAACCATTTCCCTCTTTATCGACATCCGAACCCTTCCAGGTATTTTTGCCAGGACTTTATGAACCATTCCCACTCCTGGCACTTGTCCTGCCTGCCTGGGAGTTGCTGCAGTGAGGACAGCCCCACACAGGAGTGTTCCCACCACACCAGCACTTGGCAAATGATAGAATTTATCAGTATGTGGCAAACTCCCCCCTAAGGACCCACAGCCCATTTCCTCCCTTGGAATTGCTCTCCAGCATTCCTGGCTGTCCAAAGCCCTGGCTCAGGTTGGTACCCAATCACTTGGCAGGATCTATTCCAATGGAAATACAGGAAAAGCCCAGAATTGAGCACCTCCACTGGGCTGAAAGGCATCCCAGAAACCCACAAAGGACTGTGAGCAGTTTGTCTCCATCTTCTCTAAGAAGCCATTGTGCAGTTTGTGTCCATCCCCTGCTCCTCAGGGTCTGCCACTGAGGGGTTTGCAGGGTCAGTGATCACTGAATTTGGGCTGGAAGGGACCTTAAAGATCATCCAGTTCCAACTGGATCATCCACCTTCCACTGGTAACCAGGATCTCAGCACAGGGAGGACGTGGAGCTGCTGGAGAGAGCCCAGAGGAGGCACCAGGATGAGCAGAGGGATGGAGCAGCTCTGCTGGGAGGAAAGGCTGCCAGAGCTGCCATTGTTCAGCCTGGAGAGGAGAAGCTCTGGGGTGAGCTCAGTGTGGCCTTGCAGGGCCTGNTGTAAACTTGAATCAATGCTGAAAACCCTCTGTCCCAATTCAGACCAGCTTCAAACAAATGGCAAAGGTGAGCAGCCTCAAAAAGGAAGGTTCAGGGTGGAACCAGGGGAAATGTTGAACATCTCCCAGCTCTGGAGGTGATAATATCATTGCAAACAGAATTTTTTTGCCAGATTAAGATCAGTTGCCTCACAGATCTTGGAATTATTCTTTTTTCAGTGGGTTGGTCCATATGTTGCATATGGGAGACATAAATTTCTAGTTTAACAGGAATCCAGTGATTCTCTTTTTTGTGATAATTTTATATCATAATGTGTGTGCCTGGGACTTCACTGTGAAAGGGAGAGGGCTGGGTTTCTTTGCTCATTATTTTGATTTTCGATTGTTTGAATACATTGTAGAACGATGGAATTTTGTGAGGATTTTAGAAGGAAATGTCTGGATTTGATACTCCTGAGGAGCAATGGTCACAGTTCCATGAGTGTTGGCATGGAGGGTGCCTTGTGCCCCAAATGGAAATTCCCCAAAAATCTCTGGAGGGGATGGAAATATCCTTGCTAACCCTGGTGCACCTTCAGGCACAGAACACCAGCACTCATCCTAAGAAATGAGCACATTTCATTACATGGGATTTGGGAATAGGATTCTGGAAACTGTTTTTCCACTCCCTATAATGCACAGATTACACAGAATGCTAAATCTGCCCAAAATCTAAATGCTTGTTCTGTGACAAATCCTGACAATTGTTATTTTAATTTTTATAATATGTTTAACATCAGTTGTCTGGTTTCATTCTGTTCCTGACATCTGTAAAAAAAACCCCCAATTCTGAGCCACTGAGAGGGTTCGTTTCCCTCGTGGTGCATTTCAAAAATGCGCTGAAATTTTATTTTGATCAGGTCAAAACACTGTAAAACAACTTCAACTATTGGCTGTAACAGGCTGTCAAATACATCTGCCACGGTGCCATTGAAATTCATATTTCAAGGGACTGTAAAAAAACAAACAAAAAAAGTGAAGTCAAAGCAGAATTAATACCTTGTCACGACGAAACGTTCATGAAATATGGAAATGAGGAACCGAGCAGGCAATCAGTGCTGGAAATCACTGTGCATCCCCAAGAAATTCCAGGTTTTAGGGGAAACGGTGTCTTTTTTGGGGAAGAAACAAGGAGCTGTGGCCAGTTCTGCTTCACAGGGCACCAACTCCAAACCAAACCATTATTTTTAACGAAATACCCCTTGAATTCCCTGCCTGGTTGGAGGCAGACAGGGATGCGCTGCCTTGGGAATATCTCAGCCTCCTTTGCCTTTGTTTTCCAGGTTTTGCCGGCAGCAGTTCAGCATCCGCATCCTTTCCTCCTCCGGGAAGAAAGGCAAGGGATAAAAATCTTTAACGTCAACTCCGAGTTCTCTCGCGCCGCGCACGGAATTCCCGAGGCGGCCGCTCCAGATGCCGGGAGCTCACACGTAGTCGCTCAGCCTGTAGCCGCTGTGGGATGCAGACGCCAGGGAAGGAGCGTGGCTTCCCTTGGAGGCACTCAACGGTGCGGAGGAAGGAGGCGGCGCGGCCCCGGAACGCGGCGGGGAAGGCGGCTCGTTCCCGAAGCACGACGCGCACAGCAGAGCCCCGCCCAGCATGGTCAAGGCCGAGGAGACGAAGCCAAGGTAAAGAGCCTGCCCGATCTCGAACTTCATCCCGGCGGGCAGCGCGGGGTTGTAGAACTCCGCGACGACGTCGCTGGTGCTCCACGAGACCGGGATGAGGCAGAGGAGCCCGGCCGCCACGAAGCCGACGCCGCCGGAGCCGGCCATGGAGGCCTTGGCCGGGCTGCCCTCGGCGCAGCGCGTGCACCGCATGCCCACGACGGCGACGCCGGCCGCCAGCGCGGCCAGCAGGCAGGAGATGACCATCATGGCGCGGGCGGCGCGGAGGTCGGCGGGCAGCGCCAGCTGCGAGCGGTGCGCTTGGCACTGGTAGACGCCGGTGCTGTGCCGCACGCACTCCATCCACAGCCCCTTCATGTAGGCCACGGCCGTGATGATGTCGGCGCCCACGTGCGCCGAGCGCCGCCAGTGCGGCAGGATGGTGGCAATTAACGTCCCAATTAGGCCCAGCAGGCCCAGGGAGAAGCCGAGCAGCTCCAAGGCCCAGCTCGCCATGGGAACGGTTGTCCCGCTCGGTTCTCGTAACGAGGCGCCTCCGCTCGGGGTCCCTTGGAAAGCACGAGCTTTTCTTGGAAGATGTGCGGCTGTTTCACTCCGACGCCTCCTGCTCTCCTAATAAAAGGTAATTGAGGGAAAAAGGAGTTAATTATTACCCCAAAGCATTGCCTCTCCAGCCAGTGAGGTGCATTCCGAGTGCGGTGAGGGCAATAATTAGCATAGTTATCGCTGTTAAATCGTATTTTTTGTGGAAGCAATGGGAAAGCAAGCTTCCCTCTTCCCTTATATAAACAGCCTTCTGCTGCCCGCTGGGAAGAGAACTCGAGACAATTTATGAAATGGAAAAAAAATATTTTAAATGCAAATATTCCTCCTCCCAGCAGGCTCTTCAAAAAAACAAACATGATTTCCTCTCTAAAGCAGAGAATTAGGTAGTGTTAACACTTGGAGATTTATAAAGTAGGGAACTGCAAGTTGCTTTACACGATGAAAACATTCCCAGAAGGTCATAGCAGGACTAGGAAAACAATAAGGGTGTATTTGCTCAAAGTAGGGAGCAAAGAGAGTGATTTAAAACCTGTGGAAGAGGATAACAAATATTGGATTAAAGTCGCTTTCCTGACTGGCCAGGATTTCTTGAGGTTGCATTTCAATAAAGCAACTCAAAGGGGAATAATTTTCCTAAGTGTCTGTGGTGTTTCAGGTTGTGATTTCAGGCTGTGGGTGAAATGTGGAATCAGGTGAACATCCTGGACCTTCTGAGGGGCAACACCTTCCCAGTTTGGTGGTGTATAAATCCTGAAAAACAAGGAATGGCAACTCTTCCTTCTGGATAAATCCCAGATTGAGTGGCCTTTTCCAATGGCTGCCTTGCCAGCTCTGTTATACGTCACACATCGTGTGTGTGGGCAGAAACCTGATATTTTAATATATAAAATAACCCTTGCATCACAATCCAGCTTGGAATTCAGAGACAGGAACCAATTTAGGCTCCAGTTCTGCCAAGCCCCGTGCACGTGCTGAGCTCCTGCTCGGAGGAGAAAGTGGAAGTGTTTGCAGGACCTGGCCCGGGCAGGAAAAGGGAGGAAAACCATCTGGATCAACAAATCAATGCCACCAGGACAGCAGAAGGATGCAGAGGGAGGAAAGTGAAAGCTGCTCCACATTCCCCCTGTCTCAGACTTGTCTCTCACGAGTGACATCATTGCCAGGGTTTGTCTCCGTTGTGGTGGCATTCACTGATCTCTGCCTGACAGCAAAATCATGGAATCATGGAAAGGTTTGGTTGGAAGGGACCTCAAAGGTCATCCATCCCAGGGGCAGGGACAGCTCCCACTGTGCCAGGCTGCTCCAAGCCGCAATGTCCAACCTGGCCTTGGACACTGCCAGGGATCCAGGGGCAGCCACAGCTGCTCTGGGAATTCCATCCCAGTCCCTCCCCACCCTCCCAGGGAACAATTCCTTCCCAACATCCCATCCAGCCCTGCCCTCTGCCACTGGGAAGCCATTCCCTGCCTCCTGGCCCTCCAGCCCTTGGGAAGAGTCTCTCTCCATCTTCCTTGTAGGATGGGGCGTCTCTTCCCAAAACAATCCAGAATCTGCCTTGGACATGGAGAAAATAAAGGGGAAAATGGAAAAGCACAAGGATTTTATGGCCTGGGCAGGACAACACCACAGGCTGAGGACTCTACTTCCACACATTCCTTTTATTTGGAATGTGGGCATAGGATGGGGAGGAATGGGATGCTGGATTTGCTGACAAGTCCCTCTGACTGGGAAGGGAAGAGCAAACCAAAGAGCAGCTTCCCTTTAGCGTGCCTGGCTTTAGGAAAGCTTTTTCCTCCTGCTGCCCATTCCTGGCCTTTCAGATCCTCTTTATGCAACACCGAAATGGAAACACCTGAGTTTATGTGGCTGCTGAAGTAATTTGCCTCATTTGCATATCTCGAGAGAGTCACAGAAGGTTTTATATCAGAAATCATCGTTCCAGGGGAGGTCAGGCTGCAGATTTCTCTCAGCTATCACAGACATGACAGGCCAGGGGTTGGGGCCAAGCACAGCACAAAGGAGCAAATTGTTACCTCCAGCACTACTGGAGATGTTTTATTTCTGTTCCAACCACGAGAAGTCCTCAGTGTTCGTTTGCCTCGCTGGTTATTTGGGTTTGGTTCCCACATTAAGGAAAATTAATCATTTTTTCCCTTTTTATATTATTATTTGTTTCCTGTGAGGCATATCTGTATCCAAGCACGCCACACATCTCAGGGAAATCATCCTGGGAATATTCCTCCAGGATCAGGGAGATCTCCACATGGGTTTGGGGCACAGCAGGACCATGAATGACCTCAAGACATCACACAAGACGTCGGCAACCGAGCTGGAAATGGAGCTTGGGTCTCCTGTGTCCTTCATCCTCTCACATCCCCGGTTTTGCCTGGCCTGGGAATCTCCCACTCCCTCGTGATGAGCAGAGGAGCACGACCTGAGATTATCCTCTCCAATTCCTCGTCCCACACACGACATCCACACAATCCCCAGCATCCAGAGGAGAGCTCCAGCTCACTCTGGTGTGTGTGCAGAGGCTCCCGAGGTCAGGCACGAGGCTTTGCAGCTGATCCCGGGGAGAGCAGGACCACCAAGGAAAACGTGATTTACACCAACCAGTCCTGGGAAACGGACCCCCCATTTAATGGAGGTCAGAACACTCTGGGGCTGGGCAGCAGCTATTTTTAAACGTCATTAAGGTGTTATTTTTAAACATTAGCCGTTAAAAGCTTTCTAATTTAAGCAGCCAGCGTTAATTAGCCCCGCTGGCTCGGCGTCATGTTTTCCATGTGCCTTGCTCAGCAGTTCCAGCTGCCCCTGGTGCTCAGTAACGCTCTCACTGCTGGGCACCAGCCTCCCCCTCCTCGCTGCCAAGTGGCAGAAGCAGCAGGAACTCAACACGTTTATCTCCAGGAACATCAGCAGCCTCGTGGAAATGTCTCACTTTACAGCTCAGCTTGGGAGCATCCAGCGGGATCAGGTGAGCAGCAGCTTGGATGTTCCTTGTGGGCTGAGCCAGTCAAATGTTCCATCAAAAATCAGCCCTTTTTTTCCTGCATGGGTTGTGTTTGTTGATATTTCTGTAGGAAGTGGGCGAATTTCGCTTTCTCACTTGGGAGTCCCCCTTTTCTAGCAGGGAACAGGGACAGGAGGAGAGGGAACGGCCTCAGGCTGGGCCAGGGGAGGCTCAGGTTGGACACCAGGAGCAATTTCCTCATGGAAAGGGAGGTGAGGCCTTGGAAAGAGCTGCCCAGGGAGGTTTGGAGTCCCCATCCCTGGAGGTGTCCAAGGAGTGCCTGGAGGTGGCACTCAGTGCTCTGGGCTGGGGACAAGGTGGGCATCGGGCACAGCTTGGCCTCGATGAACCCTGGAAGTTTTTCCAGCCTTAATGATTCTGGGATTCTGTGAACCAGACCCAGCCCTTGTAGGGAAATAACATGGCATCTGGGATAAAAACCAGTACAAAAAGAAGACACAATGTCCATGTTTAGCCTTCATGACCTTCAAGGCCCATCCAAGCCCTGAGTGACTGCGAAATGATGTGACAATTTATGAAACTTGTGAATTCCCTCGCCCTGCCAGCTCATGCCAGCTTTGTTTTTATGAGCATGAGGGCTGGAAAGGCAATTTTTCCACACAGACTTTAGTTCTGCCTGCTGCCTGTGCTGCACAGGAACAGCCATGTCTGGGATAAATCCTTGGGCTGGATCCATGGGCTCTGTCCCAGCTGCCTCCGCCTTGGGAGCCGCGGCTCCAGGGTAAGCTCCAAACAAACAGCAGAATCTGATGTCACTAATCTGGGTATTTACCCAGGATTAAATAACAGATGCATGTTTTACTGCTGTCTCTTTCATTGTTTCTCATTTTACTGTTGCCCTGCCCATATCAATCTTATCCTTTTGTTCCTGCTCTTTCCAAACTCTTTCTCCAGACCTCTGAGTCGCTCCTCCCGCGCAGGCTGTGGCTGCTGTGCCCCTTCCCTGGGCTGCAGGTGGTTCTGCCAATGAATTCTGACCCAGGAATGTTGGGATTTCTCTGTGCATCCTTCCCAGCTTCAGTTTCACCTTCAGCACCCTCTAATTCTGCACCAATTCCCTCAGAAATCCCTTTCAGCCTCCACACCGGGAATGCAAAATGATGTGATGTCCTTCTTGCCATCTGCTGGACCTCAGCTGAGCCAGGCCCTTAAGTATGTACTCATTTAACTTTTTCAATTAATTTGATTTGATTAATCCCTCACAGCTTGATTAATTAATGTTTAAGGATCAGAGCTTTGGGGCGTGCTCAGGTTCACCAGGCAGGTGAGTGAGGTTCCACACCCTGGCACTGTAAATTCTGTTCAACTTCTATAACTGAACATTGAAACTTCTGTTCAAATTCTCTAAATTCTGTTTCAACTTCCCAGGCCCTCTCACTGCTCCTTCCTGCTCGAATATTTTCAGGGGAAAAACAAAGATTGCTTGGTAAGAAGAGCTCCCTGCTTGGATGTGGGCGAGGGTGGGCAGATCTGAGGGGGAGCAAGGCCCGCCTGGCTCACAGCAAAATTCTTCCCTTCATTCCCACCCCTCTTCACTTTTTCAAAGAGGAGATTAGGAAATCAATAAAAGTTGGAAAGGCACATTGTAACCCAGCCTGATCCCACACCTACTCCCACCCCCTCTCTGCCCCGGATCAGGGCAGTGCAGCTGCTGCTCTCTCTGCCAGATGTGCAGCAGGAGCCTCAGCCCCTCCTCATGCCCCTGAAACCTCCAGCACCTTCCCTGAGTGGCTCCATGGATTTATAACTGGCCTTGCACCACCTCAGAATTTACCCAAATTTCCCAAAATGGGTGCCAGGGAAGGTTTTTGGGGTTGTCTTGGCTGTGGGTGCTGCCCTTCATTTCATGGCTTGTTCCTGCTTGGGATCAGTCACACATCATCTCTGCTGGGTTTAAAATCATCCCTCTTTGAAATTCTCCTCAAAAGACACCAAACTTTTTGTTTCCAGCTTTTTGTGGTGTGTTATTTGGGGTTTTTTCTTAGAGGAGCAAACTGGAAGTTTCATCTTCACCCTGAATTTTTATAAAAGTCGATAAACCCGGAAAAACTGGAAAAGCCACGAAGAAAACAGGATCAGGTCCACATTTTGGCTCCATTTAATTTCACTCCCCGAATTTTAGGGTTTTGTTCCCCTCAATCCCACAGATAACCAGTGGCTTTAGGGAGAGTTTTATGTCACATATGGCATTAATTGCCAGCCCCCTCAAGGGCTGCCACCTGCTTTTTGGGGTGGCTGGGTGGATCATTTGTCACATCTCTAACTCGGTGTCTCAGTGTCCTCCCTTTAAAAGAAGAGCGAAAGAGTGGGGAAAAAAAAGAGTGAAAGAGTGGGGAAAAAAGAGTGAAAGAGTGGGGAAAAAAGAGTGAAAGAGTGGGGAAAAAAGAGTGAAAGAGTGGGGAAAAAAGAGTGAAAGAGTGGGGAAAAAAGAGTGAAAGAGTGGGGAAAAAAGAGTGAAAGAGTGGGGAAAAAAGAGTGAAAGAGTGGGGAAAAAAGAGTGAAAGAGTGGGGAAAAAAGAGTGAAAGAGTGGGGAAAAAAGAGTGAAAGAGTGGGGAAAAAAGAGTGAAAGAGTGGGAAAAAAGTGAAAGAGTGGAAAAAGGAAGAGTGAAAGAGCAAAATTATCTGGCTGTGGTTACAAAATGATTGATGTGGTTGAAGGAAGGGATATACACATTTAGCTCTTTGGTTGGCATGTGAACAAAAGCTCTTGCAGCTCACAGGATCTCATTTTTTTTTTGCTGAAGGAAGCCAAGGTTATTAGTTTTGGATGATAATAAACATCCACCACGGTACAGCATAGAGGAGGATATTGTAATTTATTACAGCTACGTTTATAAAGTATATTCTGCATGCAGTGGGAGTATTTAATTCTGCCCTTTGTTTATAATATTAAAATACACACCAGAACCCTTCATTTCTGTTCAGAAAGTGACTGGAATTGGTTCACTGAATCCTGGAGGTGTTTATTTGCCCGTGGGACTCTGCTGGAAGAGTCAACACCCCCCAAAAATGGCTCTTTTCTTGCACTTGGCAGTGGCTTTGGAAGAGTTATCAGTACCTGTCTGGGTAATTAATTAATTAATTAATTTGGATCTGCCTGCAAACACACAAACACTACGAAATCCTGTACATGAACACGATAAATCAACATTTATTTCCTTCAGAGCCCATCCCTCATTTGGTCTGGAATGATGGGTGGTAATTAGGGAAAGGAATCATTCCCAAAGCTCCTGGGGAGTGTTGGGCACATCAGAGCTGCCAGATTTCATTTCCAGGGGGTACCAAACGGGACAAGAAATTCAGTGGCTGAAGGGACAAAGTGATGTGCTATGAAATGCTCAGTGTTATTAAAATTAGGTGATTGGTTCCACTGGCCAAACCCCAAAACATGGGGTGATATTTTTTGATAACTTTGACTTTTCTTCTCCGTGAAAACAACTCCAGCTGAGGGTAAATCCATTGGTGCTCGAATCGCTGATGGTTTCCAGTGAGACCACAAAGCTGATGCCTTTAAAAGCTAAACCTCGAGGCATCAAAGCCATTGCTGTAAATTTCATGTAGCATTTTTTTTATAAGTTGGGAAAAACACAAGATTATATCTCAATATTTACACGTGGGATTGGGGTGAAAACAAATCTTTGCCAAAACAAGTCGATGTGAGAAGAAAAATATAAGTTTTTTGTGTACCAAGACCATTTTCCTTCCAGAATAAGAGCAGCAAAACCAAGATCAGAAAGTCTCCGTGCTGGAAAACAACCATATCCAGTTGTGGAACATGATCTGCTGGAGCCAGGGGAGGGCTGTGCGTAGGCTGGGCTTTTATCAGCCCCTCAGATTAGAGGGGAAAGGGGGGGCACCAACATCTGCACCAGGGCTCGGGGCTGCAATGACGCAGAAATTACGGGGGTTCTCGGTGCCCTGGGGGATTCCTGCCTGCGAGGGAGAGCCGGCAAACGGCAGAGAGCCTCGGGGATCAATCAGGGTATTTGTTACCCGGAATGCAGGGGGATGATGGAGCTGCTGTAGCCCCGGGCTCAGGAGCCCTCGGGCCGGGCGCTGGGCTCGCAGAAATCATCCCCGCGCCTCGGCGGAGGGAAAGGAGCTTCACCCATGCACACCAGCACGGGTTTGGAGGCTGGGAGCTTGGCGGGCAGAGTTTGGAGCTGTGTTCTCCCGTTCCGTGTGTGCAGTTTGCTGGTTATCAATTTTATCTGAGTTATTTTCATTTATAGCCAGAGATCTCTGTGTTTTCCCAGCTCTGGCACTTCCACGAGCGTTTCCCTCCAGGTTATTCTGGGGTGATTTTCCCCCCCCTCCAGGTTATTCTGGGGTGATTTTCTCCCCCTCCAGGTTATTCTGGGGTGATTTTCCCCCCTCCAGGTTATTCTGGGGTGATTTTCTCCCCCTCCAGGTTATTCTGGGGTGATTTTCCCCCCCTCCAGGTCATTCTGGGGTGATTTTCCCCCACTCATTTTTTAACTGACTCGAGCCTCGGAGTTTCCCAACATTTCCTGTAGCAGGCTTCTCCACAGTCTGCCACGCTCCACGGAAATACACCCCGAGAGCCAAAGCAAATCCTCGTGGCTCCTTCTCCCAGCTGGATTTCCCTGCCTCAGCCCAAACAAATCACCTCGTTCAAGTGCATGCTCTGCCAGTATCTATTGAGAGCAATCCTGCCTTGTTTATTATCCTGGGCTCACTCTCCCTGCTCCCCACTCTCGTGCTATTTGTGTTCTTTAATAGTGCTTAAAATGGTTTTCAGCCCAATTTAACTCCACCTTTGTGGCAGGGTTTTGTGAGTTTTGGGGTTTAAGCTGCCTTTGCCCCTTCAGCCACGGCACAGCCTGGTGTCAGAGGGGGATTGTGATCCTCAAACTGGCCCGTTGCAAAATCTTGGTCAGTGCTATCCCGTGGTGCTTCCAGAAACTCCTTCCAAACATTTCAACCATTGCTTTGTCAAAGACCAAAAGGGAATTGAATGTGTTGCCAGCGGCACATCCTGCTGGGGGTCTGCATCCTCAGCTATCCTCTCACTCCCAGGATTGCTGGTGGCTCTCCAGAGGCAGCAGAGCCCCTCTCCTGACCCTCCTTCCCCAGGCTCAGCCCCGGGGGTGTTGCTGTCCCACGTGGAGGGGCCGGAGCTCTCCCGTGGAAAGATCTAAGGGAGGAAAAAATGCGCCAGAGCAGACCCTGAAATAGGATCCGGGCTGCCATGCTGCTCGCCAGGAGGGGGAAGGGGAAGGGCAAGGCCATTTGCTGGATCCAGGCTAAGTTGCCTGGAGTCAGCAGGACGTCTCCCCATGGTTTCCATGATTTCCATGCTCATGGGCTCAGGGCACCCTTCCCCTCTCACTCCTGGCCCCGTCCCGGCTCGATGAACTTTCATCCCACAGCTGCCTGGGCATCCTCAGCCCTCTCACAGCTTTTATTTGATTTCTTTGCCTTTTTTGGTTCCCGTGTTTCTCCCAGGTTGAATTGCAGGCAGTGTCTGAGCAGCTCATCCTAAACACAGGATCCCCGAGGCTGGAAAAGCCCTCCCAGCCCATGGAGGCCAAGCTGTGCCCGAGGCCCACCTTGTCCCCAGCCCAGAGCACTGAGTGCCACGTCCAGGCACTCCTTGGACACCTCCAGGGATGGGCACTCCAAACCTCCCTGGGCAGCTCTTTCCAAGGCCTCACCTCCCTTTCCATGAGGAAATTCCTCCCTGAAATTCCTCCATGAGGAATTTATACACAGCTGTGTGTGCTGCACAAACTGCACCAAGCCTGAGGAGGTGGCATTGGTGGCACCTGTGGCACCCAGGTTTGGCAAACACCAGGAGCTCAGCCGGCATTGCTGCTCCAAATGCATTTCTGGAAGGGGTTTGGCAGCCCCAGACTGGCCAAACACCCCCATTGACCTCAGACACCTCTGAGAAGAGGTTTGAACTCACTGGTGTGAGCAGAGAGCAGCTCCCCCAGAGAAGGGATGGTATCAAACATGATCCAAAGATCTTCTTCTCCCTGAGGTGTTTGCCTTAACTTTGGGCTGGTGACACACTCATGGATGCCCCTGGATCCCTGGAAGTGCCCAAGGCCAGGTTGGACACTGGGGCTTGGAGCAACCTGGGGTAGTGGAAGATGTCCCTGCCCATGGCAGGGGGTTGAAATGAGATGAGCTTTAAGGCCCCTTCCAACCAAACCATTCTGAGATTCTGGGTTTTACACAAAGATTTCAGTCCTCCCACTTGCACACTTTAATGGGAGACATGTTTCATTCCCAGGCCAAGTTCCATGGCCAAACCAGCCCACAGCTGACTGACAGAGAGCTCAGGATGCTCGTGGCTTCCTGCACAAGACCCAGGGCACTGAACCTCCCCTAAAAAGCACCACAATGTCATTTTTCCTTGGAGCTGAGCCGTTGTTGGACTCCTTCCTGCCACACTTTAACCTGTATTTCCTCCCCTAGCTGTGCCTTTGGCCACGTGTGAAACTCTCCCTGCATCTTTGATATTTTCATTTGTCTTTCAGAATGACATCAGCACAAACAGCGCTCTCGGCCCCAAACTCATTCATCTTCCCTGTGGCTCTCAGAGAGTGCCATAATTATTTAGCTTCTCAAAACCTTCACACTCTTACAGCTCTCATAAAGTAGTTATTCAGCTCTTGATATTTTCTCCCCAGCTGTGATGATTTAATCCAGCCTGGGGTTTGAAAGGCTCAGCCAGGAAAATCCCAGGGCGCGGTACAGCTCATTTATAAGGCTCGGCATTTCTGCAGTGCCCAGGCCTGAGCTGGGCTCTCCATCTGCCTTATCTAAACACTGCCATCACCCTGCATTTAGGGTTTCATGGTAAGTTAAACCACCACACAGAGCTCAGAGGAACTCCTACATCTGGCCTGGAAATATCATCCTGTATTTTAAATATTTCGTGGGACAGCTCGGTATTGATTCGGGTAGAGCGCGTTCGTACGGGGAGGTTTCGTTCCCCTGCCAGCAAGGGGGAAGCACTGTGGTCTCTTCACCACAGAAGTTCCCCCCAAAAAAGCCCCAAAAGATTAGCTCAGTTCCCTAACTACATAAATCACAGCTTTTTATAAGCATCACAGAGTTACTCCGAGGTGATTATAACACAGGTGAAATTCCCTTCCTTTCCCAGTGATGACAAAAAACCCCCAAAATAACTCAGCTCTGCAGCAGAGCCCTTTGATTTCATTCTGAATTCACCCTCTGAATCCCACAGCCAGGAAATTCTCGCGATTAAGATGCCTCCTCGAGACATTAAATAACCAGTATAGTTCATGCTGCATATTAATGGGCAACAAGAAGACTTTTAAAGGTTAAATTTCACACAGAAATTGCAAGCACAAACCCCTCTCACTACATTTATCTGCTGTTGCTGAGCTAACATTGAAAGACACGTACTAACTTTTTAAATTTCCTGACTTTTATGATTGCTCAATTTTGCAACCTTAACGTTATTTTGAAAGTAGGATTGTGCAAAATTTCCCCCAGGGGGACTCAGAGAACGCTGTGCTTTTGAAACGTGGCCCTTCTGTAGCTAATTTCCCTCGTTTTCTTGGAGGGTTTTGGGTTTGTTTTTTTTTTCCCTCCCAGCCTTGCAGACAGGAGCAAAATTGCAGGACCTCAAAAATAATCAAGCGTTTTTCTGGTACCCTGGTGCCTTAATTTTGTGCATTTGCTGGGTTTTCATTCTGCAGTGCAGGTGTGCATCTGCTATGGATCACAGCCCTGTCCAGGAAAGCACTTGACATCCCCAAAACCACTCCCAGGCCTGAGGTGAGGAACTTTCTTATGGGCTGTCCTGGATGGGGGAATACTTTCAGAGATATTCAAAATGGAAAGGAAATGGAATTTAATTTTCCTATTGATGCACGTGGGGTTGAAACAGGTGACAAATTACAGGTGATGGCTGCTGTGGGAGCATTCCCTGAGCAGGAGTGGGGAATGAATCCTTTCTGAATAGATGGAATTATAAAGCAACACAGTAGGAAGGAGAAACTGTGTTCATTTGAAACAATCACAGGTTGTTCTCAGCTTGTTCTGCATGGCAGGGTTGAGTTGGTTTCTGTGCCCACCACTGCCTGGTTTGCTGGGGGTGAGCAGGGAGTGGGAGCTCTTGCATTAAATGGACTTTTGAGGTGAAAATTCTCCCCTTGTGAGGGGGCTTAGCAGGGCCACACAATATTTAAAGCCCCTCAGAGAGGATTGAGCAGTGTCTGGCTCTCTACAATGAGCTGGCTTTGGGAAATGTGAATTTCGACAGCAAAGGAAGGACAACCTCCCTCAGATGCAGTGCCAGGCACCTGCATCTCACCCAGCCCTCTTCCTTCAGAATCCCATAAATCCCACCCTACACCTGTCTGGGCTGATCTGTTTTTATTACTAACCTTAAATAACACTCAGAGCAGAGGTGTTCACCACAGGAACTCACCCCTACACGTAGGACCGAGGGTTGCAGTGGAAAACCAATGTCTTCTTAAACAACAAGAGAATTGCTTGTGCTAAAAAGAGCAAAGGTAGGGGAAAAGGGCTTCCAGAGGGCTCAGGGTCACACAGGAGAAAATGATTCACTCTGCTGGCAGAGTGGTTTGCAAAAATCTGCACAGTGATGGGGAGGTTGAATTTGGGAAGTACTGGGAGGTGCAGGTGCTTTTCCTTAGAACGTCCCTTAACACCTTCTCCTTCTTCCTTTGTTTTTAGAGGAAAACCCCAAACAGCATCCCCTCTTTGTCCACAAAATGAAGGCATTGTTTCCAATGCCTTTTCCCCAGCGTGGAGCCAGTTTTCCTGTGGCAGAGAAATAATTTGCAGCGTCAGCTTTTACAGGGATTCAAGGATTCGACCGTTACAGCATCACTGCCTTATTAATCTTATTATTCCTGATCCCTTACTCCTATTTCCTTGGTGTCAATACACTTTTCAGAGGCAGTCAGGCCTTCCAAGGAGTTTATCAGTGCCCATCCAGAGATGGAAAAAGCCTTGTGTTGTTCTGACTGGGCCTAGCCCAGCAATTACCCCTCCAGTGCTTCCTTGGAGCAGCGATTCCCGGTGATGAAAGCTCCAGACCTGCTGGCTCCAAGGAGCTCCTTTTTTACTGTATCAACTTTTCACATGTCATAAAAAGTGGAGCCACGTGAGAAACCGAAGTTATCTGCCTAGCCCCAGGTCTCAGGGAGCAAAAGACTTCTGAAGCAAGTGATGTGATTAGGGGAAATAAGGAAATGAAATCATTTAACGGGAATGCGGCGCGCGTAGAAGGGATCAATAAACAGCTCCCAGGAGTTATCAGGGGCCGTTTAGTGCTTTTTTTTGGATCTCAACTCTCTAATCCCTGCTCTTTCTGGTTTATTTGTCCTCCATTCTAGCACATATCACCGGGCTGTGGTGCATCCTGAAGATCCCAGCAGCTGCTCAGCCCCGGGATGGAGGTGCTGCGGAAAGGTCAAGCTCTCCTCGTGTTCCGTCTCGGATTCTCCCCCAGAACCCTCAGGCTCTTCACAAGGGCTTTAAAGCCTCATTAAGGATATGGATAGAAGCCTGTTCTCATACAGAGTGAGTTACCTTCCTCTTCCTGTGGATTAATGCCTGCTATGGAATACTCATCCTGCGGGATTGCCCGGTAGCAGCGAGTCCACCTGGATGCTGATGGACAAAGCAGTGCCTGGCTGCTGAACCGCTTGGAAAAGCAGTTATTGCCGAAAAGAAAGGAGGTAATAAAAGCCCACGGGCCTCCTGTGGCATCTGTGTGACCTTGCTGTGACTTCAGAGCCTGTCCCTGGATGTTTTCTGAGTTACCTACCTGGGGTTCTTCTAACGACACCAAAGGGACGGATAAACAAGGATTGAAATCTGTCCGGCCCGAATTCAGCAGCCACTGATGTTCCCCTTCTCTTGGGAAGGTTTTTAATTCTGGGGAGGTGTCACATTATTCCCTGGTCACTGCTGACAACAGTGAGCTTCACTGGGGTGAATGCTGATCAAAAACTCAGAGAGGAACAAATTACAGACAGAATTTGGGCCAGCAGATGGTTTTAACGCAAGGTTGTGTTAAACAGCATCCAAATTTTTTGTTTGGTGGTGTATCTGCCTGAGCTGAGGGTGTTGTGCCAGCAGCCAGTGGGGCAGGTTCACTCATGTCCCTGCACCCTGTGATGCCATGATGCTTTTTTGGCTTTTTATATGTACCCCCCTTTCTATACTCTTTTAGAGAACTTTTATGTGTTCTTAAGGGCCTTTTAGCCCACACACTTCTCATTCTTCAGCTTTGATAACCAGCACAGACCCAATATTCCCTTAAGCCAGGAGACCAAACATCTCAGAAGCCTCAGACANTCACACAGCCAGGGCTCTTTCACTGCAGCATCCTAATTTTTGACCCTTATTACACCCCATATCCAGTCATCAGGAGGATGGCTCTCTCCACTGATATTTATCATTGCTGTAAAAACCCCAAAACGCCTCCCTGAGGGCACAAGTCCTGCTTGTTCTGGTGGAAGCTGAGCCAGGGTGTGGAGAGCTGAGGAGGGCTTCAGGCTTTGCCCTGTTCTCCTGAGGATTAAAAGGCATTGTCTGTGGAATGGACAAAGTTGTACCAGATAACACAAACCATTTACTTTCAATCAGCCTGAATTCTGAAGTCAGGATATCCTTACATCCAGTAATTCTGTGTGCCATGGGATCACACCAACCCCAAGCCTGAAGACATCTGATTTGGGAGATCTGTGTTATGGCTTAGACTGAGTTTAGAGCTGAATTTGTATCTCAATACACAGAAGTCTTTTTGTGTGAATTTTTCTTATTCTCTGCCTCAAAAAATGTGTTTTGCCAGCAAATGTAGAAATTGTATTGGGTGAGATCAATGTCCCAGCACTGCCAACAGCTGAGGTTTAGGAAATAAATAAAAATAGGAAGAGGATGTAGCATTGCTTTTCCAGAATGTTGTCCCTACAAGCTGATCATCACAGATTTCTTGACCCTAAAGTGTTACCTGAATAATTCACCTTAATGATTTTTTCTTTCATTATTTTGTCCAATTACTTTTTGAATCCGTGCAAGTGTTTGATATCAATTGTCCCGTGACAAAAGGGACAAAACTCTTTTGTTTTCTTGATATTTTTAACCTTTTACATCCCAATTTCACTGTATAGTCCTTAGTGTTAGAACCACGGAATGGTTTGGGTTGGAAGGGACCTCAAAGATCATCTCCTCCCCCCTCCCCATGCCACGGGCTGGGACTTCCTCCACTAATCCAGGTTTTCATTCCCAGTTTAACATCTCTGTACCCATGAATTTGGAGCACAGGTGCCACTGTGAGGACAATCCTGTGGAGCTCAAATTTATTTGATACCAGGAGATATAAACCAGTGTGGCTTTTCATATTGAAGCTCCATTCCCACCTCTCTCCCATTTTCCGCCGTTTTCAACCTGCAGTTCTCAGCTCAATAAAAGGTAACGAGCACGAGCTCTTGGCAGATGGAGGGGAGTTATTTAATGCCTGTGGAGAATCTGTCCCCATATGTTTAATAAATGCTTGCTTTCAATAAATGTGTACTCAGCTTTAAGGAACATGGAAAACTACAGGGTTTCTTTTTTTTGCAGCCTGTGCCAAGGTAATAATAATCTGGCAAGTGACTGCTTACTCCAAGTAGTAAAAGGCCAGTGAAGCCAAGACTCGCTGTTACCACTATTTTAATCATTATTTGCTGCTGACCACCAGTCTTCAGTGCAAATTTCAGGTGCCTCTGGTATTTTTCAATTTTTGCTGAGTGCCAGGTGAGTCAGGGCCCAGCTCTGCTGCTCTTTCTCACAGAGTTTTATCTGCTTGAAAATCAGCCTCCAAAGACTGGAGCTGAAGCAAAAAAACAACCCCACTCGTGCTGGGGAACAGCAGCAGAATCTGATCCCCTGTTTCTGGTCTCTAAATGGTTTTTGAGTAGCTGGCACCGAGGCTTTACATTCATCTTTAAATACTGGAGGTCTGGGGTTGTTACAAAACCTTGGAGGGTTTTGGGGGTTTTTTTTGAAATAAAAGTATGTTATTTCTATTAGATTCTGTTAGTAAAAATGCCATGTTGTTAGGCTGAATAGTGCAGCCCCCGAAACAAAAAGTAAATGACAAATTCAGACTTCTGGAATTGCGTAAGTTCCACTGAGAAAAGAACCCTGAAACTCCCACCAGCCACATCTGTGTATATCACTGCTCAATTTTTACCCTTTTATTAGACTGCAGGTTATTTTGTCTTACACCCAATGGTCCAGGGAGAAAAAAGAATTAAAAAAAAAAGGCCCTTACTGACAATCATGGGGAAAAAGTTAAATCAATGAAATGAAAAATTATCTGACAATAATTACAGTTGCAAGGCTTGCTGCTGGGCACGCCATGAAAGCAACCTGAACTTCAAACCTCTGTTATTGCACTGCTCCAGTTCAGCTGTGCAGCAATCCACTTCGGGCCTGGGAGTGCCAGATGCTGAAATCACTTTTTGGGGAAAAATAGACTTAAAAAAACCCAGACTGGGAGTGTTTTAAAAGCAAAGTCTGAGCGAGGATGTTGCTTGAGTGGGTTTGTGTTACCGTGGAGCTCGACCCAAAGAGACTCACCCACAGAAGGTGTTGCACTACAATCCCGCAAGGAGAAGTGGGAGTACAGGGATCACAAAATCATGGAATATCCTGATTTGGGAGGGATCCCACCCAGTCCAGTCCCTGGCCCTGCCCAGACCCCCAACAATCCCAGCCTGGGCATCCCTGGCAGCGCTGCCCAAACGCTCCTGGAGCGCGGGCAGCCTCGGGGCCGTGCCCATTCCCTGGGGAGCCTGGGCAGTGCCCAGCACCCTCTGGGGGAAGAACCTTGCCCTAAAATCCACCCTAAATCCCTCCTGGCACAGCTCCAGCCGCTCCCTGGGTGCTGTCAGGTCACAGGGAGCAGAGATTGGAGCTGTCCCTGAGGAGTCTCCCTCAGTCTCCTCCAGCTGGACATTCCAAGGTCCCTCAACCTCTCCTTGTGTGGCCCCTCCAGACCCTTCCCCATCCTCATGTCCCTCCTTGGGATGCTCCCCAATAACTTTCTATCATCTTTCTTACATTTGGTCACACACAAGACTGGGAGGAGCGCTTGGAACAGATTCCCACATTTCCCATTTCCTGAGGAGGAAACTTCTCCAGGCAGAGCTGAGATCCCTTCTGAGGGCACCAATTTAAGCCCAAATCCTCCTGGCCACACCCCAGCAGCAATCCTTCGGGACAGGCTCCATGATGTGGTCTCAAATATGAGCCCAGTGAGGAAATAGGGGGCAAGCAAAGCTTTGTGCTGTGCCAGTGGCTGCATCTTCCTCTGTCTGGGAAGCCTCCCAAAAGAGAATTACAGGAACTGGAAAATGTGGCCAAGAGAGCAGGCATTGCTCTTGCAGGATAATTGCAAAGTAAATAAGGGTGCACACAACATTTGCAAATTTTACAGACATTTCTAAAAAAAATAAAGGAAAACGAAACCACTCTTGTGACCCATTCAGTACAAGTCTTTCCAGCAAGATCTCAGGATCAAAAAGAGCCAGGATAATCTCATTAGAACCAACAATTCCAGCTGCATTCTCTTCTGACACACACAACACAAACATCATTATCAATCACCTACACGTTTGCATTTGCTCTGCCTTCCCTGGCTTTTCAAGACCACTGAGCCCAGCAAAGGGGTTCATTTCTATGGATGCTAAAAAGCTTTAGCAGAGAAACTTTCCAGCTTTCTGCAGCATCTTGTGAGGCTGCAGCATTTCGTGAGAGCTCTGCCTTTCCCATGCAAACTATTAAAAACCATGATATGGGTTTTGTAAACCAACTTTATTATTGCACCTGCAGATTGTTTGTAGAATTGTTGTGATTCTGACTAGAGAAATATTTTGGAATGGGTGTTGGGAGAACTGACCAATCACTTCAGGAGGTGGATGACCAAAGGCCCAATGACCTTATGCCATGTAAGAATACTAAAGTATAAAATGGGCTGTATATAATTAAATAAAGGGACTTCTTCACCTTTCTTCCTGGACCAAATCTGTGTTGGTTTTCTCTCCGTGCTCGCTACAACAGCGACACATTTCCATCTCCAGTGTAAGAGCTCGGCTGTGGGATATCAGTGTGCTGATAATGTGCATATTCAGCACAGCCTGAGTGGAAGGCCTCACAAAGTTCTCTGAAATGCCAGATTTCAAACCCCTCAGTCCTGCCTCGAGGTGACTCTCAGCTCTCTGAGTGCTGACTGTTCCTGTAAGTGTCAAAAGCCACGTGAGGCTCACTTCAGAGAAAACCTACAAGGCCAATCTGTGATAAACAACCTGAAAAGCTGCTGAAATGTGCTGCCCTATCAAGGATCCATGGCAGGAATCCTGTAGGAGCTGAGAGCACCTCAGCAGCGAGCAAGAGACCTGCGGTGCCACTTGGAGAAAACCAGCTGGTGGGAGTGGGCAGGGAGGCTCTGCAGAGGGATCTGGACTGGCTGGATCCATTGGATAAAGCCACAACAACCCCATGGAGCTCCAGGCTGGGCAGAGGGGCTGGAAAAGGCCCTGGGGGTGCAGGTGCCAGGGTCTGGACACGAGCACAGGGGTGCCCAGGTGGGCAAGAGGCCCCTGGCACCTGGGCTGGATGAGGAATTGTGTGTCCAGCAGGAGCAGGGCAGGGATTGTCCCTCTGTGCTGGGCACTGAGAGGCCCCTCGAGGGCTGTGTCCAGTGGGGGGTCCTGCAGGAGAGCCCTGGAGGGGCTGGAGCGTGTCCAGGGCAGGGAACGGAGCTGGGAAGGGGCTGGAGAACTCCTGAGGGAGCTGGGAAAGGGGCTGGAGAAAAGGAGGCTCAGGGGATGTAGCAAAAAAAGGGAGAAGCCACCAGGTCTGCAGGAGCTGTGGTTTCATCTCTGCTGTCAGGGTCAGTCCTCCTGCAGCTCAGGTGGACGTGGACCTGAGGTTGCCACTGCTCTCTCTGCTTCAGGAAACCAAAACAACAACAGGAAAACCTCATTTCACCTCAAACCAGCCAGGAAACTGTGCCCCTCACGTTTGGATGTGGAACTTGGCTGAGCAAATTAGGCTCTCATCACCTTCAAGTTCGACTATTGCAAGGAATATATTCTCAAGCTGGAGTCGGCCACAGAAAGGCGCTCAGAGCCCATGGCTGGTTCAGGAGATTTGTCTCCTGAGCCAGACATGCCAAAAAAAGCACTTCACACTCCCTCTGCTCTCCTGGTCCAGTTAACCAACCAGGCTCAATGGTCTTGTCTTTCAGCTGTAAAATCTTGAATTTTCCCAGGCATGGCTCAGAGAAGATCCTTCTTTCAGAGGAAGAGGGATCAGTAAGGCCAGCAGTTACCATTTCCCAAAACATCAACAACAGGGGTTATGAGGAAGGAATTGTTCCCTGGGAGGGCGGGGAGGCCCTGGCACAGGGTGCCCAGGGCAGCTGTGGCTGTCCCTGGATCCCTGGCAGTGTCCAAGGCCAGGTTGGACATTGGGGCTTGGAGCAGCCTGGGACAGTGGAGCAGCCATGGCAGGGGTGGCACTGGATGAGTTTTAATGTCCCTTCCAACCCAAACCATTCTGGGATTCCATGATTTAGGAGCCTTTATCTTTGTACTTTGCAGTGGCTTCATCTTCTACCACTCTTGGACATTTTCAAAAATTTTATACATGTGAGGGATCTGGGATTTTGACGATCTCATGTGATGCCTTTTCTTGGTCTTAAAATCAAGAGCCAAACACNCCTATGTGCAGGGCAGAGGGGTTCCCAACTGCACACCCCAGCTTCAGAACAGAATTGGGTTTGAATGAAAAGCAAGGATTTAGGATCCCCCCCTCCCCATGATGTTCTTGGCATCAGGAACCAGGTGATAGGCACTTTCCCTGAGAACAGATAAAATAATCTCCCCTGTCCTCCTAGAGCTCGGCCAAGGTGACAGGTTGGTGATTAGGTTCTCCCTGGAGCTGCCTCGTGGCCCCGCTGTGGAAGGTTCAGGAGTTCACTTGGCTTCTCTGCTGCATGCCTAGTTAAAAATCCCACAAAAAGTCCTTTGTGTGTGGAAGTATCCCAGAAAGCAGGAGATAACATTTTCCAAACCAGTTAAGTACTGGCGGAGCTACATCATTTCCATGATAGTTCCTACCACAGGATTCAGCAGAAATACTCAGAGTGCCTCTAACTGTTCATTTAAACAACAAATACTCCATAAAAACTCACAGAAAATCCTGTTGTTTTCCTTAAATTCAAGCTTCTCCTTTTCCTTTTCAGAGATCTGGAGATTTGACAAAAGAAGCTGCGGGTACAGTGACCCACAGCTCCTCGTCTTGGGAAGAAGCGATGAAAAGAAAATAAATCTCGTGGTGGATGAGGATTGTAGAACTCGGACACGAAGCAGGAATCATAAAAACCACTGAATGGGAGTGAAAAGGGAATGTGACAGGAGATCCAGAGCCCTTGCCACGAGGGAAGAGGATGCAATTCCTGGAGCAGAGAGGCTGGGAAAGGAGATGTGGGGCAGGGCAGGGGATGGAGGGCGAGAGCTCGAGACGCGTGGAACGCATTTGGTCCGCAGTGATGCTCTCCCTTTCCTCGGGTCGCTTTTTGTAGCTGTTCCCCATAACTCACACGTCTCCTTCTGCCTCTCTCTCAGGGCCCATTCCTCCTTAAAAAGGCTGAATTTTAAAACATCTTGAGGACAAATGGAGCCAAAATCGTGATGGTTGCCGCCGCTCGAAGCGAGCGGAGATAAATGCAAAGGACAGATTAGAAAACCGACAGGGGACATCCCTGGGGGCTCTGTCAGGAAGGTGTTTTGATCAGATGCTTGTATGAACCTGAAAAATCAGGATTTTCCCATCCTGAAAAATGGTGAGGAAGAAATAATGACAGCTGATCTCTCCTAGTGGGGTGGAAAAGATCAAACCCTGTGTATTCATCTGTTATTTTCTGATTTTACACTCTACCTTTCTTAACATGTTCAAAACTTGCAAGAATCTTTAAAGAAGTGGTTTGGATCTAATAAGTTCTTTTGTTTTGAGAGCCAAGTCTTGTCTTACTCATGAGAATAGTCCAAGCACCCACCCTGCAGTCCAAGAAAGTGGAGTTTTATTCTCAAATGCAAACCCTGTGACTGACTGAATTGCCCTGCACTTCATGCACTGAATGTCATGTTCCATGTTTATCCTAAATCCATCTTTTACAATCCACCCTAAAAATTATTTTGAATTCAACGAGGAGCAGACAAAAATTCCTTTTATCCTATTTATCATTACTGACTGTTGTTGTACAAACAGCAAAGTTTAACCAGCGTGGTAACAGAGCAAAATCTGGGTTGGTTTCCCACCGCATTCAGTTCCCAAGGAGGAAATCCGTGGAGTCTTTCTTGCAGTTATTCCATGAGCAATTTAGTTTTTGAGCTGTGGGGATGACATGTGAGGGGCAAACAGAAGGGCAGCCACACAGAACCTGAGTATTTTCTTTCTAGAGCTTCTTTCATATAAACTGGAAACTTTCTGTGGCTAGAAATGGTTCCAGAGAGATCGTGGGCGATTCTGTCGTAGGAAATTCAGCCCAAATGCCAAGGTCTGTGTGGATGAGCCCAACATTTAACTCAAGAGATTGAGACAGAGGACACCAGGAGGAATTTTTTCATGGAAAGGGAGGTGAGGCCTTGGAAAGAGCTGCCCAGGGAGGTTTGGAGTGCCCATCCCTGGAGGTGTCCAAGGAAGGGCTGGACGTGGCACTCAGTGCTCTGGGCTGGGGACAAGGTGGGGGTCCCAGCTTGGCCTCCATGGGCTGGGAGGGCTTAATGGAGAGTGGAAGGATAATAATCCAATATTCCAGGGGAATATTGGACAATCTGGATTTTGGGTGACCAACAGCAACACTTTTTTGGTTGCTGAGCGTTGGAAATGGAGGCTTCGAGCCGATGTTTACAAACAGCCCCGATAAAGGAATCTCTGCAGGACTGTGAAAACTCTCAGCCTGGGGTTGAATCCGTGTCCTCAAACACTCCAAGTGGATCCTTCTGTGTAATAAGGGCTTTTCCAAATCATCTTCTTCCTCCTGGGAAAAGGAGGAATATGAGGAAACCCTCAGCTACCACCACTGCTAAGCACACACTTCAGTTTGCTCTCCAGCGGGGAAGGATTTAAGGCTCTGCCTCTCCTCTCACACAAATTAATTATCACCTCTTTTATCTTTGAGCAAACTCGGGATAGAGCCGAGGAGAAGGACAGGAATATTGGACTGCAAAGGCAATATTGACATGATTATTAAAGCTGTAAAAGTCAGGCAAGATGGGATGAAGGTGGAAAAGCTCCATCAGCCAGACCCAGGGATTTATGGCAGCACCCACTGCCTGGAAAACGATGGGACAAGGAATAAAAGCTCTCACTCAGACTCATAATATGTTATATTTTGGGGGTTTGGTTTCATTTCTCCTTCTGAGACTAAGAGTAAAATAATTTAACCCTTCTGTGCAGGATGCAACTGGTTCAAATCTTTGTCCTCTTGCACCTTTTATCCAGGTATTTAATTACAGCCAGATAAAAACTTCCATTATCTCTGTGATAACAATAACCACAAGCATTTCTGATCACACACATTGGTTCTATGTATGTGTATAAGTACACTGCATAAAAAATGTCCCACTTCTCCAGAATTTAGCTCAGTCTTGAAAACTGGATATGAAAGAGGAAACATCAAGTTTTGTGGCAGGTGTTTTTAGCCCACCCCAAAAATTCAATAGTTAACCCCTGCAGGAAGAGTAGGTGCAGCATGGGAGGCAGCAGAAATTAAGTTCAGGTGTTGATAATTTTGTTGCAGACTTTTTACCCTTAAAGGTTTAGGGTCAGGGTTATAAAGCAAGGAAAGAGAGGTGCTGGATCTGTTTGGGTTGTCGAGCTGGAGAGGAGAATCCTCAGCTCTGCTTTGTTGGGAGTTAAAGTGAAGAAGAGAGTGGGGAGAAGCAGGTTCAGATTTAATCTTTATGTATTGGGGGGAGGGAGGGTTAGAAGAGTGTAGCTCTGTAAAAAAATGATATAATTTACTCACTTCTCCTTGTAAGAGCTTTGGTTTACACAGGAGTTTTAAAATTCCCCAGTTTTCTGGTTGTGGCTGCCTTCACTGAGCCAAGCTGCTTTGTGAAAACTCCTCTGAGGATGGCTTTGGCTCCCAGCTCCCTTTTTGCTGTTCAATGTTTGCTTCTTGTCCTTCCCAGAACCTGAAAGAGAAAAGATTTTCCTCTGCTCATCTCTGCTGGGACAATGAAGCGAGCCAAGGCCGAGGAAATTTGGGGGCAGGGGGTTTTAAGTAACCTGTGGTACTTTTATTTCTTAGGGAGATGAGGGGCTTTGAGTAATTGATGTAAGAGTTGGAACCTACATTCAGCACCCACCTCCCTCTGAATGTCCTGAACAGCTCCAGCTGGATTTCAGCAGCTCTGCCAACCCTCTGTCCCCCAGGATGATCCCAACCCTTCCATTACTTGGTCTGTAACAGGGTGAAGGTTTGACAGGACAAGAACAACCTCAAGCTGGGCCAGGGGAGGCTCAGGTTGGACACCAGGAGGAATTTCCCCATGGAAAGGGAGGTGAGGCCTTGGAAAGAGCTGCCCAGGGAGGTTTGGAGTGCCCATCCCTGGAGGTGTCCAAGGAGTGCCTGGACGTGGCACTCAGTGCTCTGGGCTGGGGACAAGGTGGGGGTCACAGCTTGGACTTGGTGATCTTGGAGCTCTTTTCTAGCCCCAATGATTCTGGGGTTCTAAGTAGATGAATTCACTAAGAAGTGGGCTGTAAAATCGTGTTTCCTGCAGAGCAATGAGCATCCCTGTGCTGAATTGTGCTGTGTAGTAAATGCAGCTCTGCTGCTGCCTTTCCTACCCTGGCAGCATTCCAAGGACACTTTTCTCTGCCTCGCTGCTTATTTTCATAAAATGCTCAGGAACCTGATATCTCAGAAGCTTCTGCTCTCTCAAGGCTGGTTGATGAGTTCAAAATTAACCTTTAATGTGTGTTTCATGCACAGTCCCAACTGCTCTGCTCTAATCTCTGGGAAAAGTGCCATCCAGGTCACAAGTTTATCCCAAAAAATGATCTAACAGGGAATGTCTGTAAGAGACAAACGCAGCCTTATTGATGACATTTGCTATTGCAATCATATAATTATGGATATGACTCAGGAACTGAGATGCCCTTGTGTCCTGATTTTCTGTAAGTACCGAGGGCTTGTGAAGGAAGTTTGGTTATTGCTTTAAAAAAAAAAGAAATACAGCCTGAGTAGAGAAGAAAGGCAGGGGGATCTCTCAGAGGCTTAATTCTGTATTGTGTTTGCCTCTATTATACAATTGTTAACATCCTCCCTCCCTCCCCTGGCAGGGTAATGGCAATATTAAAACCGGTTTTACAATTTTCATCCTGTGTCTAAATCCTCCCTCATCCTGCTGCCTTCTCACAGCACTGAGCTTTTCTACAGTATTCATTACCCCTGTCCAACAAATAAACACCCCACACCTGCGAGTGGAATTTCATCTGGGCAGGAAAAATGGAAACTTTGTCCTGGTGGAGCGGGGCTTGTGCAGGTCCTGCCACTCCGAGGGGCATTGCTGCAGCAAGGAGAGGGCTGAGCAGCAGCAGGATGTTAAATGGAACAGTCTGCACTGGCAGAGAGCGTGGAAAATGATGCCAGGGGGCTCAGGTTACTTCATCAGCACTTCCCTCAGGCACAAATGTAGGCCACTGGATCTTAACAAGGTGGATGTTCCTTATTCCCCTTCCCTGGCTTCTGAAATAGCTGTAAAAAAGGTGAGCAGATTTTGTGGCTGCAGAGTGTGAGCTCAATTAAACCCTGATTTGAGTTCCCCTGTTAATTACAGCTCACCTCATCCCTGTATTGTGAAGTTTTACCCAAACAGTCCAACCAGAGTGGGAAAAACCATCACAAGAGCAGCACAGACCAAACCTGCAGGAGCAGCAGGCTCAGCACCTGCACGCTGTGAATTAATAACTTCTTGGGCTTTATTTCAGGCTGGCTCTGTTTGGGTTAGTGCTTGGCAGAGATGTGTTCAATTTGTACTCAGGAGTGTGTGAACCAGTTTTCTGGATCCTTTCAAACAGTTTCTGCTCGTTCAGAACTGTCTGCACTTGTCCAAAAGCTAAGAAGGCTCCAAGAAACTTTGGCAACCTGTGCTGTGAACAGAACAGGAGAAACTGCTCTCCAAGACCTGGAGTTTGTACAGAAATAAGAAATGAAACTTTGCACATCCAAGCATCTTTGGCCTGATTTTCATTTAGATGTAGAGGATGGCATGCTTATTATTCTTATTATTCTTATTATTCTTATTATTCTTATTATTCTTATTATTCTTATTATTATTCTTTAAAAAAATCTGAGCCTTTCACAGCTGGACCTAAAATTCAGTGCAAACTCCTGATGTTGACTTGTGCAGCCATGGCAAGGAAGCTGTTTAGAAGCAATCAGTGAGGTACCAAAAAACTCCTTTGGCTGGTGCTGTTTAGTTACAAACAAGAGGAACAACACCTCTGTGTTCACAGCAGGCTGGAATAAACTCTGTATTTCCTTAGGTGAAAATAAACCATCCTAAAATCACTCCCACCCCTCTTTCCCTGAAGTTTCCTACCTTCTTAACACGTGGTGTTGCCCCAGCTGTTTTTCCCAGTTCTTAACAAGTCTGGAGGAGAGGAATCTTCATTTGGAACAGCACTAAGCAAACATCCCACTCTTATAAACTCAACCTGTGGAGGAGCTGGATTTTTTTTTTAAACCCTGATTAAACCAGAAGCTTACATATTTCATCCTGCAAATAATCAGCTTTATATGGCCAAGGAAAACACGACGAGCAGGTTTTGTTATCCGTTCCCTCTCATCCTTGCATTTAATGGGGAAGACAAGAAGAGCCTGTTCTTTCTCCACCCCGGTGACTTACGTGCAGCTCCCTGGAATCCCAGCAGCTCTTCCCTCTCTGTGCTCCAGGAACATCAGCACAGCTTGTGGAGGTGATCCCTGGTGGGTTACAGGAGCTGAGGGGTGACACCATCACCCCCTTGGACAGAGAGATGTTCCACGTTCTTTGTGAAGTGGGAAATTGTGGCAGCAGGGAAATGCTCACCCCATCCTAGGGCTGTCCTGCTGCGTGTAAGTGAAGAGCTGATCCTGTCTCTGCATCAGCTGGTTTCCTACAGGACTCAGAGATGTGACCTGGATCCCTTGAAGGTCACCTGGATCCCTCAGAGGTGACCTGGATCACCAGGAGATGCCGCGGAGAACGAGCCCGGCAGCTCCCAGAGGGCAGGGTTCAAGGAGACCTCGAGAGCAGGAGTTCCAAGCACATCTTCCCACCTCGAAATGCTGCAGGCAGATCTGCTGAGGAGGAGCCTCGTGTCAGTGCCCAGCTGGGAGGGCATGACCCAAGCTGGCTAAATTTGTCATGGCAGGGGAGGTGTCGGAAAACAGAGCGTGCCTGCTGCGGGCAGGATACAATGCTGGAAAAAGGAGCATCGGGTTCAGCTGACTGTTGACAGTCTCCTAGAGACCAGGGCTGGGAGTTTTGGAGGGATGGGCACTGAAATGGAGACAAGGGTGCAGCTGGGCACGACTGGCTGGGATGGGGTCACGTCAGTCTAATATCCATGATTAATTCCCTTTTTCCCTACAGCACCGGGGGTTATGGCAGGGACTTCAGCTGCAGGATCAGACAAGGATGAGTAATTGATTTTCCTGTCCC
>VZTH01011485.1:54402-71358 GCA_013397815.1 Aleadryas rufinucha
TCAAGCATTACTTGGATACAAGTTTTTCATTTTAAAATTAAAAATGTTGGGCTCTTCTAGGTTTTAACTGTGTTTATTTAACTGTGTTTATTACATTTATTTATTTATTGGTGAGAAATGTGGGGAGATGTTTTATTTTCTCATGGTGTCAGACTGTGGGCCCTGCTTAACCCCATAACTTGGTTGGAAAAGACCTCTAAGATCATCAAGTCCTGCCTTTGACTTTTTGTTTAAAGAAAAATCCATTTTCTTTTCCTAATGGGAGCAGAGCACCAATCTGGCTTGCATGGGAATATCCAACTGCTGGCTTTGCTATAGGGAATGAATTCCTAAAAAATGGGATTTTAAAGAGTATGAAGGAACTTAATTTTCAGCTGAATTCTCCAGGTTCCCTGTAGCCCCTTCAGACCCTGGAAGTGCTGTGAGGTCTCCACACAACCTTCTCTTCCCCAGGCTGAGCAGCTCCAAATTTTTCATCCTGTCCCCACAGGGGTGCTCCAGTCTCCTTATCAACTTCATGACCTTTTGGGGTCCCATGTTCTGTGTCCCCTCCCAATCTCCCACTCACCCCCCATTTCCTCACCAGCGTGGCAGAATGAAAACCAGAAAAGCCCTTGCCTCTGTGTAAGCCCTGCTCAGCAATAACAAAAAAATCTCTGTGTTATCCCACCTATGTCCAGCACAAATCCAAAACACAGCTCCATAACAGCCACTGGGGGAAAAAAAATGAGGTTTACCCCAGCCAAAAGCAGCAGAGATGGTAATAATGACAATTAGGAGTTTTGGGGTGCAGCACAGGCTGTGGTTCGTATTTAGCCCTGGGTAACTAAGACACAGATTTCCCCCCAGAACTGGCAGACTGACTGTCAGCAAAATGGATTTTATATCACTATGATTTGCCTCAGGGTACGAAAACCAGGAAGAAATTTGTAGGTGAAGATCTTATGTGTTTTTTTAACTAATTGAATCTCCTTGCAGGTCATGTGAAAAGTAAAACCGAGACTTTGTGCTTTCCTTTCGGAGTGGTGCCCAGGCAGCAAAGGTTGTTAAATCACCAGTCCCAGAAGTCACTGTGCCTGTTGAGGTTGGCAGTGCCTGTTAAACATGAAATCAGTCAGGCTCTATCACCCAGAAATATGAGACAACAAAGTTGGTCCTGGTCTCAGTTTCAGCCCTAAGAGCTGCAGCACTCTGCTCTTCGGTGTTATCTTAGCAGATACCAATCTGGTTAGGGGTTGGGATCAGGATTGTGCAGGAGCCTCCTCAATAAAATAATTTCTGAGGCACAAATTCACTTCTTGTTTGGGTTATTTTTAAGGGTTATGGAATCATTTGGGAGTGGAGTCCCAGCTTTAGCATCTTCCACAAAGGGATGCAGGCACACGTGAAGGTAATGCTGGAATCATCGTATCCCTGGGCCTGAGATTCCTGGAATCACAAAATGGTTTGGATTGGGAGGGATTAAAGTCATTCATCCCTCTGCCATGGGCAGGAACACTTTCCAATGGAGCAGGTTGCTCAAAACCCCTCTCAACTTGCCCATTTTCCGTGGATCTTGCACAGAAATTTGCCACTTTGGAGGACAAACGTGGATAAAGGTTTGTGAGGATGAAGGAAGCGAGGGAGCAAAAGTAGCTGCAGCATCAGCCTGGGGTCTAATTCCTGCTTTTCAGCAATCCCTGAGCCAGTGGAGGAGAAGTCACAAAAAGAAAACATCTCGCAGAGGCACAGCCAATAATCCTCACATTACATGCTGAAATCGAGCCTGGTTCATTGTGATCCTAATCTCAACCCTCTGCTTCCACTGATGCCTTTTCTTGGTCTTAAAATCAAGAGCCAAACACGGTTAGGGGGGAAAAAAGGGGTTTTACCTTGGTATTTATTTTAAGGATCCTTGGTGCACCCTGTGCAGGTGGAGCACGCTGGAATGCACATCCAAATGCACACCCAAAATGCACCCCTGTGAGCAACCCCTGAAATTCACACCCACAATCATTTGGATATAAAAATATAGGCTTTACCAATTAGCAAATCTATCAAAGATTCCCCAATGAGAGGCTGAGTGAACCCCCCTCCCTGAGGAACTTTCCCCCCCTGGCCAGGCCTAGCTCAGGTTACAAAATGTGTTCCAGAGAAGCCCTCGGTGTCTGAGGCTTCTGAGATGTTTGGTCTCCTGGCTTAATGGAATATTGGGTCTGTGCTGGTTATCAAAGCTGAAGAATGAGAAGTGTGTGGGCTAAAAGGCCCTTAAGAATATATAAAAGTTGTCTAAAAGATTATAGAAAGGGGATATATATATAAAAAGCAAAAAAACCATCATGGCATCACCACATCCAAACAGGGCTGGAGGAGGACAGATTCCCTCCCCATCCCAAGGAATGCAGCAGGTACCGAGCCTGGGCCTGTTGCAGCTGCTTTAACCTCTTACCTTCCCTTCTTTCGTCCTTTTTTTTCATGTTTTAGAGCTTGAGCCCCAACCTCAGCAGCTCCTCAGCCTGTCTGAAGGTTCCTCAGAGGGTCCCTCCTTTGCAAAGGCCACGTCACAAACATTAAATCTGTAATTACAGACAAAATTAGACTTTGCTGGGCACGAGGCCTATCTCTAAATCAAACTGGCGTGAGGCGGGGTGGCGTTACTGGAACAGGCTCAAAATCAAGTTACGAACCATGACTTGGCTCGAATTCTCTCCCCAGTCCTCAGTCATTAGGTTTGATATACACAGGAATTTTGCAGGGACACACTGGAATTTCCAACTCATTTTTGATCAAAGTCTCCATCGAACGGGACAGGAAAATGTTGGCAGCTCAGAGACAAGTTCTGTTACGGCCCAGATCTTTTTTAGGTTCATAAATACAACAATTTCAATTAAATTTGCTGATAAATTAGGAAACATGAATTCAAAAGCTTCCTGGTAGATCAGACTGACACTTAATTAGGGTGCAGCTACTTGAGTGATCTCCTGATCATTGCCGCTTACCACGCTTTGGCTCAGAGCACAGAGCGGGCTCAGAGCACACAAACTGGGCTCCTCTTGGCTTAAATAAAACCAGACAATGTTCCAGTGTTGCTCTTAATTCTCCCCAATTATTTCTACATCTTCAGCCCACAGGCCCAGACTAAAACCAGCCTGAAGTCAACCCCCCTTGAACATCTATCATCCTCACATCAGATACTCAACACTGGCTTTTCACTCCATAAATCCACTTTTATCGGGCCTCGTGCTGGCTGATGCAGCTTCAGCCTTAAATTTGCAGTTTGTTTGACAAAAATCACTTGGAGAACGTTTCTGAGAGGTCCTCAGGCTCCACAGAGAAGCTCTTGGCTGTGGATCCACCCCCCCCTGGTGTGGGCATTTTGGATTTAAAAGCTGTCTTGAAAAACCCTTGTGCTGTCAGGATTTGCCAGAGATCGCAGGAAGCGCATCTGGAGTTTGGGGGTGAGATTTGCAAGTTGTCTCTTTTGACAAACTGATAACAAATTAACATCCAGCGATTCCTGCTCTGCCAGTGGCGCCTGAGCAGCACTGCAGGATCTGAGGCTGAAAACAAAGCTGAAAGGCTTGGATAGAAGGGATGAAAGTCCAAAAATAGAGGCTGTGTTGGGCCAGTGGTCACCTCTGAATATTCAGCCAGGGGGTTTCTAGAATTTCTGGTGTTCTTGTGGCATCAGAATCATCAAAGGAAGAGAGAATTCGTCATAGCATCCAAATCCTCCTGCATGGATGGGGAAAGACAGTAAGGGAGAGGAGCAGGGGGAGAAAGTGGACACAAGTGAGGAAGGACTTGGAAGGAAGTGCTTTTATCTCGTGGCAAAGTGAAAAGAACTGGGACAAAATAGCCATGGAATCACAGAATCACAACTTCCTCACAAGGAGCAGTGGAGAAACGCTCTGGGAGCGGGGACAGGGCCTGAAGGAAGGGCTGGAGCCGGGCCAGGAGGAATTTAGGGTGGATTTTAGGGCAAGGTTCTTCCCCCAGAGGGTGCTGGGCACTGCCCAGGCTCCCCAGGGAATGGGCACGGCCCGGAGGCTGCCAGAGCTCCAGGAGCGTTTGGGCACCACTGCCAGGGATGCCCAGGGGGGATTTTAGGGGGTCTGGGCAGGGCCAGGAGCTGGACTGGATGATCCCTGTGGATCTTTTCCCACTCAGGATATTCCATCATTCCCCAATTCTTTGCTAAATAGAGCCTGAACGTACGTTTGCCTTCAGGAGATGAGTCTTTGGCCGGTGCCCATAAAAGCTGCCGAACCAAATCGTTTTCTTTATGTAGCCATAAAAAAAGACGCCTTTAATGTGGTGAAAAGTTGCTTTCAGCCACTTGTCTGCTACGTAAACTCAGTTCAGATTGAAAAAAAAAGAACGAAAAAACTCTTTGTTTTTGCACAGGTTCTCGTTAAAGGAGCTCCAACAATTACTGCTGGAATTGTGTGAAGGCCGGTCGTTCCTCCCAGCTGTGATAATGCCACAGACACGGACCACCCCGCCGGCCTGTCAGCTTTAAAATATTGCTCCTGGAATAATGAAAAATCGCCAGGTTCTCACTATGGCTTCATGATTTATGGGCAGTTCCTCAGAGATTGATCAGTGGGTTTGTTTCCTTACCTGGAATGAGTGATGAATATTTTAAAAAACGCTCAATGCTGGATCTGGCGCAAATGAGATAATTTTACAGTGACTTGTTTGGTTGTTTCCAGAATAATTGGACATTATTACCTGCCCACCATGCGTGAACTATGGGTCTCTGGAGGGGTTAAATGCCTTCCGTGGATGTTTCCTTAATATTTCCATGGAGTTCATCTGCTCTGCTCATACAGGAGCTTTTACCAGATGGTTCTCCAGCCCCGTAAGGACATTGCACATTTTCCATCTATTACTCACCAATGGAAAATGAAACAATTTGATTTGTAGCTTTTGACTGACTCAGTTCTGGACCTGCACTAAGGAATCGTGTCCAAAGTGTCCCGGGGAGGTGGAATTGGGAAGGAGTTTGCTGTTACCTGGAGTGGGATCAGTACAAGATTGAAGGGAATAACTTGCTGTCCTTTATGATTGAAGGACAAAGGGGGTTTTTTAAGGCTTTTCCTGGGATGGTTTGGCAAATAAAATTTGGGTATCTACCCCAAGAGTAATTTGTTTAAAATTAATGAAGAATACATTATAATTTGGATCTGCTCCTGGGAGAGAACCAGGACCAGAGGTCACCTCAGCTTTGGTGCTTTTTGGGCAGTAGGGAGCTGAGGGCAACACATAATCCAAATTTACCTTTATTTCCAGATTGGGGAATGTTTAGGTGGGGTTATTTTATTTTATTTTATTTTATTTTATTATTTTATTTTATTTTATTTTATTTTATTTTATTTTATTTTATTTTATTTTATTTTTAAAATTNGATGGAGCAGCTCTGCTGGGAGGAAAGGCTGCCAGAGCTGCCATTGTTCAGCCTGGAGAGGAGAAGCTCTGGGGTGAGCTCAGTGTGGCCTTGCAGGGCCTGAAGGAGCCCACAGGAACCATGGAGAGAGACAATTTGCAAGGGCTGCAGGGCCAGGAGGCAGGGAATGGCTTCCCAGTGGCAGAGGGCAGGGCTGGATGGGATGTTGGGAAGGAATTGTTCCCTGGGAGGGTGGGGAGGCCCTGGCACAGGGTGCCCAGAGCAGCTGTGGCTGCCCCTGGATCCCTGGCAGTGTCCAAGGCCAGGCTGGACATTGGGGCTTGGAGCAGCCTGGGACAGTGGAAGGTGTCCCTGCCCATGGCAGGGATGGAATGAGATGATCTTTAAGGTCCCTTCCTTCCCAAACCATCCTGTGATTCTGTGATTCTGTCTCAACACCGTTTCCAGTTTGACCTTTTTCTCTTTTTTTCAGCTTTGATCTGTTGGTCACAGCTCCGAGCTCTGGCCACTGGAAAGAACCATGGGCTGAACCCCTGGGGTGACAGAGCCCAATCTCCCATTGCTAGGAACAAGCATGAAGAAGCACTTTGCCTGGAGAGCAAACATTAAAAAAAATACTCAAGCCCCAAAATATTCCTGAGGACCCTTCAGCAAACTCTGTGTAACTACAAGAGACTCGTAGCAACTCCAGCTGTCACAGTGCTGGAAGAAGTGAATGAGGAGATCACCAATGGCTCCAGCCACGCCTAAAGTGTGAAAAACTTCCATAATTTGAAGTGGAGATGGCAAAGGAGCTTTCTAGAGCTTCCCCAAACCCTCGGGGTGTCTGAAAAGTTCTCCACTTTTTAGTAACCTGATCCTACAAAAACCTTTTGTTCCAGCATCTCTTCCCTGGCTGAAGTCCACTTCGCTGCTTGATGTGTGGATTTCTCCTTTCCAGTGATCCCTGGCCTCTAAAAATGTTCTTGCCTGGAATCTTTGGGGTCTTTCTGAACCCATCTGTCTGCAGGAATCTTTATGATAAATGTGTTTGCTGGGAAATCATTCTTTTATGGTGGCAAGGAATTGGGTGTGGGGAGACCGCTGCTTGCTCCTGGAATTGTGCTATTTATTGGGTTTTTTCTGTGTTATCTCCATCCCTGTCTTCTCCTTCCAGGCAATTTTGGGCCATGACTACCTGTGGCTGTGTGTGCTTTCCCAAATAACCTCACTGCAGTCTGGAGGTGCTGCTGAAGCCTGTTATGAAAATTTGACATGGTAGGAATCAAAGGAAGGAGCAGATCGTATTCAGAGTTGCACCATATTATTTTGATGTCAGGAAATCAAATGGAAAGGCCTTTTTTCCACTTTCCTAAAAAAAGAGAAAAAAAAAAAAGAAGAAAAACTCATTTTTATTCATAAAAGAGGCTGCTTCTTTAGCTGGAAAGAATTTTTCCCCTCTCCCTAGGAATATAAATAATGCAAGTAGAAGAGAACAGAGCAGCCACATTAATCATGCGTGTATGGATATATTTTATTTCAAAATTATTTTCTTAAATCTGAAAAACATCCATGACTGTCTCATTCGAGCACAGTAGTTTTCATAACGTCGTGGACATATATAAGTATTTATTTCTTTCCTCAGAGACCTGGGGTTTCAAAACATTTTTCTTTTTAATATCCAGAACTCATGTAAGGTTTAGGATTGACTTAGGCTGAGGCCATAATTCTTAAAGGGCTTGTGCACACGGCTGACTTGAGGAATGTAAGTCCCTCTCAGTTCAATAGAACAACTTTGTCTAAGTGAAATGCTTAAAGAAGATCAAAGCCCGAGCCTAACTTTCCAAATTCAAGTCAGGAACATTCGTTATAATGATCTGAGCCACGCAGAAAAATAAAAATAGCCTTTGGAAAAGCCACTGCAGTTTCCAACATGACAGGATAAGCCATAGGTGAGGGGTGGAGCTGGATCCGTGCTGGTCCCAGGAGTTATCCCCACAGGAAAACCAGGTTGTGCAGCAGAGGTGGGAGGCAAAGCAGGGCAAGGGAAACCAGGAGAGAATGGAAAAGAGCTGAGCTCTCTTTCAGGAGAGTTTTAAACTCCAAAAAGAGGTAACAAACCACACTGAAAACACTCCTGGCTGTGACTTTCTGTGTGAGCCCTGCTGGTAAAAGCTTCAGCACAGAGCCCACTGCACCCAGTGAGGAGGAAATATTGGTAAATATTGATTCTGACGAGAAAATTGCCCAGTTTGATAGAAATTTAAAAAAGATACAAATAAAAGAATTACCCAAGGCCCAAAATGCTCCTCAGGACCTTTTAGCAAACTCTGTGTTCAACAGAACAACTCTCAGGTCAATAGAACAACTTTGTCTAAGTTAAATGCTTGAAGAAGTGGTGGGAGGCAAAGCAAGGCAAGGGAAATGAGGAAAAAAAGAGCTGAGCTCTCTTCCAAGAGGGTTTTAAACTCCAAAAAGAGGTAACAAACCACGCTGAAAACACTCCTGGCTGTGACTTTCTGTGCAAGCCCTGCTGGTAAAAGCTTCAGCACAGAGCCCACTGCACCCAGTGAGGAGGAAATATTGGTAAATATTGATTCTGACTTGAGAAAATTGCCCAGTTTAATAGAAATTTTAAAAAGATGCAAATAAAAGAATTACCCAAGGCCCAAAATGCTCCTCAGGACCCTTTAGCAAATTCAGTGTTCAACAGAACAACTCTCAGGTCAATAGAACAACTTTGTCAAAGTTAAATGCTTGAAGAAGTGGTGGGAGGCAAAGCAGGGCAAGGGAAACCAGGGACTGGAAAAGAGCTGAGCTCTCTTTCAGGGGAGTTTTAAACTCCAAAAAGAGGTAACAAACCACGCTGAAAACACTCCTGGCTGTGACTTTCTGTGCAAGCCCTGCTGGTAAAAGCTTCAGCACAGAGCCCACTGTACCCAGTGAGAAGGAAATATTGGTAAATATTGATTCTGACTTCAGAAAAGTGCCCAGTTTGATAGAAATTTTAAAAAGATACAAATAAAAGAATTAAACAAGCCCCAGAATTCTCCTCAGGACCCTTTAGCAAACTCTGTGTTCAACAGAACAACTCTCAGGTCAATAGAACAATTTTGTCTAAGTTAAATGCTTGAAGAAGTGGAGGGAGGCAAAGCAGGGCAAGGGAAACCAGGGACTGGAAAAGAGCTGAGCAAAGGAAACCAGGGACTGGAAAAGAGCTGAGCTCTCTTCCAGGAGAGTTTTAAAGAGCCCATTGCACCCAGTGAGAAGGAAATATTGGTAAATATTGATTTTAACTGGAGAAAACTGCCAGGGACACACAGAGTGCCTGGACCTTTGCTCCACACAAAGCAGGCAGGCTGAGCAGCTCCGTGGTGAGCAGGGAGGAGGTTTCCAGCTGGGAATTCAGCAGAATTCAGTTGCTGCTGGATCCCTTTGCTCCAGAGGCATCTTTTCCCCTTTTTGCGTGGGTCAGCCTTGTTTCCATCCGCCTTTTGCCCAGCGAGGTTATCGACGAGTTCGCGCGGCTGCTGAAGGAGCTGAGGGCTGATGGAAGGGAGGGGCGTGCTGGAAACTTTGAAAAAAAATTAATTTCCTGTCGAGATATGGTTTGTGCCTCGCTGAAATAGCAGGACCTGAACGTGCCTCTGGTTCTAATAAAAAAATGTTTAGGGCTTGGGGTTTGTTTTTGTCGGTCGGGGAAAACCCAGCCATCTCCACTACAAAGAGTCTTCTCCATGTGAGAGAGCAGATGGGAAGTTCGGATCCCCAGATGGTGAGCAGGGATTCTGCAGTGCTTGGGTGGACTTTTCTGCTCCTTTCCCGTGGAGATCTGAGCCTGCTCAGTTCCCCAAGGAGGGAAGGGAAGGCTCCAGGAGCAGCTACCGTCAAAAATGGGGACGCTCCGGAGGCACAGGCGGAAGGAAGAGCCCCTGGATGCGGCTCAGGGAGACAGGAAAGAAGAGGGAACATCTGAAAAACCCCTGCAGCAGCAGGAAGAGCATCTGAAGGAGTGGAGAGGAGACCACACAGCCCAGCAGATGCTCCCTGGGATGCCAGTGGTGCCCTGGAGTTGTGGTGCTCACCCCTAAAAGTTGTTCTCGCATTTGTCAAATTTATGTATCCACATAAATTTGCATCTCCATGGAGAGAGAGAGATTTTTTATAAAATATCCTCCAAACACACCAGGAAATATTTTCTCTGCAGTCTTTCAAACACTCACAGAGCCTTGGTGTAGAACAGGATGTGCACATTTCCCATTTCCTTGCGGGGCACTCTCTGGGATGGGCTTTTCATCAGCTTTTCCTCTGTGGTCACTGCCCCTAAAATGCATTTATTTACTGCTGAAACCCTTTCTGTTTTTACTTAACCATTTGCACTGCAGCATGGGTGGTAAAAGGTTTTTAATGCAGTGGTTGCTCAACGGGAGGACTGATTTTTTCAGTTCTTCATTAGAAACAAACTGAATAAAAGTTGAGGGAAAAATTCAGTTTATTGGCTTTCCTGGTTCCTGAGTGCCTATTAGCAATTTGCAATTACTGGCCCTAATTTACTCAACAGATATATTATTAGAAAGAAACATAGTAGATACAGTAGAAATATTTATTTCTTGCAGTCATGAGGTTTTTTGAAGAGTTTGATGTAGACTTTCAGTACTTCATGTTCCAAATTTGAAATCTAGAACAACTGAGACTTAACACCGATATTAATTCATATTCTCTGTTTCACCACTAAACAAGTGCAGCTTTTTCACCTTGGGGTGGGGAATGAAAAACTTAAAGCCCCTGAAGGTTTTCCCCAAGTGAAGAATTCGGTTTTTATTTTATTTTTTAAAAAATAAATACCTAAAAAAACCCGAGACAGGCATGTGCTGATTTAAAGATTAAAAGCACAAACCATTTTGTCCTACACCTTTCAGAGATTTGGTTACAAAGGTCACTGTGAGATTTGTTATCTCAAAATATGGAGTTTCAGGGAAAAAGAGCATGATAGGAATATCTTGGCTATACACAGAGTTATGGAATATCATCCACAGGGTGGAAGCTCGAATGTGCAAAGCAGATTTTCAGCTCTTTTGAACTGTGGTAGTGCCAGTGAAATAAATCAAGTTTTGGCAGTCAGCGTGAGCTGAGTTCCTGTTCTGAGGTATAAAGTTTGGGAATGCCAAAGAGCAGCAGTGAGGAAGATGATGGGATCTGTTTGCAGCAACTTGTGGCAAAATCTATTCAGGCTCAGAAATGGATGGCTGGAATTCTTAAATTGTGGAAGCACCCCAAAAACCCACGGCCAGCAGGGAAGGGATTGGGATTGTGTCCCTGTGCCCCTGTGCTCAGGTGAGACCCCACCTGCAGAGCTGCCCCAGCCCTGGGGCCCAGCACAGGGAGGACGTGGAGCTGCTGGAGAGAGCCCAGAGGAGGCACCAGGATGAGCAGAGGGATGGAGCAGCTCTGCTGGGAGGAAAGGCTGCCAGAGCTGCCATTGTTCAGCCTGGAGAGGAGAAGCTCTGGGGTGAGCTCAGTGTGGCCTTGCAGGGCCTGAAGGAGCCCACAGGAACCATGGAGAGAGACAATTTGCAAGGGCTGGAGGGCCAGGAGGCAGGGAATGGCTTGCCAGTGGCAGAGGGCAGGGCTGGATGGGATGTTGGGAAGGAATTGTTCCCTGGGAGGGTGGGGAGGCCCTGGCACAGGGTGCCCAGAGCAGCTGTGGCTGCCCCTGGATCCCTGGCAGTGTCCAAGGCCAGGTTGGACATTGGGGCTTGGAGCAGCCTGGGACAGTGGAAGGTGTCCCTGCCCATGGCAGGGGTGGAATGGGATGATCTTTAAGGTCCTTTCCAACCCAAATCACTCCATAATTTTAGGATGAACCCAATCAGGTGCCTGTTTCTCCCCTCTCTCTGTAGCTCCTCACAGAGTCAGCCTTTGCTCAAAGAGTCTAAACATCCAACAGAAGATAGGAAAGGCTCAGACACAGTGATTTCTCCCCATTTTTGCAGCAGATCAGCATTGACACCAGAGGTGGAACCTGCTCTTTAAACTGCTGGTACACTTTTAGGTCACACTCTGCTCTGAGGCTGGGCACTGCCCGTGCCTGTTTCAAAGCCTTTTGGGATAAACATGACAAAATGCTTAGATAGTTGTGGTTTAGATCCTTCATGTCATTCAAATGACATTATCTGGAGCCATGAGGCAACAGAGAATCAAAATCTTTTACCTGAAGGACAGTTTTGTTTTACTTTATTGCTGTAATTGTTAATAATTCTGAAAATACAGGTAAATTGTGAGACCCTGATATGGCAGAACTGCATTTTAAATGCTGCAAAAGGAGAAAGATGCATTTGGTGTTGAAATACGAATAAAAGAGTAAAATCTCTGACTTCCAGTCCTCAAAAGAAGCTGAGATAACATCACTGACTTGAGGGGTAGGTGCCTGGTAAATGATTCCTGCAGGTATTCTGCCTGTATTTGTCCTTCAGAGACATTTTGGGTTTCACTCCTCCTTGGCAAGCTAAGAAATGAAGAATTCTCAAGCACACCCCTAAATAAACCATTACCATCTGAGTATTCCCTCCTGGAATTCCTATGGAAGAGCAGAGCGTTGGTTCTCCTTGTCCCTGCTCATTCTGAGCGTGGTCAGAGTTGTAAAATATCCCAGCTCAAGCCCTTGGTGCAATAACAGCTCCTAATTCCTTAGGCCTTGCCTTATTATCCTGGTGTAAAAATCTTTCTACCCTTTCCAAAACGCACAGATCATCAGCAAAGCACCTCTGGCTGCTTTTATTATTTGTGTAAATCACAGGTGATGTGCTGAGTGGGGAAAAAAAATCAACAAAATGAGCAGCTCTTGATGATAAACAAGTTTGGAACTGAAAAGAAATGAATAAATGAAGCAGGGCAGTGCAGGGGCTGTTCTGGGAGTCACTGATTTTTTTCCCTGAGAAGATGAAGTGCATCATTATGAGGGGAGAGAATGCAGGGAAGAAAGTGGCTTTTATAAAGTGCAAAGGATGGCAGGTAACTGCATTTTGACACCGGGTTTTCTTACAGTTGAAATTGTCCTATTAGTTCTTTTCAAAGTTCATCCCTGCAGCAACCCCGCCGTGTTTATTTTTATGAGCAGCAGAACAATCAAGCAGTTGAACAGCTATTTTTTGATAATTTTCAGAAGTTCTTTGGTTGGAGTTTGGTTTTTTTTTTTTAAATCATAAAAAAGGGAAAGTGCTGCCGTCCCACAAAACATCCAAGATTCGCTAATGGTAAAAAATAGGATAAATGGTAAAGTTGCTGCATTCATCAGCCAACCACCCCAAAACATTTGCAACCCATTATAGATTTCCAAACTTGGCTGGGAGTGCTGAGGTTCCCTGTAAGCAACTTTCTGCACTTGTGCCAAATGCAGGAAAAAATGGAAGGAACTGCTGAAACATGTGCTGAGAAAAATACCTGCCTGGTGTTGCTGCTGCAGTAGGAAGAGCAGTAATAATTATAATTACAGCAGGCCAGGAGGACAGGAATAGGTTTGGGCTGGTGGTCAGAAGATTGTAAGGCTACAAAAATTAACCACAATAAAAATGTCTCGTGCTTGCACCGTTTCCTATTTTATTGCCTACGAGCTGCTGTTAATCCATGCTCAGGTTGGGGCTCTTCCTGCTCTTTTTGCTGGAATATTTATCAGGAGAACGAGGTGCCAGAACCTGAGGCCTTGTCCTGGGAGAGGGAATCATCACTCGGGGTTTGTTGTGAGAGCCTCCACTAACGGTGGTCTTCAAGTTAATAATATTTTCCTTCCCTTTCCTTTCTCTGACTCATGTCTGGTACGTCCTGGATTTGTGCAAAGCTTTCTTACCCCACACGTTGGACATCACTCATCCCTTTCCCCACTCTCTCACACCTCCTTTCTCCTTCCTTCCCCTCATTATTCCTCTTTCAAGGATGTCAGGCTCCCACCCAGACTCTGGGCCGTGAAGTCTTTGTTCTTTCCCCCTGCCTTGCCACCAGGGATGGAGGGAGAAAGCTGAACTGCTTGGATGTCTCATGTCTTGGTCCCTGGGCTCTGGGATGTTGCTGTTTTCTGTCTGTTCTGCTTCAACAGAGGCAATTTTTAAATTTCTGGTGACTTTTAGGTCGCACCCTTCCTTCCCTGTGCTGCTCCTAAGTGATCTTGCTGCCATTCCTGGTCCAAGAGTGTGGGAAATGAGCTTGGGACATCCTTCAGGATTGCAGTTGTAAGGAATATTTCAAGTAAGAAATATGCACGAAATCATCTGTGTGTCGGAAATACGCGGGACTTGCCTGTGCGGTTGTTCCCAAGCGATTATGACTCCATTTTAATTACCTGTGATGCAGATTTTGGAGCACAAAATCCCCTACATCAGATGCATTTTTTAAAAACTCAAGGCAAGGCTTTGTCTCTTGTTGCCTCCTTGGAGCAGATGTCACTAGATCGGTATTCCGACCCTGTGGTAATTTAGTATCGCTCTTTTTGTTGTTCGCTTCCCTCTGCTCAGGTCCTCCTGCCGAATTAAAGGGCTCTCCAAAGCCCTACTTGCTGTCTGTGACTTCTGGTTCCAATCAAATTCCCATTCCAGCCCATGGAAGTATTTTCAGTAATATCAGAGCGCTTGGAACCGAGCCCCAGTCGAGAGCGAAGCAGACGTCGGTGAGCTGAGAACCGTGTCCAATATTGGCTCGTGGAAATCCTGGAAGAACAACCCAAAAACGAGCAGGTTTGGAGCTTTGAGCTCCTGGGTGATTTGTGCTCAGGCAGTCAGGCCACCTGCTTGGGTTTGGGTTGTTTTTTTTTTTCTCAATGTGTGTTTTACATTTTGGGCAATTTGGGCAGCTGCTTTTACCTGAAATTTCACCGACTTGAGGTAGCTCCACACCGCTCTCATCTCGTTTGGAGGAGCAGTGTAAGGTGGAGACCTGGGGTGTCCTTTTCCACCAGTCCAGTGGAGTTTCTCCTCTGGGCAGCTCTGGTCTGACCCTGGAGAAAAGGAGAATCAGGAGGGCCCTTCTCACTCTCTACAACCCCGTGAGAGGAGGGTGTAGCCACGTGGGGGTCACCAGGGAACAGGGACAGGAGGAAACGGCCTCAAGTTGTGCCAGGTTGGACATCAGCAGGAATTTCCTCATGGAAAGGGAGGTCAGGCCTTGGAAAGAGCTGCCCAGGGAGGTTTGGAGTGCCCATCCCTGGAGGTGTCCAAAGAATTCCTGGACATGGCACTCAGTGCTCTGGGCTGGGCACAAGGTGGGCATCTCAACAGCCTTGGAGATCTTTTCCAACCTTAATGATCCTGGGATTCTGTGATTCTCTGATCCCTATTTTTAAGCTGAGCCACTTTCCTGGCCTCGAGGGAGGGGAGCAGCAGAGAGAAGCAGTGGTTGGCACCGCGGCCAAACCCAGGGAGCTCCAAGCCAGGCAGAGCTCTCCTGCTCAGCTCCTGCATGGGATTTGTGCCACATTTCACGTGGACCACGTGGACTTGTGGCCTCACTGAGCTCATCAGCCATTAACAAACAAAAAATTAACAAGTCCAAGGCCATCATCTAGATTAAAATTAAGAGTTTAGGCAAAAATAGTCTGCAGGGTGATGAAGAGGAGGCTGTTCCTGAGGAAACCTTCGCTCCTGCTTTGGTTATCCTGATGTATCAAAGACTTCTCCAGGTCCCTCCCTGCTGACTTCTGCGCTGTTCATTAAAAACTGGTTCAAATCAGAAGTTCACATTACGAGGTCATCCCAAGTCACGTTTAAAATGAGGGGAATTTACTGGCTGATGTTCCTTTTTTGTAAAAAAAAAAATCCCTAAGTGAAAACACGTCCAATTTCTAAAATCCACCCAAACTGAGCTTAATTCCTGGGTCATGACAACTCTGAACTAATCACAAGGATTTTATACCCTGTTTCTAAGAGAGTTTGCTTCAGACAATACGTCATCCATGCTGTCACCTATGCTGAATATCTTCCTGGGCTTGGTTGTTATGTCTTTAAGGCAGTTCAGCAGCAAAAAATGCAGAGAAATGCAGTTTAGTTGCAGGCCTATTGGCTGGAACAAAGGGGCACAGAAACAGATGCTTCCAGCTTCCTCATCTGGACTCTGTGGGGTTTTTTCCCTTCCTCTGCATCTCGTAGGTACCGAGTTTGAGGGAAGGGATGTGGAACACAAGGCTATCATTCTTCCTAACATGATTACAAAAATCTTATTGTATTAGCAGCATTCCGGCTTCCCTTGCAGAGTCCTTAAGTGAATTAGTGAGTTTTATTCTCCTGTGAGAGCCTACCGTTATTTAACTCTGTAATTTACTATGAAATCCTCGTTGCTTTGTCCCGGGAGCTTTACGATCGTTTTCCCTTAACGATCGGAGTCGCCTTTGCACCAAGGAAGTTCGAGGGGGCTGCTTTTTTTTTCTGGTTTTGATTTAATCGTGGCCTTAAGAGATTTGAGACTTGAGGGATTAATAAAGGATCCCCCAAATCATAAAGCAAATCACAGCATACCAAATCATTCCTCCTTTGAGACCGGTGCCAAGCATTTTCTGCGGTGCCCCAGTGAAACTGGACACTCCCAGCCCAATGGCTAGTAAAGTCATGGAAAGGAGGGGGAAAAAAAAAAAGGGACCAAATTTTATTTTCAGTGCATAGCTGGAATTTCAGCCTCTCTGCACACAAGTCCTTGCCATTACAATTTATTAGATGTTTTATGCAGCAGATTTTATTGAATGATTTAGGTAGCCTTGGCTTGATCCTTTCCAAATGTGTTCAACGGTATTCGGCTACATGCAAAAAGTGTTTTTTATATTCTCACTTTCACGTAACCAAAGCTCCCCCAGTCTAGATGAGGTTACCCGCCTGCTGCACGGACTGTTTTGTTTTCAGAATTGCTTTGGGAAGGCCTGGCCTCTGCAGCCTTTTCCAGAAGATTTAGGATTATAAATCAGCTGGAGCCGGAAGGAAGAAGAAGGGCACTGGAACCACCGAGTTGACGAAGAGCAATGAAACTCCTGGGAGTGGGAAGGGTAGGGATAAGAGGAAATGGAGAGTATTAAGGATGCAGGAAGTACATTTTCCAGAGCGCTTCTTGATTCCGTGGTGTGTCGATGTACAGCCCTGGAGTCTGTCAAATGCGATGCCTCATCTCCAAGAAAATACCTCNCCCATTCTGCTCCTCTAGCAATTCCAGATGGCACAAAAAACCAACATTAAAGACCAAAGGATTTAATCCATGAAGCCAGTTCTGGTAGGAATGAGCAGTGATCTGAAATATGCTTTAGTTTCACTTTTTGGTCACTCTTAGAATGTTTGCAATAAATAAATAAATTGAATTTTTTGGTGTGTGTTTTGGTCCTATAAATGCACCAAAGGTAGGGAAAAAAGGATGTTTCAACTTGAGCTGGGAGCTCACACTCCCAAACCGATCTGGAGAATGTCCAGGCTCCAATCTGCCCTGCTGAATGAATATATGAAAATATGAATGTATAAAGAAGTGAGCAACACCTCAGTGGGATGACAATGGCCCCTGCCTCCACAGACTTCTATCAGTAGGATATCAGGTGCAAATATTTCCACCAGCACTGTCTATGCTGTTCTCAT
>VZTH01011487.1:2021-110448 GCA_013397815.1 Aleadryas rufinucha
GGCCCCGCCGCGCCCCGGCCCCCGCACCCGCCCCGCTGGAGCGCGCCCTCGGCGCCGCGGCAGAAAGCGGAGTCGCTGCCGCCCTCCGCGCCCGCTCCGCACCTTGCGCCGCGCTCCGCACACACCCGCGCAGGAAAATAAAATGTTTGCCGCTTATGATTTCCAATTCCAGCGTCTGGCTAATGGCGTGCAAACTTCCGCCAGTTCCGAGTGACCTCCCCGACGAAGCCCCCCGGAGACTCGTATTATGAAGGGAGGCTGCACTAATCTAAGATCAAAAGCGGGAAGGTGCGAACAGTCTTTGTCTCCCTTCGGCCGCCTCATTCCCCCTTCTGTGTGTGATAAATCTACCCTGGCGCCGACTGCGCGCTGGATGATTAATTTGCAAGCAAACAAAAGGGACCTGATGGCCAGCCATCTTAGTTAAATATTGGCCAGTGCTTCCAGCTACTTGTTAGCCTCCTCTTTGCCAGAAATAAATAAGCGAGGCGCAGAAGTAAATAAATAAGGAGACCCGCAGAAATGGATGACAAAGCGAAGGGATGGTATGGGGGTAAGGAGAGGGGGAAAAAAAAAAAAAGGAAAAGAGATCAGGGTGGCTGATGGTGAAGTGCCGGGAGCGGGTGGAGGTGGGAATGGGGCTGGTGGCGGGGGGAGCCAGGGTGATAGCACGCTGAGATAGCCGGCTGCCCCCGCGCCTCCCGGCCTGTCTGCAGCCTGGGCTTGCACCAAGGCCGACACTATCTTGGCTCTTCAAAGAGGCATGAAAGGTCTCCGCTGTCTCCCCGGAGAGCGGCCAGGCCGGGGCTCTCTAATCTCGGAGTACAAGAGCTAAAGGCCAGGGCGGGGGGAGCGGCTCCCACCCTCCCCAGCTCTTCTCCGCTCCACCATCCCAGCACCTCGATGGGTTTTCCCCGGTTCAATCCAGACCCCGGGTCTGTGGTGGCTGAGCGGCTGGGAGAGCTCCACTTCCTCGGATTTCATCCTCCTAAGCAACTTTCAGCGTTTGCACGAGAGCTCGGCGCTGCAGCGAGCCTTCCCCGTGCGTATGTGTTGGAGGTGTGGGAGGAAAGAGGCTTTGGCTCTCTCCAGGTGGCCTGAAGAGCCAGCTGGAGGAAGGAGGCAAGAGAAAAATAAAGGCAGCCCAGCTTTCGGGCCCACACGTCCTCTCCCAGGCCTGCGGGAGCAGCTCCGAGGCGTGTGTGCGTGAGCGCAGGGGCTGTGTGCGCTCCGCGGCCCTGCGGAGATGCGCTGTGGGTGTGTGCCACCGGGAGGGATTCATGCCCTGGAGCACACCGCGAATCCCTGCTCCGACAGCAGCCCCCGAGGTGTCCCTGACACCCCCTGCATGTGCTGGGTGCTCTGCAGGAAAGAACAAGCCCCGGTGCACGGCGAGCAGGGCCAACGTGCACAGCCCAAGTGGGGTTTTGCATCCTATCTATGCATTTCCTTATCGCGCCGCCTGTTCCAAGCATCCCCAGGGGCCCAGACCCATCCTGCCTGCCAGCAGCTCTGCATCCTGCAGGATTTATCCCTCTCCTCCCTCCCTTTCCCACGGCGATGCAGCCTCCGCTCTGTCTCCAGCCCTTCAGAAGGCAACACCCCAGCGTGGCCACGCTGTGTTTATCCGAAATAAAACGCAGCGGGCTGGTTTACTTTGGCAGGTTTGCAGTAAATGCTGGCTGGAGCACGGGGGGCATCTGGGGAGCGGCGATTACACACTCCTTCTGAGGAAAAGTCTGCCCAGCCCTGGGCAGGCCCTTCCCCAGCCCCACAGAAGGTGTCAGGAGACGGGGGCCATGCTGACACAGATCCATCCCGGAGTGGCACTGCAGGCCACAAGTGTAATGGAGCAGGTCCCTCAGGGAGCTCGTCTATACACTTGGATTGTAAAACTGCTATGGGGAGAGAGGAGAATCACTACAGCAGTTCTTTGCCTTGCCCTTTGGCAGAGCACTTCCTCCAATTGCAAACTGGATTTCATGCAAAGCCTGGCCCAGAAACTTAGAAAAATAACCTGCCAGAGTCCAAAAAAGCATCGTGAGGCATTAAAAATATCAAGAATTAAACCTCCCACATCTCTCTCCGAGCAGGCTCGGCCCCATCGTGTCCTACTGCCATCAAAGGGGCCGTTCCCATCTCTCTGAACAGAAGATCTCCCAACAGGGGGATCAGGTCCCCTTCCCAACACAGCTGAGCTCAGGGCTTTGCAGGGCTGGGGGAGCCCAGAGACAGCATTACCTGTTGGAATACTGGGGGGAAAAAGAGATGGAAGTACCATTAGGAGAGGTTTTTCCTCCACCACCCCTCCCTGGGATGCAATCCTCAGGGAAAGGCTGCTCATGGCCCAGCCTGGTGGGAGCAGTGCAGCACTGAGTGTGGCAGAGCCACTGCAGGGTCAGGCGGTGCTGTCCCCCAGCGCGGGGTCACCGCCACGCTGGCAGTGAGCAGCCCTTCACAGCTCCCAGCTCCTCTCTCTCCTGAGCACCCAGAGCCTGGTCCGGATCCTGCCAGCTGCTGGCTCTGCTGGAAGCCCGAAACATCAGGGCTCCACGTGCTCAGATCACCAGCCCTGCCCCGGTTCCTCCCCTCCCCACAAGAGCTGCATTCACCTTGTCCCCATCCCAGCTGCTCTGACACTCCCCAGTTGCCTCCACTTTGTCCCGGACTGGAAAAGAAAATAAAGGAGCACCCAGAGCTGCCTGCTGCAGCTCTCCCCTCTGCCTCGGGCCAGGCCCAGCCTCACCGACCAGAGCATGTCAGGGCACAGCAAGGTTTGGGGCCGGACCTCTTCCCTCCCAAGCTCACATCCCTTTCACCTTTTCTGAGCCCTTTTTGCACCATTCAGTTTCTGCTTGCCACAAACCAACACCCCCTGCAGTCACAGACCCGGCAACCCCTTCCCGCCCCGGTCTTGTTCTTCTCACCAATGTGTTGCCGGCAGAAGCAAAATGAAAGCCCTGTTTCCTTCCCTGCCCTCTCTACACCTATCCTCCTGCTCCCAGAACCGCTGGCCAAGCAGAACTTGTAAATAGAGTTCGCTATTTGGATAAGGCTTTTTTTTTTTTCTTAAATACCCGGGCCATACATCCAGTTTGCCGCTCAGGAAGTCGCACTAATTGTCCTTTGCTACAGTCAAACAGATCTATCTTTTCAATGCTGTCTTTGTGTCTCTGCGTGCGAGGGAGAAAGAGGGAATGAGTGGATACGTTTATTCAATTATTTAAACACACACACAACACAACAAGAGGGCCAAGGAGCGCCGGTTCCTCCCGCAGAAGCCCTCCAGCTCTCCAGACGCGGCATCGCCCCCCCGCCTCCCCGCAGACCCAGTAGAACAAGGCACTCGAGAGCACCCAGCAAAGAAACCGATTTTATCTGCTTTGACCATCAGCCGTGTTCTTTAACAACCCAGAACCGGAGCCTTTCCCATCTCCACACGCCCCCCGGGCGTCTCCTCCGCGCCCCCGGCGCCGCGGGGCGGGCGCAGCTTCCCCCGGGGCTCGGAGCGGGGCTCGGAGCGGGGCCGGAGCCCGGGAGGTGCCGAGCAGCACCGGGCACGCAGCAGGCGCCGGGTTCCGATCAAGGAGGGGAGCCGGGAGCCTCTGGCACCGCCACTGACACACACTTTGCTCCCGCTTTCTTCAAGATGCCACCAAGTCACCCGGTCATCGATTGATACCTCGGGCGGGGGGAGGACCAGCTGTTGCAAAAGGACATGGTAAATCTAATAGGGGCTGCTGTCAATAAAGAAATGACAGGGAAGAAGAATCGGCTTCTTAAAGTCTGCTGAACTAACACTCATCATGGAGCCGCGGACACGTATTCTCCATCGGAGCCTGGTATCCATTACTATTTTCCTTACTAGGTTTCAATTAAAGAGCTGTAACCCCCACACGCACACCCCAAGGCAGGGCATACATGAAAGGGAAGGGGAGGCAGCGGACAACTCCCGCCAGCCCCGAGCCCCTGACGTGCCCAAGCGAATCTTCCCGACCCCGAGAGGCCGGGCCGGGGCAGAGCCGCGTCCCTGCGGGCAGCGGGACCCGCACCGGTATCGCTCCCTACCGCCAGCACCTCTCGCCATGGGCTGCAGGACTTAAAAAACTGCTAAAGGTGGATGTTTCGGCGCATCTGAGCAGCAGAGGAGCTCGGGGCGCAGCCGTGGGGCACCCATAGTGTGACCGTGTCCCCAACAACTTCATTTCACTCTTCCCTTCTCGCATTAAACAGATCCTAAATTATCCCCAGCTCAAAAAAAGCAATTTAATAAACTCCACCAATTTTGTTTTCTGTGAAAGAGGGAAGAGCTTTCTTCTTTTTTTTTTTAATGCCCCAGATAGGAGGTTCGGGGTGGGAGGGGGAGGCTGGGAACGGGGCTTTTTTTCCCTCTCCTGGAGCCCCTCTGTGTGTTTGACCCTTGGCATCTGCCTGCGAAGGGCGAGGGAAGGGCTTCACCCGCCCTCCCTTCAAACGGGAGCTGCAAAAGGCAGCCGAAATGTGCCAGCTCAGCCCTGGGAAACTTTTGGTAGCGGCAAATTTCTCTAAAGAACTTGACCGCTTCGGTCAGCCTGAAACTATCACCCGGCGTGTAGGGCAGGGGGCTGCGGGCTCCCTCGGAGCGCCCCTCCACAGGGTGTGGTGGAGGCACAAAACTCTTTCCTCCTTCCCCACTGCTTCCCAACTGTCCCTACTGCCAGGGGACACCTCCCCGCGGGGGCTGAGCCGGTAGCTCAGACCCTCAGCCCTGCTTTGGGGGGTGCTGACAGCCCCGCCACCAGAGCCCGGCCCGTCGGGGCACCGGCTCCCACTGCGCTTCACCAAACAGCTCCTCTACACGCTTACACATCTACACACGATCCAGCAAAACCCTCCGGAGATCATTTCCGTGGGGAGCACGACAAGATGGAAATAAATAATATTAATAATTAAAAAAAAAAAAAAAAAAACAAAAAAAAAAATCAGGGGCTCCTCTCTGTCTCTGGGGCGTGGGAGGTTTTGTAGCGCAGTTTTATTTTAGTTTAGTATTTTGAACAAACTTCAGATTGATTTCCGGAAAGCGCAAACGCGCACACATGGGAAAGTGAAAAAACCGGTCCTTCGAGGTCATCTGAGAAAGGGAGACGGGATCTGTATCCTTCTCCCCCCCTACACCCCACCCCCCCAAAAAAAAAGTAACAGAAGGGGAAAGATCCCATGTTTTTATAGTTTAAAAGTACTTTGAATTATTTGCTTTTAATGGCACACGTGGCTGCAGCAAAGCCGGGCTCTGCTTTCGATCTTGCACTTGCTCCTTGCTTTTCTATACACACATATGTGTGTGTGTATATACATCCCTCAGCTTTACAGCCCCCATTTCACGGCCAGGTTTCTCTCTCCTCGTCTCCCCACCCTTTCCCCTGGACCAAAAACAAGTCCCAGGCCACTCTTGCTCCTACGGTAATTACTGCTCTGCTGGGATTCAGAAACGCGGGCAGAGCCGGCTTCTGCCACAGCGTTTCTCTGGAGCAGCAGGAGTGTTGTGAACATTTATTAAACCCAGATGATCCGGGAGTTGGGGCAGACGGAAAAGATTTCCAATTAAAGCCGAGCGGAGCAGAATACAACCAGCCCCGCGTCGCAGGTGTAAACTGTATTTGTGCAGCTCTCGCTGCGCTTCCCGGAGCGGCTCCTTCCCCTTGCTGTAACTGGGGTTAGAGGGGAAAGGTTTGGGTTTTTTTTCTCCCGCAGGAGATTTTGCTAGGGAGCCATCGGGCTCGCCCCGGCGCCCGGCTCCGCGGCGCGGAGCATCTTTCCCCGCGGTCGATGCGCGCCTGGGCGGCTCGGTGCCGGCGGCCCCCGCGGGGCCACCGGCCGCCACCTCCGACCCTGAAAAATCCCTGCTCACCTGTTGCTTCAGCCGCTTCTTTAATGGCATGGGCTTAAGGGGAAGCTAAAACACTCACAAGCGATCTCGGAAAAGCGGCGGCGGGAAGGAATGATTCCAGGTAGATGGGAGATGGGGAAGGACAAAACAGACGGGGAGCCGGGGCATCACTCCTGATCTCGGGATGGGAAAGGAAACGCGCTCTCACAGAGCACAGCCACTTTCTGCTCGTTTTGGTACCGGTTCTTGGGGTGTTGGGAGCGTTAATTCCCCCCGAAAAGTGGTTCCTTGTTCATCAAGAGTATTCTGAAGCCCAAATCACCTCGGGGTCCGTGGCAGCCACCCCCCTCGAACAGCTTTTTCCTCCTCAGAGTGAGGCTTGACACACACTCCGTGCGCGGGGCACTCAACTTTCTGATGTTACAGTCTAAATAAGGGGGAAAAGCATTAATGAATGTTTAATCCTTGTTTTCTTTAAATACCATTAGGACAATTGTCCGGATCCCGGGTCAGGGAAAAATGCTGTTCAGTGGAGACAGGAAGGCGACGGCTTGGAAGGAGAAGGGGGGATTTGAAGAGCGAATAAGTGGGTGCATAGTGCCTGGAGCTCACCTTCTGCAAAGACAAGGTGTGATTAATGCCCGACACTTGTGCAGCCGTTTGCCCCTGCCCTGGCTCACAAATCCTGCTGCTCGCTCCCCGACAGAGAAGTAAGCAGAGCAGATTGTGAAGCTTCTGCACACTGGGACGGGGGTGGGAGAGGGGGAAAAGAGAAAGAACATACAAGACAAGCCCGTCCCAAGAGCTGGAGTGGGCAGAGTATTACATGTACAAACATCCAAACAAGATTCGAGCAGTACAAAGCGTCGGAAAATCCAGAGCAGCCACATAAAAAGAGAAGTTAAGTAGGAAGTGGTGTAAAAGTGTTGTCATTTATTTTGCCTTCCCTTACAGATGTTCTGCATAAAGCCCTATCTTAATGAGACCGAGAGAGGGAGGGAGGGAGAGAGGGAGGGAGGGGGTGAACGCCGCCTGAACCCCGCGCTCCCAGCGCGGGGAGGGGGCGCGGGAGTCCCGCGGAGGGCCGGGCTCGCCCCGCGGAGGCTCCGTGGGCTCCGACCACGGGATGGCGCCGCGGCCACCGCCTCTCACCTGCCGGAGCGGGGCTCACCTGGGCGGCCCGGCTCCCCCGGCCCGGCCCGGGCACCCCCAGGCCCGGCCCCGCCCGGGGAGCGGTGGCACCGCTCATCCGAACGCATCGCAATAAAAGAGCTCTTGGAAGTGACAGCCAGGCGTTTATGGGCTGAGAGACGATGCGAGCCACGGCCGCAGCATCCCTGCTCCTGCGCCGGGGACCCGCGGGTGACGCAGGATAACCTGTCCCTGGGGAAGGTGGTGAGGAAGGAGGAAGAAGGGGATGGGGGAAAGTTCAGATCCTGGCGGTCAGAGTTTGGCCACCAGAATTAGCAGCTCCTGAGCTCGCCAGGAGGGAGGAATAACGCGGTGGGGCAAGAGAAGCGCTGAGCCAAACTTAAGGACCGGGAAGGGAAAGATCCGTTCTTCAACACAGCTGGACTAAAAATATCCACCCTCCCCCTCCAGACTGAAGGCTGCGTGAAGGTGTACGAGATCTAATATTTCAGGTGACATAAGAAGGGAGCAAACACCCTGCCAAAAGCATCTCTCATCCCGCACTACCTCCTCCCGCGAAATACAGCGACCACCCCCCGCCAAAAAAAACGCTCGAGCAAATAAATCCAAAGTCACGTCTCGCTGTCACCCACCAGCCAAGAAAAAAATTTAAAAAATAAAAATCGCGTTTTATGCGCCCTGCTCCTCCTGATCAGACCAGGAGAGGAGCCGGTCGCCCCTCGCTGCCCCCTTCCCAGGGCAGGTGCGCCCACCGCCCGCTCCCGCCACCCAGCCACGATCCCACCGCGCAGCAAAGCGCTGGGGACAGTAGCTGGGTTTAGGCATAAAAAAAGAGCCTGTTTGCTTCTTTATTAGTGTCGAGCCTACTCTAATTACGAGAAATCGCTGCTCTCGGGCTGAAACGACGTGTTGTCCTGTGCTTGTAAAATACATTTCAAGTAATTCTTTTCTGTCTATAAAATACAGCGTGTGTGTGGGGAATATAAATAAACTGCTGTCCATTTGTTTAATGCTATTTTAGCCAAATTGACTGGCCGGATTGGAATTCGACATAAAAGCTTTAGTTTGCAAAACATCCGCACTGTAACGTCCGGGAGACAGGGCTTGAGCTCCAGCGCGACGGGCACGTTAACTGCATTAAAACCCCTCCATACATTTTCGAGCTTTTGCTTTTTTCCCCCTCTCGCAGCACATCCACCCGCTCTCCTCCCCGCCTCCGGGCGCCTGCGCCTGGTTTTCTCCAAATGAAGTATTTTACGTGATCGATGGAAGGAGTCATTTGGCCCATAATTAGGTCAATAAAATCAATGTTTATTCCTCTGATGGCCTGAAAGCTAATAAATTCCTCTTTTATATTCGCTCCCTCCGAAGATTAGAAACGAGCTGCCCCAGCCCCAGCGACAGCGGACCGCTGTCGTTCCGCCGGGGAGCCGCGCTCCCGGCCCGCCACCGACCCCGCCGCTGGCACCACAAACAACAAAAAAAAGTTTATAAAAAAAATATTAAAAATTCCCTACTCCCATCCCTCCCCACTCCTGTTTATTTTTCAAGACGAGCCAATTTGCAGCACATCCAAATTTAGTGTAACCCCCCTCGAGCACCCCCCCAGCGCGCGCACACACGCTCCACTCCTGTCTCGCAGATAACTTTATTTCGCTTGATTCCCTTTGGAGCCACTGTTAGCCATGGACACGCAAGGAGGTTTGAAGGCGCCTTGGCGAAATCCTATTAGACTTGGAGAAAGCAAAGCTTTTGGGACAACAAAAAAAAAACCCAACCCAAACCCGCGACAGTTTTATTTTTCACGCAGTAATGGCGAGGAAAAAGCATCGCGGTCCTAATCAGATCAATATAGAGACACACAAATCTTTGCAAAGGTTTAGCAGTTTACAGTGGGTTCCAGACCTTTGACATACATTGCGGATTAATTGGGCACTGTCAAGAGGGGGGAAGAGGAGGTGGGATTCCAGTTAATTAGTCGAGAAATGAATAAAAACTAAACATTATCGGAATTGTCTGCGGGTCCCGGTTTGTTAGTGGGGATTTGGGGATCAGCTTTTGTGTGCCGTAAATTGGATCTGAGTAGCGTGGTGCTGTCTTACACTGTCGTTTTGTGAACTGGCGACAGCTCGAGTCCATGGGAAAACTTAAAGGGAACCTGGGGCCGGTCACGGAGCCTCATTATCTCATGTCGGATACCATCTTTCGGGGAGAGCGTTTAATCAACAGTGGCACACAATCCTCCCCTCTCAACCTGGGCAAACCGCACCACCTTCCCTTCCCTCCGCCCTGAAAACGGCCCGAGAGAAAAAAAATAACACCCCCCTCTGCCGAGTGGGCAAAGCCGTCCCACGAGCCGGGAGGCGGTGGCGGAGATCCCGCAGCCGCGGCTGCCCGCGGCGAGTCCCCAGCCGGGCACGTGGGGCGTCGCCCGTCCCTGTGCTTCAAGGGCTGGGTCTCCGCGGTGCTTCGGCTTCTGCCTTCCCCCACAGAGCCGGGGAAGAGCCGGGGAAGAGCCGGGGAAGAGCCGGGCCCGTGTCCGGAGGCAGTTTGCCCCGCGGCGCTGGACGGGGCGGTCCCCGCTGCCCACCCGCGGGGCCGCCTGGCCGCCGCTCCCCGCCGACAGCCCCGCTCCGCCGGCCGNNNCCCCGCCCCCCGCCGACAGCCCGGCTCCGCCGGCTGGTTCTCCCTCTTCCCGGCCTGCTTTCCTCGAGAAATCACGGCTTGGCACCCGCTGCTTCTCCGGGCCGCCCCGCCGGGCAGGCGGCGGAGCCCGGCGGCCCCAGGCCAGCGTAGCCCTGCCAGGTTGTCCCCCGGCTGAGCAAGGGGGTTTCCCTTCGTTCCCAGCAAGGTGAATTCCCACCGCTCCTCCCTCCGCCTGCCCCGAAGGGTCCGGCCGGCAGGAAAAGGGGAGACAGGGAAAGAGATGGGAACGAGCGAGGGATCCAGCAGCACCTTCCCTCCAGTCTCAGGAGAGGGGTCCTCACGGGAGGGAAACCTTCAGCAGCGAAGGCGAATGCTGCTCCCCGCCGTGCCGATGGCCCGACCGGGGGCTGCGGGGCGGGGGAGCCGCACGCCGAGGTCCCCCGGTTCTGGCCGGGAGCAGCGCGGAGCCGAGATGGAGCGAGGGGAGCAGAGAGGGGGAGCCCTCAGCCCACGGGAGCTCCCAGCCGGGTGTGGGTGCCCCCTGAGCCGCTCTGCGGGCTCCCCGGGGGGAGGGGACCCCTGTGAGGGGGTGACGGGTCTCTGGAGAGATCTCTCGGGGGTCGCTCTGTGTAACCGAGCGGGACGGGGTCGGAAGGACGAGGCCGTGGCAGACCGGGAGAAGCCCGGGTCCAGATCCCCCAGCATCCTGCGTGGGGCTGGGAGAGCCCGAGGGACGGACAGACGGACCTTGCCGAACGGTAAAATCCGCTGCACCCTGCTGCTTGTAGTTCGGGAGATCCCTGTCCTGCGGGTACCCTAATCCTAACCCTAACCCCTCCTCCGGGGCTGAGCAAGGACGGGCCCCGGGGACGCGAACTGAGTGGGGATGGACCGGGCGGATTTACTTTCACTGCTACCGCGCTCCCGGCCACCTCCCGGGCCTCCGGGGCCACCGGTGCAAGTCCCCGGAGACCCTCCATCCCGGGAGGGAGCTTGGCAGAAGGGAGGTCGCAGCTCCCCGAGAGCTGCGAGGGCATCCCTCCCGGCGCAGGAAGCTCTTCCGAGGTGGAGGAAGGCGAAAACCGCTGGGTTTTGGGGAGAGGAGGGTTTGGAAAAGGAGCGCGTCCCGGTCCGTGCCCGGGAGGTGCCTTCACCTCCCGCGCGGGGCGGCGCGGAGCCAGCGGCGGTCGCCGCGGGGCCGGGGACAGCCCAGCAGAGCCCGGAGCATCTCCGCGGCCGGGCGGCAGCCTCTGCCCCGGCCTCCTCCGGGCCAGTAATTGGGTGTGCTTAAAATCAAGCCGGCTAACGAGCCTGTTGTCCTCCTCACCCCACCCCCGCGTGTGAAACATTGTCATTAGGCGTCTAATATCTCCATCGCTTCCAGGGGGGAATGGGAAGAGGCTGCTCGAAAAAAACCACAGACAAAAGAAAGTGTGTGAACTCCCAGCGCCCATATGCACAGCACAATGCAAAGCGGGTTAATATCAGTTAGCAGTTCTGCAGTGACCTGTAAAGTTGCCTCTCTGGAAAGATTCTTGATGTATTACTTAACATGGCTACACAGTTATCTGTCTCAGCATTAATGCGTCCATTAAATCACTGTTGAGTAGCATCAACCTACTCCCGAGTCTTTCTGTCCCCTGGGAATATGGTTTCTAAACAGGATCAAACATGTGATGCTGACAAGTCATGAGATAAGTTATAATTAATTAGAGTTTGCTACATCCACAGAATGGGTACTTGGGGGGAGTGGGGATGGACCGGGCCATTAAGGACTTCAGCCAGGAGGGAGGATCTATAATATCGAGTTGGAAAACAAGAAGTAGTAATAATCAAAGGTGGCCGAAGAAAACTGCAAACCTTTGGCTTTCAGAACTCGGTCAAGATTAAAGTTGTTCTTGATGGGAAACACACCATCCACTCCTTAATGAAAACCATGGGGAGACCGATGCTGCGGATGGCTCCTTAAACGGGGAGAGGAATTCTCGCTCCAGGTCCGAGGACAAAAATCAGCGGCACAATTCGCAAGGGGAAGAAGAGGAGGAGAGGAAGGAGCTGGGAGAAGGGAGCCGCCGCGCCTGGCTGAGCAGCGAAGCCGCAGCCAGAGGTCACGTCTCCGCCCGACACACACTTCGGGGTCGTTTCGCAGATGTTCCCCGGTTCAGAGAGGCCCGGAGCATCCCCCTGCCTGCCCCAGAGCGCCCTGGAAGCTGCCGAAACCCCTCTCCTCCCGGCAGACAAATGGCCCTTCTTGCCCTGGGCTGGGGCCAGCCTCCAGCCCTCCCCTGCCCTCTCTGCTGGAATGACAGTTAAAAATCAGACTGCAAACAAGTGGATTTTGGTCTGAGCTGTAATAGCCCTTATTTGCTTTGCTTTAACAAACAGCTGGAGGGGGGGGATTTACTTTCAGGCTGGCCGTAAAAGCTCCACACGGGAGGGGAAAGGCAGGGGACGGAGGTTAACTGGCGGCACGGGGCGTCTTTTCATGCCCTCTGCGAGTCAAAGCAATGGCTGGGTTTATTTGCTTGCTCTCTGCAACAAATGGGAGCCCTTCAGGTGAGAAGATGCTGGAAGGGTGGAATGACAAGACAGATTTACACCTGTCCTTACAGCCTTCTCTGACAACCCCTATAGCCTACAGAAATGACCAGTGGTGCCGCAGAGTCTGGGGAAGTCAGCAGGTTCACTCGGCTTTTTTGTTGCTTTTTCACTCCGTCCTCCCCCACCGCTGCCCCTCCTGCTTCCTTCTCCCTTACCCTTGTTTTCTCATGGCATGACACGAAGCACAGAGAGATGGACCTGACTGATAGGCTCCCCCAGCCACCCTCTGCCCCAGGAATATCGCAGCCGACCCTGGGGAGCCCCTTCTCAGCACCTCTTTGGTCGCACAGGGCGTCCAAGGTCTGCCTCTACCATGCTCCAGCCTCCTTCTCTAACCTCCTCCAATTCTCAGCTGCCCCCTCCCAGACAAGAAGGCAGAGAAGAGATAACCCCCCTCATGCCCTGTCTCCCCCCAGACATCCCACCTCGATGACAGAGGCTGTCCAGATGCCTCTGGAATCTGGCTGGACCCAGCTGCCATCTTCATGCGTGGAGAGGACAAAGGCTGCACTCCCCCTCTCCCACCCCAAGGGCCTGCTGCCACCTCCGAGTGCCTGCTGAAAGCCCTCCTCAAAGCCAGCTCTCGAGTGTGGCGTCTGGTGGAGCCAGGACCACTCAGCCCCGCATTCAGCACGCCTGGAAGGCTGCAGCCATTCTGGCTGAGGGCATGGGGGTGCTGCTGAGGGTCCTCTGGAGAGGACTGGAACACATTTCAGTAGCCCCCAGCCAAAAGCATCTCGTGAGCAAAGCAGCACAGCCCAACATCTCATCACTCAGCCTCATCAACCAGCGCTGAACAGGACCTTGGGAGGCTCTGCTCCAGCATGGTTGTGCCTGAAGTTGCAGTCAAAGAGCCAAACATAAAGCCCCACGACATGGCAGCACATAACTGAGGTCTCCTAATGGACCCCACGTGCCCAGGACAGAGCTCCCGGGCAGCAAAGTGCTCAGACACGGGTGTGGGACATCAGGCAGAGGAGAAACAACAGGTCCTAAGCTGCTCTAAGTGTTTTCACCCGAAGTTTGTTAAGTGCCACATTCTGCTGGAGATCTCCAGCTGGATTCCTCCTCCTGCAACAGGCAAGGCAGCCAAAGCCACCAGTTCTTACAAAAAAACCCCAGAGGTTTCTCATCTCCCTGTTAGGCTCATTGCAGCAATGATTTCCCAATTACACCGAGTCAAACAGTTTCAACAGAAAAGACTGGGAATGCCTCACAGGAGAACTCTTGCCTGCCCCAGGCTAGGAAAGAGTAGAGAACCTGCCCCAAATGAGGCAAGTGTGGGGATTTGCAAACAGGTCCCTCTGCTCACGGCGACAGCCCTAAGCCCTGGAATGGGGTTATAGCCAGAGGCAAGCACTCGAGATTCCTCTAAAATCTTTGGGAACATCTAAGGGTTCGGCACTTCTAAAAATCTCTTGAGGCTTCTTCAGATGCCTGGAGAGAGATTTCACAGCTTGTCTACTCTTAATAGCTGCATTTGCAGTCTGTGGCCAGAAAAATGGGCTGCGCAACTTCTTTGTGCCTTCCTCATGATAATTAGGATTAATAAATCACCATTTCACCTGTGATACACACCACTGCTACGCAGTAATCACGAGAGAACATCATTTGTGGTAACACTCATCCCAGTGAGGATGGACAGGGATATCACAGAGGGGTAACAGGGGACACAGAGAGAAGTTAAACCTTTCATAGCCTGGAAGGAGCAGGGATGCCTCTCCCTGTTGGATTCCCTTCCGGAGGCTGAGGCTTTCTGGGGTGATTCTGCCTTTGAAGACACTGCAGGAAGTGATGAGGCCAAGAATATCCTTTGGAAACTTAAAAAAAAAAAGGTTTGTGTTTTCTCCTGTGCAATGTGAATATGCAGATGAATTTGCATATGGCTGTGCTGTGGAGTAAATGCCTTTCAGGAAGAGACAAACATGCTCTTTGGGATTGGCACGGGGAAGAGGATGGAACATAAGACTATTCTGAATCACCTTTTTCCAGCCACTCTGGAGCTGATGGGGTGACATTTCAAGGGAGGCATCGACCAAGTGCATGACCATGAAGAGTTAATCTCTCCATGGAGGTACTTCCTCAGCCATTGCCACCCAGAATTCCAGACAGAGGATGCACTATGTGTGTTTGGGGATCTCCTGTCAACCACAAAGTCAAGCTCAAGGTCTCCTCCTCATTCCTTTAAATGACCTGGCCCCTGCCTCTCAGAAAAAACCACTTCCCCTCCTGTGTGCTGGGATCCCTGGAGCTGCTGGAGTTTGCACTGGGGGGGTTGTGGAGGGGGAGTGCTGACAGCTGGCTTTGCTCGGTGAGAGGCCCTCGGCAGCATAACCACTTCTCACCTCCCTTTACCACAGCCTGCCTGTGGCACCCTCCTGGTGGAGATCCACTCCCTGGCCATCAAGGATTTCCCAGATGGGAATGCTGCTGCCCTGTCAGGTCCCAAACACGCTGGATTTCCTTCCCAGGGCACACAGAGCACATCCAGGGCATCCCAGGAGCGCTGGGGCTGCTGCTCCGCGCCGAGACACAGCTGATGTGCATATATTCAACGACCACGGCTGGGAAGACTGGATGTGTTAAGCCCAGGCATAATTTCCAGGCATGGAAAAGGGTGTGCTCAGAAACCCCAGACATTTTCTAAGCCTACTCAAGACCTGCCATGATCAGATGGTTTGTCCAGCCAAAGAAGTCCTGAAGATGGAGCACGTGGCTGGGAAACATCGGATTTGGAGGGAGTCAAGGACATTCAGAAGACACTTCCAAACGTGCAGTTTTTCTTGCATGACACACAGGGTCACTCTTGTCAACAAATATCCCATTTTAATATTTCATTAAACTTTCATGGTGTACTCTGAGTCCATGATATAGGCACAGTCAACAAACGTAAAAATCAATTAATCAGTCCCTAAGCGAATACCAGTGAGAGAGAGAAAGGCTCCCATTAATTTCTCCAGACTTCAGGTCAAGCCCTAAATGTATAAAGATCAAAAGACCTGGAGATTAGCATTGAGCCAAGTCATCAGCAGTGGGATTTCCAAAGGCCACGCTCAGCCCCTTGCAAGCTGATGGGCAAAACCACATTGACCCAAGATCTTTTAGTTCCCTTTTGTTTTGTGCAACGAGGCAACTTTTGATTTCATTTATTTAAGAAAGGAAACGGTCAAAGAAGTTGTTGGCACTTTTCACCACAAGTGAGAGTTTTCCTCCACACACACACACACATCACTCCAAAGTTCCTGAGAAGATGAGTGACAGCCAAATTGCCTCGCACCCTCTGCTCTTTGCACATCTCCCTGCCAGGTTTCTGCTGAGAACAGGTGGCTTTCGCACCTAGCACATATTTGTGCTGGCTGAGTGTTAGCAGTGAAATCAAATCCTTTCCTCTGACTGAGGAATTTTGATGGCAGAGGGAAGGGTGTCTTGTTTGAGGGGGTGTGGCACTTCTTTCCACAGGAACATTCATCATTTCTCTGCTTAAAAAGAGACCAATAACCCATACCCTGTGCCTGTTATTACCCTGTGAATTCAAAGGTGTCTCGTTTTTAATGGGCCCTTAGCAATAGCGCCGGCACCTCATCATTTATCATCTTGTGCTGACAACTTCCTTGATGCAGAAAGCTCCTGAATGGCACCTCTGAAAGAGGTGTCAGCAGAATGAGCCGTGAGGGGTCTTGTAGCTTTTCCTGTAGTCAAGCAAAGGAAGACCCGAGGCGTGTTTATACCTTTGAACTGGAACATCAGTCACAATATCAGACTCCCCACGTTCTCCTCTCTAGCCCAGCGCCAGGCAGAGCACAGGGGAGGAAAATCAACCTCTGAGGGCCACATCTCCCTCTTCAGCAAGGGTAGGAGGGAGGGGGCACAGCAGTGCAGACAGGAGAGCCCTGCTCCCACCTCCTTCCCAAGTCCAACGACCACACTGGAGCCAGCACAGCTTGGAGATAGCCCTGCACAGGGCAGGACTGGCCCAAACTGCTTCTCCTCCCTCCCAAAGCAAAGCAGAAACCGAGGGGTGAGTCACAGCTTTGACCTACAATTTGAAGCCTGCTTTTTTTCCCAGGGCTTCAAGGAAATCTCGTGTTAAATCCATAACCGAGTCCTAAGGGAGACAGGCAAAACATCCTCTGACACAGCTGACCTCCTTTCTCTCTCTCTCTCTCTCTTTGAGAAGATGTTTTTCAAGGAAAGAAGCCAAAAACTGAGCTTAGGAAAATGAGCAGAGCTCGGTTGGGTTGATGGGGCTGAGCTGACTTTGGCCAGGCAGTGCTGCCTCCGAACCTGCTCCTTTGCACATCCCACCAGCACCAGCAGCAGCCTCACCCTGGCAAAGGCTGCTCTTCCCTCCTGGTTTGTGCAAATACAGCCTTGCCACAAATCCATCTGCAATGGCCTCGAATGACAACAGCTGATTTTGACACTGGCAACAGTAAATCCTCCATTTTCCCCTTGGAGGGTTTGGCAGAGCCAGGCTGATTTTCTTCTCCAAACCTTGCCTGGCAAAGGTTTCCCTATCTCACAGCCTCATGCAAGCATAACACTCTGTAATTACCAGGTCCACAGCCTTTCATTCAAGTGCCTTCAAGGACTTTGAAGAATTTTGACTTGGGGCCCCCTGGGGCGAAAGCCCAAGGATTACTTTGCCCAATTTACTTATGAGTAAACTGAGGCATGGCAGAGGGAAACCTGTAATTTTCACGAGTCTGTTCATTCAGGATTCCTCCTTTTCCACACTCCCAACTCCAAAATGCCCTAAAGGCTTCAGTATTCAGGGCTGCTGAGCAGCCAGATATTCGGCGGAAGGATTTTGCAGCGCTCCAGAAAACCAACTCCATCCTCCTTCCAAACCACCCACTCAGAAAAAAATCAGGGCATCCAAAACTGGTGGTTTGTGACACTCAGCTGATAATAGGGTATGCTATTAATGAGCCCCAAATCCCAACCTCTCTGCACTTCCATTGAAGAGATATCCAGAGGGAAAAATAGGAAAGCAGGTAACAGCTTCCCCCTCTTCTGCCCCAGAGCTCAGCGTGTGGGCAAAATGTGGGAGGAAGGGAGGAATTTCCAAACAGCCCCCCAGGAGGCCCAGGGCTGCTGCTTGCCAGGAGACACCTCTGTCACAAGCAGCACGTAGGGCCATGAGTGCCAGAACCCCAGGAGCACGGCCTGGCTGTCAGCACCCCCGGCTCATTTCCCATTTTAATGGAATCCCATCGAGGCTCAGGCAGGAATTATCCCTGCTCCGTCCCCAGGGGCTGTGCACAAGGGATGGACTCTCTGTCGTGCCGTTTCTCCAGTGTCCTCATGGACACCAGGGATGGGTTTAGCATCTGCTGGGGGCACCCAGCAGCTGCTCCCAGTGTGGATCCTCTGCCCAGCAATGAGAGCTTGCTCTGACACCCACTGCTTCAGTGGGGACCACTGATGGTCTCCTCTGTCCCACTGCTGTCCATTCCCACAAAAGTGTTAGGAAACTTTCACCCTTTTTTCAACTTTGACTGAAACCACCATTCAGAAAGTACTTGGGGAAGGGAATGGAGGGGAAGGGCAAGGCCACTTCAACCTCCTTTTCCAGCAACTGTGTGAAGAAAAAGGAATAATTGTGTATTACCCACATGCAGCCAGAGAATGAGTTACAGGAAAGAATCCATCAAAGGGGGAAAGGAGATTCAGATATTCAAGGAAAAGATTTCCAAGTTGACTTATGATTTTTCCTCCAGGATCTCATTGCAACAGGCACTGTGCAAACACTCAGCGAGAGACAATTTCCTGCACTAAATATATTAAAATCTAAGCTGCAGAGACAGAAAGAGTGTGGGAGGGAAAATGGGAGGGTTGAGGAGAACTGAACTGACTCACCCCGGGTTACTTATCTGGTCAAGAATAGAGGCAGGCAGGAATAATCCAAGGCTCCAGAGTGCCAGTCCAGCACAGTCCTTCAGACAAGGTTGCTCCTACCTACCCCTTGAACTGCTCATAACAGCAGGGAGCAAGGGCCACCTCCTATCAAAATGAGAAGCCAGGTCACAGCCAAAGAGCAGCAAATGGAGAAACAGCAAGAGAAGATTATCTGAGAATGCCAGATACTTGTGAGAATAAAGTGTCTGTCACCAGAAAAACCATAATGGTGTCACATGTGGGCTGGGGTAAATCAGCACAGCTCCCCAGCAGCCAGGGCTCTGCTCACCAAACAGCAGCAGGGTCTGCTCCACCTTACCCACCACCTGGGCCAGGAGGAGTAGAGGGGAGATGGGAGCTCAGTGAAGGCTGTGCCCCAGTTAGGAGAGCACCAGCATGTGGTCCCAAGCCAGGGATCTGCATGTGTTGGGCAAGGAGAGAGAGGGGTGCTAAATGGAGAAAATAGTGCCAAAATAGTGATATAAATTAACCGCCTTGAGTAAAGGAAAAGAAATGGGAATCCAGTCCTGCCAAAGGTGAATTAAACCCTCCTCATCCCTCTGAACCCCTGAAAGAGTTAACAAAATAGTAGGAAAAGGAGAACAGAGATTCTAATTTATGGAGAGGTTCAAAGGGCTTTTGATAAAGCCCTTCAGTAGAGTCTCTGAAGGAAATTTTATAATCATGGGGTTGGGAGATAAAGTGCTGTCATAGATTAAAAACTTGTTGAGACAGAAAACAGAGGAGAAGGAAATAAATGGCAAATGACCAGCATGGAAATAATTTAGGAGAGGTGTCCCCAGGATGAATTTGGAAAGTGGTTAACTGTAGTATGACTTTATGACTAATAGCAATTAGACCTGTAGAATAATAAACAGAAGCATGGTAACGATGTTGATCCTGTTCCCGTGTGCTGCAAAGAGTCTGATCTAGAACAGCTCATCAGTCTTTTATTAGTTTGGGGAAAAAACCCAACACAAAACACCACCAAAGCCATGTTGTTATTCCCATTCATCCTGCCTAAAATAAACCCAGGAACATTTCAGCGACACCTCCCCGTCCCCACACTCCCTCCGTGGGCAGAGGTTCCCAGAGCTCTCTGACAAAGAATCCCTGGCACCAGCAAAGCGGAGCACCAGGATTCTTCTGGCGTTCGATTGCAATGAAGTTTTCAGCATTCCCTCCCCCTCACTTCTCCCTCCCTTTCCCTGACTGCCTTCCCCGAGCTTGCTCGGGCTGAGAAACACCCATGGGAGAAAGGAAGCTTCGTGCTTTGCTGGCAGCTAAGGACTCGGAGTTAAGTCGAGCCTAGGTGAGAATTGCAAGGACCGGGGGATCCAGGGGGATCCTACAGAGGGTGGGATACCTGGAAACGGAGCTGAGCAGTAGCTGGATATCAGCCTAGACTGGACTGTCCTGGGTCAGTGCCCTGAGTTGGAAGGAGGCGAGAGAGAAGTGGTCCTGCCACTCAGAAGCTGCTCCCACTGCCCAGGGAGCCCCCAGCCCACGGCCTGGGCAAGGAGCCCTCCGGAGCTGGAAGGTGCCGTGCAAGGGGTGAGGATGAGGATTTCCTCGGCACTGAAGCGATTCTCTGCGTGCTGCGAGGAGATGCTGTACTCTGGCAGGTGCCACATGGGGCACAGCACAAACACAGCGATGGCTGTGGCACCTTTTCCCAAAACAGCTGTAGGAAAGATGATGGGGAAATGCCTCTTCCTTTTCCCACCTCCCAAACATGGGAAAACACCAACTACCTGGGATGTTTTCCACATGCTCATTGCCCCCTACCTCAGCAGCTCTGCTCTGAGCCAGGCTTGGAAAAGACCCTTCCCACCAAGTCCAGCTCCTTGTTATCCATAGGAAAAAAAGAAAAGGACAGTGTGGAGATGAACCAGATTGCACTGTACGTTTCAACCAGCCTTTAATCGAGTCATGCCAGGACAACTCGAAAACAAATGAAAATTGATACATTTCAGGCGTGCTGAGAGCACAAAAGGGCTGGGTGCAGCTTCTGCATGGGCATGGAAGGATGCTCCCAGTGGGTCCACGGAAGAGCAAGGCAGCTGCCCTGAGGCAGAGGGGAGAAGGTGCTTGGCATTTTAAAAAAACCGGAGTCTTTCCGTAAGGAAACGGTGCAGGAACATTGATTGCCCAAGATGGCTGGGTGCCTGCCTCGCCTCTGTGACTCTTCCTCTTTTTTTTTCCCTCCCCAGTGCGCCCACAACGGCAACCCTTTCATGACAGAATGATTTCAGCGAGCCTAAACACAATGTGCCTTACAGCTGTAATTCTGGGACTCCTCGAGCATGAATCATATGATGCACAGAGCTGATAGTGGGGGCAGAGGCATTTGCTTCGTTTCCAGACAGAGGGCTGGAGTCAGGCTCCATCCGGCTGAACCAGTGCTTCCACTGCTCCTGCACCTTCCTCCAAACACCACAAAGCCGGGCTGGGTACCTGTGCAAGCCCTGCTTGCTGGAAACCGCCTTCCCGAGGCGCTGTGCGGCTCAGGAATTAAAGCTCAAGGCATTCCAGCCCCTGGTCTCTTGCAAAATCTCATGACCTTGTGGAGGCACGGCCGCAAAATTCACTTGTTCTGCTTCATTCTCAGACTTTCATTGAGTTTGACTTGGGGAAAGAAGAAAAGCCAACAAAACAACCAATAACAAAACACAAAGCAGCAGAAATAAAAATAAAACCAAAGGGAGCAGTGTTTGCAGGGAGGGAAATCTCACTGCCCTCCCCTCCTGCCCGGAGCTTTGGCTGTTGGGGACATTTTCTTTGAAATATCCATCCATTCTTTTACTCCTTTCTAAGCCCATCAGACATGAATCCATCTATCCGGGCCTCCTGGAGAAAAAGCAGTAAAGAAAACCTTGGGATGAAGGTTTGAGAGGCAGGGAAGGATCCAGGAGCACACACAGGTGCCTTCCTCCAAGCAGGATTGAGCATTTCTCCAAAACCCAACACACGCTGGCATCGTTCCACTGACTTCAGAAAAACCATGCTCCCTTGGGACCGGGTTAATTTTCCATAAGCAAATGCTCATGATGATTTTTTCACTCTCGCTGGTGGAAACCAGCACTGTCCCCACCATCCTCCTGTTACACAACGCATCCCCAACCCTTCACTGACATCTTATTTATGCAGCCTCACTCAAGAGGTCACTGATGCAAAAAATCCCCGTTTTTCACTATTTGTAGGTCATAAGATTTCACAGGTATGAGTGTCCTTTTACAGCACGGAGGCAAACAGCTAAGGACGTATTTTGATTGCCCTTTAAAACTTGCAATAAAGGTGTTAAAAGGAAAGAGTGTTTTTACGTGCCATGTCAAGCCCTAATCTGCTCCATATCTCACACGCACGCTCTTCCAGCACAGAGCAGTTGTTTCAAGTCTGTCTCCAGTGTTGTTTTTGTTTTTTTCCCTAAGTAGTGCTTGTATAACCAGTGAAGGAAAAGCAGAAAAGCTTATCTGCACCCGGCTTTTTAAAGCAGCAATTCCAAGTTGTTGTTCTCCTGCCCCAAGGAGCTGTGTGTGACGCTGCTGTTGCCTTCCCGTGGGATGTGATAAGAAAGTCTGGGCTCAGGTTACCAGCAGGGACATTGGTGGCAGTGAACCTTTAGTGTCCTGCTGGTGAGGAGCCTGAGTACGGCTGATCCACGAATCCACGGCTCCAATGCTCTGCCCTCTCCTGATCTGCCCCCCAGAATCGGAGCAGGAGCTGGGGACGTGGGTCAAGCTGTGGGGTCTCCTGGCGTGTGGGTCCTGCAGAGTGCCCGGCCTTGTCTGCAGCCCCATCTACAACACCACAGGAGAATCAGGGGGCCAACAGCTGCAATCAGAGGGACCAAGAGCTAAGCAAGGCAGTGGGAAACACTTAGGAGATGACCCTGGGCTTTGTCTCCCTTTCACTCAAAGCTCCAGTGAGAGCAGGGCAAGGAGACAGAATCCTTCTTTTCCCCTTTGGCTATTTGTCATGAAGCTGGGGGAGGAGGGCACTTAAATGCCATAAAACCATCCCCTAATCCCCCTCCCACCATAGAGAGAGCTGTCAGGGGTGTCTGTCTTCCCCAACTCGCTGGCAGCCCGCGTGTGACACCTCCAAGCCACAATTATCATTAGCTGAGATTCCCAAATGACTCCCAGAGCAGTCCCATCCCCTGGACCCGAGCATCCTCTGTGCTCCTTGCCCCTACACCCCGCCCAAAGGCTGCCCGGTGCCAGTGATGCCTCTGCTCCCCTCACTAGTCCGGCTTAGGAGCCACAAGGCAAACACGGTTCAGCTCCTGAGCGGCTTAAAAACAAACAATCGGCAACTCCCCTAAAACAGGCGAGTCCAAACAAATAATTATCACCTCCCCCTTGACTCCGGTGAGCGGGGCCAGAGCTGGCTGCTCTTTCTGCTTCTGTGTGGTCTCTCCCTTACAGACAGGCCAACATAAAGGACTAAGTCACTGAAACTTAACGAGTTACTGCTCGTTAGCTGAAGCACATTAACTGCCTGCGTGCTCCCTCCGGAGAGCTGGGACAAGCCCTTTGTGCTGGGAATGGACTGGGACAGCGTTTTCCAGCTTCAGAGTCTAAGGCTGGTTCCTGAGAGGTTTGCAGAGGTGACTGGAAGACAAACCACTTGTCACCACGGTTCAACCACTAACTCAGGGATCCACACCCCGTGGGGGGAAAGGAAACTGTTGAAGGGGTGGCAGAGGAGGAATGGCTGGGCCAGGGCAGGCTCAGAGCAGGGGCTCCGCTGGGGAGCACGGCTGATAAGTGGGAACTCACTTAGGAGATGGATTTAATTACATCCAACTACCTGTCCGTGCTGTTATTCCCCAGGTGCGAGCAGTGAGGCTGCAGCAGCCACTCTCTGCTCTACACCCAGCACAGAGGGGAAGTAAATAAATAAGCAAGCAATTAATACACCCATTCCAGAGGAGAGTTTCTACAATGCTGGAACCGCCAAAGACAGAGGGTTTGTGGCTCTGTAGAAAAACTCAGCCCCAGCTATTTTTAATCTCCCTCTTTCAGAGCGTTGCAAGCCGTGATGTAAGCATTTCTTTTTTTTAAAAAAAGCATTTTTTGAAGCACAGCAAATATTTTTTGAGAAGGACAAGGGCAGAAAAAATGACGCAGTGGGGTGAAAAGGGAAGGAGGAGGCGCTGCTCTGGGTGACTCCCCAGCTGGGATAGGGCAGGAGCAGCCCCACGGACAGTTAGTGAGGAGCACTGACAGGCTGTGGCTTGTCGGTGTGGCCCTGCCCTGTGTCAGCAGAGCTGCAGCCAGGTAATTACACTGCTCTCTCTCTCTCTCTGGACATTTTGCACAGAGGCAAAGCTCGAGGCACAAACCTAAAGCAAATTGCATGGTGGCATCTGTGTGCTAATAAGGTGCCTCTGCGTTTGAGAGCGTGAGAAATCAGCCAGCTGGGCTTCAAAATGCAGCAGGATGGAGGGATGAGAAACATCCCCACTCATCCCAGGGGGACAGGGCTGTCCCTGCTCAGGAAAACTTCAGTCTGGGTTAACCCATCCCCTCTCCAGGCCCACCTCCCACAGGTGAACTCAGGGCTGAAACCCCCCAACACCAGTTCATGGGGGTCTCAGACAGAAATCCAGGGCTCTGGCTTGGGAATGTCAGCTACAGCAGAGCCAGGCTTTGCTCAGGGGGGATTTTACCTTTACAAACAGGTTCTCTCTCCATCAGCAAAGCTTTTGGAAAAAAAAAAATTTAGGAACATTTGAAATCTTTGGGTTGATGATTTTTTTACGTAGCCTAACTTGGTTGGGATCTCTCATCTTCTGTAAAACACCATGGTTTTATCTCAGGGTGGAAATTTCATATGAAATCCAAATGTACTTTATGATTCCTTTCTGTTGCCAGCTCTTTTATTTTTAATAACTTCTAAGATCAACGAAGCAAGGCTATTTTAGACAAATGTTTTGTACAATCTGTCCAGATGTTCAAATACCAGTACAGAAGTACTCCAAGAAAAGAAGGTCCTGTCTTCTGTCCTCACAAGAAATATGTTTGCTATCACATTACTAACAGATAACCCCCCTCCCCTTGGTGATCAGCAGAAGTAAACATTAATTTTTATTTGTATTTTTGCAAATCTTTCTCCATGCCATTTATCTAATGAACTCACCCCAAACAGCCTCTCCAACTGGTGCTGCACTATCATTTATACTGCTGAGCTAATAATTTAATTTTCAATGGGGAGCAGGGGGGAGGAAGATGGAAGGAAAGAGATGATTTTACTAAATTGCTTCACTTTGGATAATGTTCATCCTCTGGCAATTTCTGATTTATAGCTACAGTTGGCATTTCCAGTTTCTTAGAAATTAATTCCCTTACTTTAAAGGAAGAAAAATACCTTGAGTGAGCCCAAGACCATGGGGTTTTTGATGGGGCTTGGCCAGGGCTGGGCAGGGCAGAGCCCCAGGCACAGGAGCAGTTTCTGCTCCTCCATCCCTGCTCTGGGAAGGGCCGGCAATGCCCTGTGGGGATCCCCAGGGAGTGGTGGAAGGTCCCACCACTGGTACAGGGAGCGCTCAGCAGCTCCTCTGGGGCTGTGGAGAGGGGGTCACACCCCAAACCTCCCAAAAAACCTGGGTTCTCCGAGTTGACCCCACTTCCCAGACCCCTAGGGTAGCGTGCTGGGGGGTGGCTGCCTCTCCCTCCCTGGGGCCTCTCCCCACCAGGTCCTGCACTGCTCCTGGCCTGCTGCACGCTCTGGAGGGGAAAGGAGAAGAGAGAAAAACCCAACCAAGGTGCCATTAAAGTTAATTGTTTTTATTGCTGGTTTAACAGTGTCTTGTAAATCTTTTTATGACCCAGCCCAGGAACACCAGTGAGGCCTAAACTGGAGCTGGAGCAGGATGAGTAAGGGAGGAGGGAGAGGGGAATCACAGAATCACAGAATTTGTTAAGGTTGGAAAAGCCCTCTAAGACCATCAAGTCCAACCACTAACTCAGCACTGCCAGGTTCACCACTAACCCCTGTCCCCAAGTGCCACATCCACATGTTTTCTCAACACTTCCAGGTACATTAATTCCGCCCCTTCCCTGGGCAGCCTGTTCCAATGCTTGACCACCCTTTCAGTGAAGACATTTTTCCTATTATCCAATCTAAACCTCTCCTGGCACAACTTAAGGCCATTTCCTCTTGTCCTATGACTTGAAGAGCAGCTCTTGCTCCTGTCTCCTTCCCTGAAAGCTGCAGGGAAGATGGGAAGTTTGGGGCCACGATGCCCAAAAGTAGCACAGAAGGGGGTGGGATAAGCCCTAAAATATCCCCCAGCCCTTCCCCACCCTGCCAAGTCCTGAACATCCCTTCTGCCCTGGCAGAACTCATCGAAGTTGTTCTCTCAGAAACACCCCAGGATCCCAGGCGTGTCCCTCTGCCAGGGACACGGAGGAGGAGCAGGGCCACCTCACCGAGGTCCTTGCAGGGCACGGGAAAAGCCCTTTGATGTTGCAGTACTTGCAAGGAGAAAGCTAATCCCATGTTGTGATATAAGTACCAGATGCTTCTTGGAAGAATTATACTGGGGCACAGGGTTAATGCTCCAGCTTTTCTTAAAAGTGTCCCGTGGATTATTCCCCGATTAAAAGGATTGTTCCCTGAACGGCTGGAGTGTCAGCCCGGCTGTTGTTGTTGTTGTTGATACACGGGGCAGGAGAAAGGACGTGGGGGGAACAGGGTGTTGGGATTTATTTGCTGCCTCAACAACCTTTTGCCCCCTCTTTGCCTGACCCCTCTCTCCCATGCGAGCTCACCGAGGGTGTGTTGGCCACTGCTGGAGCTGCTCACCCAGGAGGGGAGGGAGTGGGAGAAGGGTGCTGAGAGGGTATGAAAATGTTTTTTCCAGGTCTGACGCATCAGGCATCCACCTCCACCTGGGAATGAACTCGTGCAACGGGACACACACACAGAGAGGGGTGAAAAGGGCTCAGCCCCCTGTGGAAAGCTGAGCCCTGTCCCAAACCCCACATCACAGCTGCCCAGCATACCTGCTCTGTGCCTGCAGAGGTGTCCCCTGCCCGAGCTGCTCCCTCATCTCCTTCCTTCCCCCGCCATCTCCACTTTTGTTGTTGTTGTTGTTTTCTACCGAGTTTGAGTCCCAGCCCAATCTGCCTCCGCCTCCCCATCGCCCGCATCCCTTGGGCCCGGCCATCCTCGGAGGGGCCGGGGCCGCTGCCGGAGCTGTGCGAGCGGGGAGCTGCCCCGGCTCGGGCTCGTGGGGAGGGCGATGGCGATGGACAGCGGGCAGCACCAGCCGGGTGCCTCCTCCCGTTGATCTCCGCTCAACCCACGACTGCTGCCAACGAGAAAAGGTCTCGGACTTAAAACGCTGCAAATGTTTTAAACCGGGACGGCGCTGGGCTCGGGACGGGGGAAAACAGCATTTCCCAAAAGCAGAGAAAAAACAGCAGCTCTGCAGAGGCTCAAACACATCATCCCTCCCCAAAACCACCGCCAAGGGGCTGCGGGGATCCACCCCGGCACCTCTCCGCTGTGAGGGATCAGCAGCAGAACCGCCGTGTCCGGATGAGGGAGCATCCCCGCCTTTATCTCTGCAAACGAAATCGTCCCCTCCGAGGGGGGGACAGGAGCGCCCCTCCCGCCCGGGGCCGCCCGGGGCCGTGTCTCCCACGGGGGGCTCTGCCTTCCGCGCCCCCCGCTCCCACCTCCCCCGGCTCCTTCTCCCGGGATTTCCTCCCGCTCCGCTCCGTCCTCCCTGATAAACAGGGATTTGGTGCCCCTCGGAACGCGGCTCCTTCACAGTGGGGCTGAACCCCACCTCCCCAAACCCGGGGCTGCGTGTCCTGCCCTCCCGGACCCCCTGAACCCTCGGGCGAGCAGCGCCGGGACTGTCCCACGGCCAGCGCGGGGACAACGCCGCGGGATGCTCCGGGACGGGCCCGGGAGATGCTCCCGAAACGCCGGGAATCGCCACTCCCGGGAGCAGCTCCACAGGGAGCTGCCCCAAGCCGGCGGGGGGAGCAGCCCTGGCCCCTGCCCGTCCCTCGGTTTGCTCCTGAACCTTCTCCATGTCCATCAGCGTTATCAGCGCCAGGGCGAGCACCGCCCCTCATCTGCATCACTCTGCATCGCGCTATGTTTGATGCATCCAGCCCTACAGAGAGCGGCAGCCAGCACCCCTCGAGTGTCCGGTCACCCCGATTTCGCCACTGTCCTGCCTGCACTGACCCCCGCTCTGCCTTCCATCTCCCCCACACCCCGTCTCTCCTCTCCTTCAGGCTTTCCCCGCTGTGCTCTCCCTGCCTTTTCGGGGAGTTCGGGGGGTTTAACGCTGCAAAAACATCAGCAAGGGAATGGGGTCACACGACAGAACAGCCGGAAAAAAGCGGGGAATATCAAGGCCTGACAAAAAAGGAGAGAACCCCTCATATATCCCGGCAGAGACCTTCAAAGTAAGCGGTTTCTCCTCAACTTGAGCACATAAAGGACATTTTTTTCCACATTAAGTGTCGGGAAGGCAAAGCCAGGGTCCGTAACTGGGAAATTATAAAAGGAAGTAAATCCATCAAAGCAAATGCAATTGGGAATACAATTAAGCAGAGGGCTGGAAGGACACAAAAGGAGGGAGGATGGAGCGAGCTCTGCCGCTGAGTGACGATACGCAGGCTGCGCGGGGAAAAACATCCCGGCAAATGCCATTTTCTAGGAGGCTCTGGGCAATGAATAAAATCAATAGGAAGCCAGGGCGGCTTCCGAGAGGGGGGGATGAGGGTGCTACAGCACCCTCACCCCAAGACCCGGGGGTTGTTTGGGGTTTAGTTTTGAAGCAAGTGGTTTGAATTTTAAGAGAAAATCACCTTTTTGTTTTGGTGGGAAGGGGTGATGCTGGCGTAGGGGAGTGAAAGCTCGGGGCAGTGGGACAGCGCTGGGGACACGGGGGACAAACCCCGCACCCAGCCCAGCCTCAAACTCCACGGAAACGCTGCGAAGAGACAAAAGTGCCACCCTGGCAGCCCAAAATTCAGCGTTTTCACCCCAACGCCCCGGGCCAGGTGTTATGGAAAAGCGTGGGCTTTGCCCCCATCCCTTCTCCCCGCCGGTGTGCCAATTCCCGAGAATTCCGGCTGGAAAGGAAGCGGGGATGAATTAAAACTGCCCAAACTCTTAAGGCAACGCTTCCATCCCCATTTTTCCTTTATTTATTTCCCCCCCACCCCGAGGCGGGAGACAGGAAGGGCTGGATGGACGGTACTGAGAAAAGTGAGAAGGTTTTATGCGCTGTCATTAAAAAAACTCCAACCCAAACCCGAATTTTCTTTTGTTTGCAACACAAACTATAGCCCAGCTCTGGAAACTTAAGGAAGCCGCTTCCATTCCTCTGTGCACCTACTTATGCAGCCTCTAATTAACACATATACAAGCGCGGAGCCTTCCATGACATTTATTGTTCAGATCTTTCTGAAAAACAATAGATCTCCCGTCAGAATTTCCTATTCCTTGGGCATCAAATCATCAGCGTTTCCACGGGGGGGGCGGGGGGGAATGTGTCAGGATAATCAGCGATTTTCAGCAGCAGTGATTTTTTTTCGATTGGGGGTTAAAAAAAAAAAAGAGGGAAACGAGCAAAGGTAGTATAAACACGCAATTATATTACAAGAATTTTTGCACAAATGAACTTAATGAGTAAAAAAAAAATGTGTAGTTAAAGGCTTTGCCCCCTCACTGAACCAGATTAACAGTGTTTGTTGCTTTTCTAACTATACAAAACTGCAGTAATGAAAAATAATCTTGACATCATTTAACTTCCTTAAGGTATCTTTCCCCCGCAGACGCTTTCAGAGCTATTAAAGAGATGAGCCGGGATTGTATTGAACTGTTACAATGCTCGCTTTAATCAGAATTAGGCTGAATCGCTTAATATCATAATTAAGGAAAGTGCCTATTAAAAAAAAAAAAAAAAGATAAAAGAAAAAATTCCTTAGTTCCAAGCATCAGCAAACTCCAGCATTCCCAGCATCGGGAGCTGGAGACAGACACCGAAAATGTGTGGACACAAAGACTTTCAAACCCCTTCAATAGGAACACGCTGGGGACTTGGGGGTTCTGCCTCTCCACCTTCCGCCGGCTTCGGAGCCGCCCGGTCCCGGTCCCGGTCCCGGTCCCGGCCCCGCGGGGAGGTGACACCGCGTCCGAGCCAGTGCCCCCCTTCCCGCAGGCGACATGGGATGAAGCGACAGCGATTTTAGCTCCTGGTAGGAAATAAATGTGACACCCCACCGCTGTCACGGGCGCGGACAAGACACGGGAGCAGCCCGGCCGCAGCATCCCGGCGGCTGCGGAGGGGGATCCGCACCTCGGCTTCCCTGCTCACACCCCACCGGTTTGTTTGGGCAGGTTTTCTCCGAATCCCAGGTTTTTGTGGAGCTGTCAGGGGAGCGGGACTGCGGCGCGTGGAGTGAGCAGTGAGGAGGAATAAAGCGGCTGCGGCTGCCGGGAACCCCCGCTCCTCGGACACCTCCTGTGGGGCAAAACGTGGGGCAAGGACGGTCTTCCCACCCGCGAACTGGGGGCACAAGGTTTGCGGGGGGAGAGGAGAGCAGCAGCGAAAAGCCCTTTGTGGAAAAGAAAGGAAAAGCCCAAAAGAAAGAAAGAAAGAAAGAAACAAAAAAAACCCAAAAAACAAAACAAAACCCCAAACAAACAAACAAACAAAAAAAAAAAAACACAAAAAAAGAGAGAAAGAAACAAAAAAGGAAGCAAGAAAAAAGAAAAGGATAAAAAAAGGAGACAAAAAAAAGAAAGAAGGAATTAAAAAAACAAAAGAGAAAAAAAGGAAGAAAAAGGGAAAAAGGAAAAGGAAAAAAGACAGGAGGGAAAAAGGAGAAGAAAAAAAAAGAAGACAGCAACAAAAAAAGAAACAAAACCCAACCCCCAGCCCTTAGAAACACCCATATCACGCCACCCAGTCCTCCCACTGCATTCTGTAATCCAGGAGGAGAAGCCCAAGGAAATAAAAGGTGAGATCCAAAATCCCCCCTCCCCGTGAACCCCCAGCCAAGGCTTGGCAGGCTCAGAGAGTGTAAAAGCTGCGAGGCAAAGGTGGCCAGGGGTGTGAAGCACCGTGCAGGGCCCGGGGTGCTCCCCCTGCTCTGCTCCCCTCCTCCCGCTCCCTCCTCTCCAAGGAGAGTCCCAAGGTAACCACGGCTGCCTGTAACCTAAGAACGGAGGATGGCTGCAGATTATTTTTACATTAAGGGCTGCCTGAAGATGCAAACGTGCCTTTGGATGAGTTCTGCACTCTGGGGTTGGACCGAGGCATGTGTGGCCATCTCCTGCCGAGTATCCTGTGCCTGAGCTGGTGCACACACACCCCGCACAGAACCCCCACAAAACACACACATAAAACACACACACACAAGTGATGTCCCCAGACAGAGCACTCGGACAGAGCACCCAAGGTATAAAAAGAAATTTAAGCTTCTGCTCTGAAACTGATCTCCCTTCCCCTGGATCACACTTTTGATCTAATTTGTTTCTCTGTCCGAATGACTTGGCTCAGCCTTCCCCCTGAAAATTCGGTGTACAGTTGACATCAATCATGTCTCAGTCTAGAGAGGGATAAGGATAGAATATCAGAGAGGTGACCATGCATGCCACATGATTCAAATCATCTCAGCATTGATTAATTGGGTTCAATCTGAGTTTCAGAATCATAACAACTGTTGTTCCCCTTCACATAACATCAACAGGGCCTTTAAAGCAGAGTATCCATTTACTCCAAGGCATGTGATGCATTAAGACCATCATCTTCTATTAAACCTTAAAGGCTGGATGAATTTTAGACAAACTCAATTAGCTCAAGATGGCTCTGCAGTGATTAGACATTGTTGCCCCTTCCCCTTCATCAGGGATTTTTCTACCCCCTCTACTTTTTAATACAGAGGGCAAAGTCTGTTCACATGTGGAAGATGAGTGCATCCCTTGGGCTTGTCCTGTCGCTGCTCTGGCTGTGCAGGACCCCTTAAATGAAGGCAAATCCCTAAAACTTGTAAAGGAAGTATCTCATAAAAGCAGCACCTACTTTTCCACTCAGACTCTAAGAAAAACCATTTGGATACCTGGTAGCTGGGACATGAAGCTGTTACCAAGAGGAAGGAAGAAGGAGCAGATGGAAAGTGTGTTCTGATGGTACCTCGAGCTCAGAAGAAAGGAGAGCCAGGCAGGACTTAAAGCCCTTAGAAATGAAGTTATCCCTGCCCCTACACCCCGAGAGAGGCTGTGCTTGGGTTAGAGAGTTGCTCATCAATTAACTACAGCTAAAACAGGAGAGAAACAGCGCCTGGGTGGACGGGGGCTGAGCAGGGTTTGAGATGGAGACGACTTCTGCAATTCAGGCTTCCATATGGTAAGAAAGATGAGCCCTATTTGTGTGTGTTTGATTCTTATCTACCAGCTGGGATCACTCATCCGGGTTGTAACTGAAATAATAATGATTAAAGAAAAGCATGCCTGCCTTGTAATGTTGCAAGTGTGGGCCTCCACATCCCATATATTCAGCCCCGACTGAGGGATGACCTATCACAAACTCAGCCTTGAGCAATCAGAGGAATATCATCTCTAATTACTGTTTTGCAAGCTGAAACCTTATTAAGCACTTCCCTGTTGTGCCTATTATGACTGGTTCTACACTTAAAACAAAAGCATCCTTCTTTTTTAATCGTTCCACTTTGCGTGGGAGCGAGAGGCTCTCATTCAGCCCAGGGGTTGCCTTCTTTGGTTTTTTTCCTATTTACCCATGAAGAAAAGCTCGGAGGCTCTGACTGCAGGGACTGAGGTGACTGTTGCATGAATGCTCCTTGCAATGGGGACATTAAGTTGATTTAAGGACTGTGCTTAAATCAATCCCCTAATTTAAGGCACGAGTGTTTTCAAGGAGAGAAATTCCACAGCCAGACTTCTAGGAAAGTTTAGAAACAAGTTGACTTGAAAGCTTTATCTGCACAAACTGCCTTGCTTTGAGCATGCCAGCAATGAAAATAGAACTATAACTTTCCATATAAATGAACATATCCTGGAACAAAACACATGCAAAACGAGATCCTGATGAGACAGAGCACTGGGGGCCATTTCACCCTTTGGGGCATGTAACAGACACACCACTGGCCCAAGGACATCACCCTGAGCTGTACAGATGATTTTTGGCTCTGATTTTACCACTAGAAACAGGGCATTGGGGAATAAAACAACCCCCAAAGAAATAACACGAAGTGCACTACTGAAAAGTGATGGTGGGAGACAGCAGCAGACACTCCAAGGGGTCATCCAAGGGATGCTCAGCTCTGGGACCAGGATTCTGGAGTAGGGAGCTGTCACTGTGTTCACATAAATTAATCAAGTCAATTAATTAAGCAAGTCACTGCAGTGACTTGCAGGGTATCCTTCAGCCAGGATACCAAATTGATTTGGTCAAATAACACAAACTGGTGTCCCAACACTCACCAGGTCCACAGGTATTTCACTTGTCAGCCACTAAAGCAGAACCAGAGTTTTGCTCTCTCCAGCTTTCAACATTCAAAAAAAAGACAATTCCACTTGTTTCTTTCCAGGGATGAGCCAGGAGGGCAAACACTCCACAGATACCTGAAGCCATTTGAAAACAGGGGAATAAATAGATGAGGACACAAAGATGGACAAGTGCTGAGTTTTGGGCAGGCAGCAAACTCAGCCAGAGCAGAAGCAGCTGGGTCTCCATCACTGAATTTGTACCAGACCTGTCAGACATCCCAAGGGGGAAACCCAGCAGAGATCCCTCCCTGCCCTCAGCCAGTGGCTCTGACTGACGTGAGCACTGCTGGAATATGGAAAAGATAATGAAAAAAGGAACTACTGCGAAAAACATCCAGCCCCCAGCCGTTTCTATGGATCACCCAGGCCAGCAGACACTTCTGTGTTTGCTTTCTTGCTAGACAGACCCAGAGTTGCATCCCCTCATGTCCTGGGGGGGCCGAGAAAAGAAACAGCTTCATTTGAGATCAGCTTGGATAGAACGGCTGCTGATTCCCATTTCCCATGTGCACTGACAGAGGCAGGGCTGGGGCACAGCCCTACAGATATTCCAGGGACACAGAACCTGCAGGAGAGGCTCCACACAGGATTATATCCCCAGCCCAGCACTGGCACTGCCTGACCTGCCAACCTTAACGAGTCTGTGATGATCACAGAGCAGCAGCCGCCCTTTCCTATGGAATTAAGTGCCTGGAGAATAATTTGCTCTCCCACATAACAGGCAAGCACTTCCCTCATCCCCCCGTGCTCCCAGGGATGGAGATCTCAAGTGGGTAAATCCCAGTCCTGAGCCTTGCTGTGCTAAAAAACCAAACCCTTCTATTTCTTCTTTTTCTCCTCCAAAAATTTACTTATAGAGGAGAAATTTCCCAAGTGCTGACACCACGTGAGGTTCTTCACCTCCCTGTAATACAAACCATCCATCTGCATGGAGTGGATTCCTCGAGGGTTGTTTATTTTTCCTCACTTCTTTTTCCTCCTTTCACATCAGCTGCCTGGCCCCCTCCTCAGGCAAAGCCTCGGCTGGGAAAGGGGGGATGGATCCATCCCTGGGAGCAGCACTGTTATCTGTGCTGGGGAGGGAGCACAGCAGCACCTGCCCTTCTCACCTGGGGACAATTCCTGGAGCTGAGCCCCACATTTTCCCCTGGAATGATCCCCACTGTCCATCCTCTCTGCAGGCTGGGAGTCCCCCCCAGCAGGAATGGGATAATTCCTCCCAGTAGGCTCCTCCAAAGCAGCTGAAAGCGAGGAAACAAGAGAAGGAATGCACTGAACCAGACCTGGATTTGAACTTTTAAGTCTCCCTCTTGCTGAGCATAACTTTTCACTTTGAATTTGACTGATCCAGTAGCTACAAGCTCGGGAGAAAGAGCACAGACGTGAGGATATATCCATCCCTTCGGACTTTCTGGGAACTCCAAGCCGGGGCTGCCCCAAGTTCCTTCTGCACCTCAATTCCTTTAGCATTCACCAAGTGAGCTATTCCAGGAATGTGCCAGGATCAGTCCCCAGAAGAGCAGATTGAGAAGGGGGAGGTCACAGAGAAATGCAGCATTTCCCCCAGCTCTCTAAAGCACATTTCTTTTCCCTGCCTTCCAGCCACCTTTCCCTACGTGACCCGAAAAGTTTCCCTAACAAAAATATAGATGTAACCTTATCTAAAGTGAGTGCAGCAAATGTACTATGGATAATGTGTAATTAATAACAGAAAAATAATGTTTCCCCTGTTATTGAATCAAGGTCTCCCCTGACCTCTCACCCTCATATAAGTGCCTTTAGTTTTATGACAGCAGTGGACAAAGTTATTGTGTGTCCATATGTGCAGGCACATCCTAGCTGGCAAGGGGCTCACCCAACTATTGCTGGAGTTACTTCAGGGATTTGCCTTTTTTTTAGGTTTATTTTTGTTTTTACTTTTAAGGTTAAAAAAAGAAATGCCTCCAGTAGTTTAAACGCTGCTTGGCCGGGGAATGAACCCAATCAGAGCACGAAACTGATCTGGTCCCACTGAGGAAAGCTGCAGCCCCAGTCTCAGGGTAACAATCTCTATTTACACCCTTGCACACGTGTGTGTGTCGCTTCTGGGCTCCCTGATGCACTTCCAGCCTCAGATGGATGCTTGAGGAATGCATCAATATTTTCATATACCTGCAGCATGCAAAGAGAAAACAAAGAGCAGGCAAATTCCCTGGAAGGGCTCAGCATTTTTTTGGCTGTATTGCAGTAGAACCTTCCTCGCTTACAAGGCCACGTTTCTCCCCTGGCTGCTTTTTAATACTTGCAGAGGCTCAGCCCCCAGCCATCCCCGCTGACAGAAATCTGTGCCCACACCGGCAAAATTAACAACTTTGGGCCTGAAGGTCTATCAAGACATTAAAGAAATTAATAAATAGAAGGCCAGCCTGGTTCTGTCCGCCCCCCTTGCCACCACGTGGCCTGTGGGGAATGCTGTCTCACTGCAGAGGTCAGCGGGCCCGTCTGATCCCTGGGCTCCCCTCCCGATTCACTGCGTTTGATGCTCGGCTCTTCCAGGAGCCAGCCCAGCAAAACCCCGCCTGAATGGAAGCCTCACCAGCTCCTAATCCAGTAGCTCTGAATTCTCCTGTTTGTGTTGGATGGGCCCCTGTGCCAGGCTCAGGGGAGCTCCTCGTGAGCACCAGCAGGAGGGATGGGAATCCCAGGTCACGCGTGTGCCACCAGTTCCTTGCCCTTCCAAGCACCCTGGGACCTGCTGCTCCCTAAGGACCTGGCACAGAGAGGGAAGGGACACAACCATGTCCCTGTCACCACAAAACCACTTGGGTGCAATTCCTTCTATTCCTGAGCTTATTCCATTGCCTCATTCAAGGCAACTCCTTTCAAGGCTCAGCCCAGAGCTGTGCCTCTTCCCCAAACAGTTTTTTCTTTGCCATGCTCTGAAGTGCTAAAAGATGTGGAAGTACTGGATTTCTTCAACAATTTCAGCTTTAAGGAGGTGGAAAACCCTTTGCCTCAAACACACAGATGTGATCTCAGGATTTATCCATTCAGCCTCTCTGGTCTGAAGGGAGGAATCTGTGCAGAGAGAAAGGTGTCTTTTAAACAAGCACCACACACGAGGGCTGTGGTGGAAACACTCCTGTATGAGCAGGGGTTTCCTCCATCCTCCTCCCTCACACATCCTCCTGCCACCCCTTTTCCAGCTCTGCCTGCAAAAGGCTCGGCGTGGGCCCCGAGGTTTGGAGGGCACAGGATGTTCCCTCCACCTTCCAGATCCATCGTTTGCTCCGGTTTAATCATCCCAGCTGAATCCCGCCACGTTCCTCGGACACATCAGGCTATAAACACCCTGCCCTGCATTTCCCTGGTGCTCTCCCTTCCCTCAAAACACGAGTTGAAGGTGTAGCACTTTCTGGAGAGTCCAGAAACCTGCTCCTGGGACAGGGGACATCCATCTTTTGGCTGATAAGGGCACTTGTGGGCATCCCATTTGAAGGGCAGCTTTTCCCAAAGGGTGCAAGGTGTGAGGGGACCCGAAACATTCCTTGCTTGCCCTGCATTCCCAGGAGAACACAGCTATTTCAGACCAGAGGGGAGCCTCCAAACCCAGGGAGCGCTGGCAGCAGCCCAGTAGAGTCCTGCTGCCTACCAGAAGCAAACTGGTTTTGTACTGGTCAGGATAATATCCCAGTTGGGGAGGTCAGAATGGGATTAGGGAGTCAGGACATCTCCCTCCAGACAGAGGGATGCAGGTGATGGGAAGAGTTAATCCCATCAACTTCCCCACTGCTCTGTGTTTAAATCCCTCCTCACCTGGCTGTGGGATGCACCCACACACGCTCCCTTCCCACCAAAACCTGCACATCTATTTTAATTTATACATATATATTTATATAAAATACATCTAGTACCTTTGCAAACAATATATTTCACAAAGTATATTTACTGCTTTCGTATCTCCTCGGTGCCCACACAGCACACAGACACGAACGGCTGCAGCTGCGCTGCAAAAGGCACTTTCTGTCTTCAAAGTCACCACCAGGTCCCATAAATCTTAAAAATATTTCATGGATCACCACAACAACCCCCCAACACGCACAATGAGCTGCTTTCCAAGCACACAAATACTTTCAAGCTCAACGAAATGTTTCGTTTCAGTCGGGGCAAGTTCTTTCATCTGGGTTTGGAGCTGCTGTACAATTATTGCTCTATGGATTCTCCCCTGAAATGAGTTCAAAAATGAAATAAAAAAGAGTTTGTTCAGTCTGAAAACATCCAAATAATACATTTTGCAAGGAAACTCCCTATTCCCTTTTTTTTTTTGAGGGGGAAGGAGATGTTGTTTGTTTTTATTACATAAAATTTTTCCATCAGCACATTTTAGGAGGGAGAAACCTGGTTCCATTAAACAGCATTTTCTGATGAAAAACCCAATTCTGCTTCATTTCTTCTCTCTGCAGAGCTCAGTCCCTGAGACTGAGCATCCCTCCACCACTCCTAAAAACCCCTCACCAAGAACTATGCACAAACCCAGCCAGCTCCAGTTTAGACACAAATCTGCTCTGTTTACTGATAAATATTTATTCACATATTTACCAAGAAAACATGAAAGGCAAACCCAACATCTGGATTTCTAGTACTGCTTGCTGGGGAATGTCACTGGGAGGAGAGGGCAGCTTCGAGATCACCTCCGAATTTCCTTGTAAAAATCAGCTTTTCCCCTTCAAATCAAAGGGGAAATTCTGATTTACTCTGGAGGCCAGGGCATTTCTGGGGGCTGAGCGTCGCAGTCCTGCTCAGCTGCTCTGCAAAACACTCTGCTGTTATGGCTCAGGAAAAGCAAAATAAAGAATTCCCATTCCCATGGGGAAAACCCAGCGTGGGGGTGATGGGGGCTCCTCCTCCTGGGCCAGGGGACCTCTACCAGGACATCCATAAGGGACTTGCAGCCGTTTCCATTTACAAAAATGTCCTTTTTTTCCTTGACTTTAGATGAGCTGCTTATTTCTGATTTATGGCACTAGTGAGAGCTGAGGGTTGGTCTGTGAGATGCTGTGCTGCACTTCTTCCCTTACTGGTATTTCAGTAAAAATAATGGAGTTAAAGAGGCCTTTGCTGCAGCTCATTCTGTCAGATGAAGCCGTGGTTTCATGTGGATGGAGGAAATCAGCCACAGCAGCAGAGCTCCAAAAAATGTAACAAATATACAAATACAAATAATATGAATATGAAAAGCATAAAAGGACAAAATGCTCATGAACCCAGTGCAGAAATGCTCCTGAGCAAGGAAGTCTGACAGCTGCAAATTTCAAGCCTACAAACTTTCATCCCTATACTCAGATTTACCTTTGCTTTCCCTGAAGTAGTAAATAGCTCCTGGTCTGAGTTCAGTCTCTGGTCTGAAGGCTCAGAGCTGAAGCCTGACAATTCCCAAGAGTCTGAATAGGCAGAAAATTAAGGATTTTAGCTTGGGTCCTGCATTTCCAAACACCAAATGAGAATTCTGTCTTGACTATAAATTGGCATTTATCTTCCTGTACAACATATAAAAAATCAGATTAATAGACCTAGGAGAAACAAAGCCACCACTCCCCAAAATAATAGCAATAAACAAGTATCCCAGTCGAAAATGACACACGTTTTTGCAAGAGAGGGGGTTTTGTTTGTTTGTTTGCAACCAGCTCTGAAATTCTGCAAAGCCCAAGGAATGGCCCTGAACAAGAGTGAACAACAACTGCCCTGGGCTTCTTCAGGACATTGGGGGATACAGGAAAAGGGAAAAGAAAGATAAATGATGAGGTGGCACCTGAAAACCTGCTCAGAGAGGAATGTAAACAAGTTTTGCTTACTTTCACCATTGATTTCAGGAAGCCAGGAAGGCTGCTCAGAAAGTGTTCCCCAGCCCGAGCTCGATGCAGTTCCAATAATAGACAGCGTAGGCAGATGCTTAATCATCTTCAAACCATGCTCTGCTGTGCCAGCTCTAAAGCTCTTGGCCCACAGGAGGACACAGTTAAGCTCCTGTTTAGCTGAAGAGTTGCGACAGGGCTCGAAGGGAGCTGTCCCAGAGCCGGGCAGAGCTGGGCCCTCAGAGAACTGGGATTTGGGCACTTTGGGGCTGAGGCAGACTGGAAACCTTCCCTGGAAGGAGAGCTCTTGAATTACAGACACCTCACAGGTCTTGGGAACTGCTTTTCCTATTTCTTGACTAAGTTTTGAGCCTTAAAATGTGCACCCACATCAGCTCTACACTGTGTTCCCACCTCCAGCACAGCATCCTTTCACTCCGAGGTGAAAATGAGGGAATCTTTTGGGGAAGCATGGGATCCTCAGAGATCCCTTCATGTTCCCAATGAGGTTTACAGCCTGATGCTCACCATCAACCTCCTGATTCCCCCTGGAGCTGACAGAAGAGCTTGGTGGGGTCTGAAACCCCCTCCCTCCATGGGGACGTGAATCCCTGGCCTCCAAGGAACGGTTGTAAGACATCCATGGCATTGCCCAGCTCCACTCCCATGAGCAAAACTTTAGCTCCTCTGTCTGCCAGTGCCAGAGCACATAGGTGAATAAACAAATAAATACATTTGGGATACTTCTCTTTTGGTCCAAACCAAAGTGATGTTCAGAGTTGGATAACCAGGGCCTCAAATCAAGCTACTGCCCAGCTCTGTTAATTGCACACCTGAGTACATGGAACAGACAATGGTTTGCTTAAACCTCCATGAAAGATGTTTAAAGGAGCAGGTTTTACCTTGCATTCATCCTAAACTGGGAACAACCCCCTGGCTGGTTAATGCACAGCAGCTGAGCCCTGCTGGGGCCTGATCACGGGCCTGACCGTGGTTCAGAGACTATCACACAACAAATGAAATGCTGCAGGAAGTCCCGTGTGCAGGGAAGAGCTGCAGCCCAAGAGCTCCCACCCTGCCCTGGCACCCAGCTCTGGGGAGGACAGATTTCCTTGATGCTCTTTTTGGGGAGGAGGAGGCTTTTTCTGACTTCTGAACTACAGCAGCACGGGCAAAGAGACTCTGCACTGGCCACCTCCAGCTCTGCAGGAGCACAGGGCTCACCACCACTCTGAGCATCAGCTAAGCCAGAGCTGAGCAGCTAAACCACCGCTTCTCCCTCCAGCCCCCAGCCAGACTGAGCTCTGTATTTTCAGCAGGAAGGATCTGTTCCAGCATCCAGAACGGTGCCAAGCATTTCAAAAAGGTGAAAAATATGTGCAAAAAACCACTCATAAATACCTCTGCTCGACTCAGGGCAAGCCAAGCAGACAGAAGCGTGACACTGGTGTAGCAAAATATTCTGGGAAACAATTAATGCGGGACCCAGATCAAGAAAAATACTCTCCCTAAGTCATAAAAGTGGGAAGAGCAGATGGAAGGCAGCTCTCCTCCCTGGTGGCACTTGTCCACTGCGCTGTCACAAGTCCTGGGCCGCCCCGAGCTCACCTGAACGGGTGCCAGGGGCTGGCAGGGAGCGTCGGGCACCGGGAAGAGCCAGGAGCCGTGGCCAGGCCGGCCCTCTCTTTCTCAGCTGTGCAGTAACTGGGGGAAAGGGTGTCAAAAATAACGACCTGGCTGGGGCTGGAGGAGGAAGGTTCAAAAGTTCAGCCTGGCAGTGGAGAGCCAGGGTTTCTGCAGGGAGAGTGGCCACGATCGAGGGGAAGGACAGGGGGAAAACCCTCTTCTGCAGGAAGTGCTGTTGGGGTTGCTGGCAGAAAGGTCTGTCCAGGTGTTACTGAGCCATAATCCACAGGGCCAGGATTTGGAAGTGACGATACAGCCTGGCTCCTAGCTCAAGAGTGAGAGCTCTGTCTTGGTAGGGAGTGAAGGAAAAGGTGAGGATTTTTGCTGGGCTGCTCCAGGCAGCTTTTGCAGGAGCACCACTGGTGCAAAGGGATTTTGGGGTGCAGAAAGCAGCCCCTGCCTTGCAGCACTAGCAGCATGAAGGAAGAGCAGTGCTGCTTCTGGGAAGGGCAGATGAAACCACCAGGATAATCTCCTTGATGGCAAAGCCAGCACTCAGCCCTCAGTGTGGGTCAGACCCCTCACTTTGGGGAAGAGACCCAGATAATCTCATCCCATTACAAACAGAGGCATTCCATCAATCCGTGAAACCAGCCGCAGCCTTAAATCCCCCTTCTTGGCACGGGGGGATTTTCCCACCCTGGATAACGCATGGAGCATGCAGATGCCATCACCTTTGCTGCCTGTGATCACCCCACCACAACCCCCAAGTGCAGCCCTGGGTGCTGCACAGGAAACAACTCCAGCCCCAAAAGCTCTGTCAGTGTCAATGGGGTTTGTGAATGTGTGGGGTCCCTGTCCCTGGAGGAGCAGGAAATGCACAAATGCTCAGTGCTATCCTAACCCTGGGCGGGTCTCAGACAGATTTCCCCCATTCCATAGTTTTGCATTTTTGGATGCTGCGCACCTGCAGCACTCTCACCACCCTCAGCCCTTCTACCTAGAGAGACAATTTCAAATATGTGGTACAAGAAACAAAAAGTGCACAGAAAAGCTTGGAATTCCCCCAGCAGGGATGGGAAGTGCACCCCACCAAGTCGGGCAATCCAGCCCAAACCGCTGCTGCTGCACTCTCCCCTCCTCCCTTCAGCCTCACCATTAATATTTGAGATTAAGGAGGACTTATTCATTGAGATTTTGCCTTCCACGAGAAGCTCTAATAGGATTAGGTGGCCCCACTGCTAATTCCAAATCATTTTCCTCTCTCTTGGAAAGAGGACCGCCTAGTTCACCCTGGCTTCCTCCCTTTCAGTGGACTTCCCAAGCAGGGACGACGTTTGCAGGGGAAATGGAAAAACCAAGCACCATCGGGGAGATTTAGAGGAAATGAGGGTTTCACCTCTTTGGAACAAGTTGAAACCAAGCCCTGTTGGCCTCTACCCCTCCAGAGGCTCCTCCACCACGCAGCCATGGGAGGCAAGCACAGACTGAGCAAAGGCTCCTCTCGCGAGCACCCCGGCTCCCGTCAAACCCAGCGCCTTCCCTGCGGTGCAAGCGCTCGGCAGAGAGCAGTTCCAGGCCCAACAAGATGTTACATGCAACGAGGACGAGGTGTTTGATGAATCATTTTCAGAAAAGGCGATTTTTTTCTGAATAACAACAAGAATTTACAGCCCGCTGCAACACCTACAAGACAAACAAACAGAGCAAAGTATCCGTGAGCTCGGCACGTTACCTGCCTCCTGTGAAATACTGCTTGGGAGGTGAGAACCCCTCTCATTTAGAGCCTTGCTAAGATTCTGGCTGTAATTAATTAGCAGGTGTCTTTAAGGAACACCATCTCCCAAAGTTAATATGGCTGATGTTTTATTTATGGTCTGTCCTGAAGAGCTGTGGTTAAGGTTAATAAAAGGCAAACGTGGAAATGTGGGTATTTTTGCTCATTTAGAGTAAAATAAGTCCCCGTCACTGGTGCATGTTCCTGTTATTTTTGGGAAGTGTGAGGCCTGAAAACAGTAGGGAAAATTCCTGGAATAAGTTTTGGTACAAGGCCAGCTGTCTGTACCAGCCCACCACCACGGGAGCTACAAACAAGAGGCATTATTGCAGTTTTGGAGTATCAGTGACCTCATTTCTGATTTAACCAGGGTGATTGAGTCACAAACCACCAGTGGAGGGGGAGAAAGGCTCCGAAACCCAGCACTGCCCATCCACATCTAACTCACCTCCTGCAGAGAAAAGCACTGAGGGTGGGGAAGCACCAGTGCTTCTGCCATTCACCCTGAATCATCTTTTACACCGCTCTCCCAATTCTTACCAAGTGGAAAATCACTTGAAGAAGTAGCACCGGGGAAGGTGGAATAAAAACTGACTTGTGCTGCGCTCCTCATTCTCAAGCAATGCCTCACATCACCACTGAGAAAACCATTCAACCTCACATCAAACTAAAAAAAACATAATCCAAAGAAAAAATCACTCTGAACTCTCGAGCTTCTTTCTCAGCTGCTCAGCACTTCTACAGTGGGGCACATCTGTTCCCATCTCCCTGGAAGAGGGCGGGGGGAATAACTGGGGTATCTCCTCGGCAGGGAGACAAAAAGCCGATGGAAGTGGCCGGAGCCGTGGAAAGGGGCTTCCCCCGCCGCGGGCTGCGCTGACCAGCCCGGCCCAGCCGGGATGCTCCCACCCTCCAGCGCCTTTCAAACCTCTCCAAGTTCCAGCCAGCCTGCCAGATTTACGACGTGTTTCACTTTTTGAACATCCTTGGATCAGGCTGGGGTGATGAAAGCCTGATAGCTCTGGAGATGGCTTTTTGAGCAGAGTATATAAAAAATATTGTCCCCCCATATACACACACGCAATCCTCTTCTCCCTTCCCTTAAATGTCTCCTCACTGACAACTCCAGCCAAGCCCATCCATGCCAAGAACCTTCCCACACTCCACTCCAGCCTCTGCTTCGCTTAAAAAACCAATTCAGAGACACAGCACCAGGGACCACAGCCTTTGCTGACTCTTAATAAGACCACAAGGAATAGGAAAGGGAAAAAAAAGGAAATAAAAGGAGGAAAAAAGAAAAAAAAGAAAAATTGCAGCAGTTCTTGTAACTGAATCTGCTGGAGTTGTAAGTGTGGTAAATGCATGTTCCTGCACTATTTGGATGCCTCTGCTCTGCCTTTAGCAGCTGCTGTAATAAACTTCCCAGAAGGTATTGGATTCACAGAAGTGTTACTAGAAACCCTAACAGAAACCCATGGAAATGATGTCTCAACGCAACCAATCAGGGAGATAATCCCTGCTACGATAAAGAGAAATTGAAACTCAGTTTCCTTGGCTGAGAGAGAAAACCAAAATTGCCCTCTGCATTTCAGGGAGGGGGAGGAAGAAAAGAAGGGGGGGGGGGCTGAGATCTAATTACAAGTGTCTTGAAATTCCTTCTGCATAAAGTTTCCTTAAAGAGCTGCCAAAAGAGCGAACCCTGGGCGATGGCGCTGGAGGTGCCGCGCTCGGCTCAGCCGGAGCGCACGCGGCTCTGCCCCGCGATGACAAAACGTTTAATTACGAGTGGCCCAATGTCTTCCACATTTGGAAACTGGATTCCTGACACACATAATGTACCCCATGCTGACACGACTATTTGGCAAAAGCCGAGCCTGTGATCTCACATTAATTGCTACACAAATGTACTTATTGTGGGCATGGGTTTTATACGGCTGAAGCCTCCATTTGCACATGTTCACAGTAAAAACACTCCCCCCCTCCAAATAACGATTAACTTTTTTTGATTGTTTTTTTGAGAGAGTTGGTTTTTTTTTGAGATGCAGTTTAATGGCATGAGAACTGTCTGTCGGCTTCCATTACCCCTTTGTTCTCATCGTGTCTCGCTTTATATGTATTTTTATAAGCCTTTTAAAAGCAAGTCTCCCTGTTCTTAATTCTTCCCTCTCTTTACTTTTGTTTTTATTGTAGGGCATCAATAGAAACAGAAAGATTTTGCTGGATTAGAGACGTGGCTGTCACTTGAAAGCAAGTCCCCTGATAGAGATCTTATAAGATCTCCCAGTTTCTTCCATCTAAGGCTTTTTGTGGGGAGACAGGAGGATGGCGACACATTTCCCCTTAAATCAGTGGCCGGAGGTGCAAGATATCCATCAGCTTGTGGGACTCACCCTCTCTCCCACCCAACCCAGCTGAATGCACTCAGCATCCGCAGGGATTGCTCCCTGGTGACATCATGGGATGGGCCTCTAAAGTCACAGCTCCCGGGATCTCGTGCACAGGAACAAAGGATGCCAGGGTGGTGTTCACAGGGCTCCCCTTCGGTGTCTCATCACAGAAACACCTGAGATCTTCACCTGATTTCCACGGAAGATCCCACAGAGGGAAACCAGGCTTTACCCTTGGGTCTTACAGCCTTTGCCAAGCAAAGCAGCACCAGAACACCAAAATTCTCCCTTCTCCAGCTACCCCACAGCACAGGGTAACCGGCCTGAGAACCACTGATTCTGGCTCTGCTGCTAATCCTCCCAGTGACCCTGAGCCTCTGACCAAGCCCCGCGAGCTCTCCCGATCCAGAGGCAAAGCAACAGCTGAACAAAGCCATGAACACGCACGAGGCTGGGGAGAACCCGAGAGCGCAGCAGGTTTGGAGATCCAAAGCTGAAGAAGCTGCTCAAGGCTCAGAGCTGTCATTCCCATCACCCTGCTCAGAAGAGGAAGGCTCCAAAGCCCCTGCGGAGCACCAAAGGGGCTGCCAGCAGGTGGAAGTCCCCACATTCCCTGCTTCCCCAAAAAAAAAGCTTTGCAGCAAACCAATGGCTGTACTTTTTTTTTTTGATTTCTCAGTACAAAGAAACTGTTTGTTTAGAAAGATCAAGGAACCAAAAACACAGGGAAATGGTTTTTCTGCTGGGAAGGCAGCAAAGCATGCCCGGCCTCGCCGGCGTGTTGCTGCAGCGCTGCCGTGAATGCAGCAAGCTGGATGCAGCCTCCCTCCTGCCTCCACAGCTATCCCAGCACTTGTCCAAGAGCCATCAGCTCTTTCAAACAATGACCAATTTGTTCCCTGGGGTGGCATTTCCTTATGATTCATCCCGCTGTGCTGCAGGCTGGGATGCAGTCCCAGGAGGATACACTCACGTGCTGGACTCAGTGCTGCAGCGAGAGTTTCCATGACCATCAAGGCTTTTTTTCCCCCTTCCAAGCGTTGCTCAGCCCCGTGTGGGTGCCAGGGCAGTTTTCCCACAAGTTGGATCTGCTTTTTGATGGAGAACTTGCTGTTACAACCCTCAGAATCTGCAGAGTCACCCTTGTAACAGCCTCTTGGAGTCGAAATTGCATAAAAGAGCAGTGAGGAGGGAGAAAAAAATGAAAACCCCTTCATTTCAGCAAGGCAGAAGTGTCTCCCTTGAACAACAGGATGTCTTCTGTAAACACCAGGCTACCACAGCTGTCAGAGATCTGAAGTGCTGCATTAAAATGTTTCATTTTATCATTGCTGAGACAGAGTGAGAAAGCTGAAGGGATCATTTCAGCCTTTCCTCTCCCCCTTACACTGCCAAGAACCCACCGAAAAGGGTGAAGCCTTGTTACTTTAACGGAAGTTCATTTTCCAAAGGGCAAGTGTGCCTCTAAAAAGGTTGCAGGCACTTCTCCCCCACGCACATCTACGGGGCTGCCAAGTCATAATTTTAACAGCAAATCTTTTTATTTGCCTCTTTTTTTGTCTTAAATCCCAACCACTTGGGATTTACGCAGCGCACAGGAAGCGGCTTTCCTGACGGGAGCGAGTTTCACACACGGTGGTTGTGTGTGGTTCCAGCTTTCCTCTGCAAAGGAGTGGCCCAGGCGCTGGCACACAGGCAAGGAGAGCAAGATGAAGTATTTTTGGGTGCCCTGATTGCTCGGGATCTAATCAGGGCTGAGGCTGGGGCTGGCCATCGCACACATCCACGGCTCCGATAGCATCGGCAGCCCGGGACCTCACACTTCATCTGCAGCATCCACGGCCCACTGGTGCAGTGGGAGGCTTCCAAACCATGAATTATCTTTCACAAGTCACTTATCACAGAGACACATTCATCTCCAGGAGCTGGACCCAGCCCAGCCCTGCTGGCTGGAAGTTCAACTGAGGGCACACGCATTCACTATTTTATTTTATTTTTTTTATTTGGACCATGCAATTTTGGGGTTGCAGAGCCAGACATTAAGCTGGCTGACAGTCCAGTTCTGTGAAGCATTCTGAGTTGGCAAAGTTTTACTACTGATTTATGTAGCACAACAGCTCAAGGCCTGGGATGCATCCATAACATTCGTTCCATCTGTCGTCAATGCAGATTCTGTTCTCCACCGCTCATGCTGGCAGGGCTTGATCTGCTCTCGGTGAGGGGGGGAGGAAAGGGGATGAGAGAAGAGGAAGCTGAAGTCTCCCATTGGTGCCAATGGCTTCACAGGAGGCCTTGAGTTCTTCAGCTGCCTCTAAGCATTGTTGCTGCAGTGATAATCTTTGGCAGCCCGTTTGGGAGGGGAAGGGAATGAGAGGTCGCACTGATTTTCAGGAGGATTTCGGAATCAACGTTCACCAACAGTCTCACTTCAGGCCCACACACGCTTGCACTAATACAGGATAAAGGTCCAAAAACCCACTTAGTCCTCTTGGTCTCCTACCCTTGTTCCTTGCAGGCAGACGTCCTCTCTGATCAATCCACACACAACACTGACTCCTTCCAGAGCCGTTCAAACCCTGCTAAACTGTGAGTTATCTTCCAAGAGTATGAGCAAGTCAGTCCAAGAAGCAAAGGGAACGTTTATCTTGGGCACAACAAAAGCCTCCAATCTGCCCTGGAGATCTCTGGCACGCCTGGGGCTGGCTGAGGCTGACAGGGCTGGGAGCTCCATCCCCAGAGCAAGTGCTGAGCGCCGCGCTGGGATTCACACCGAGCTGAGAGGTCTCTGGTGCGCAGAGACAGCTGAGGCATGAGCCAGGCTGCGAGCCAGGGTGCTCTTCCCTCCTTTTCCCCCCTTCCCAGGGTTGTGGGAAGGGGGGAGGGATAGGGGATGGTCCCCCCCGTGCACAACCCGCGTCCGAGGCTTTGCTGAAACGCTGATGATGCGATTCACCCCGGAATTTTACCTTCTGGTTCCTCGCCGTTCCAACGCCTCCAACATCTACAAAAAGCTGGAATTTCCTGCCAGCTCAGTGGTGCAATTTCAAATGCTTTTTGGTTTTCGGCTGCGCTCTTTAATCTCCAGCCAGCTGGGCCCGTGCGTTAGCGTGAAGGCTGAAAGCTCCAGAGCTCTGGGCAGTCAGTTTTCCAAGGATCTCACCTGTGGGTGGAATGGTTTGCTGCAGCTCTGCGTTAAATTAAAAAGGAACGCACATGCAAGAACCATGTGTCTGAGCTGCCGTGTCCCCACTGCTGCGCAGAGCTGTGGGCCAGCTCCAGGGTTCCCTCCCAGAGAGGGAGAGCTGCAGGTTTGGCTCCTGGTGCCAAGAAGGGCAAGGAGCACTTTGGAGCAGAGAGCTGCAGGGGCTGGCAGGTGCGGCGTGGCACGGAGCCATGAGGGCCTCCCCGGCCCCTGCATGGGGAAGGATGGAAATCCAACCTCCCTCCCTTCTTGGGAGGACACCTTAAAAGAGAATACATGCTTTCTCAAGGGTTGACCCATTAGACAAATGGGTTTGATTCCCCTATTTCCCGTGAGAAAGGTGAGTAAAGATCCCATTGCAGACTCCTGTGCTGCTCACAGCCTGCCCATCATGGCAGCCTTGCAGAGAAGAGCCCACTGGCCACAGCAGAATGAGCAGCCCCTCATTCACACAAAGGCCTGGGCAAGAGCACGTACAGCTCCAGACTATGGGGACCAGATCATCAGCTTATACGAGGTAACATAATTATTGAGAAATAAATACATTGGTACCAGTCCACATCACCCATGGATGTGCTCAAGGAGCACAGACAACTACAACCAACGTATGCATTTGATGGAGCCACAGCAGAAATATTTGAGAATTGGTCTTATGTGATAAACCAAAAAAAAGCACGTGGCAGAGAAGAGAGAGAGGCATGAAGAAGTCCTGTCCCCCTGCTCACTCCACCATTTAAGAAAAAGATCTGTTTATTCAAAGAGATCTGACAAGGGCTACAGCAAAATGGATGAGGAGCTGAATATGTAAAAGGCAAAACCATCACTGAAAATAAATTCAATTATTTGGTTTTGCTTAGAGAAGCAACAAAGTTTCTGACATGTTTGTTATTCAGTCTGTCATTAGAGCTGAAAGATGTCTCAATAATGTTGTAGTTACATTTTTAACATCCACTCTCCTCCAAGCAGTTTGCATATTTTCCACTACGTTAGCTGATCAAGCCATTAGTTACAGTTACTTAAAAATAAATGAGCTCTATATTTTCCTTCCTCCACACTCCTCATCATGAAGCCCAACAGCAGAGGAGGGGGCACAGGCAAGGGAACCATTTGGTCTGCGATGAAACAACCCAACAATGATGGGAAATGCTCAAGTTTGAGCGTGGAAGGCGAGGACGAATAAGAAGAGAAAGCAGAAGCATCTCTTGTCAAGCAAGGAACTGATAAGGGCCTGAACAGCAGCAAAACAGGCAAAATGAAAACCATATTTGCAAAAGAAACTGCAGCTGGGAGGTTAATGGCATCCAACTCAACCCAGCAAGAGCAGAGGCAGGGGGGATTTCGCTGCGTGTGCTGATGCACGCTCATTTGCCAAAAGGAGTTTTAACTCGAGCTCTTCTTTCTGCTCTTTACCCTAATCCTCCCTCCTCCCCACGAAAAAAGTACTGTTGTCAGTCAATTCTCATGAAAAGGTTCCTGTTTTTACCCATTACAGAAAAACAGGTAATTTTAATTCTTCTATCCCCTCTTTTCCAAAACCCAGCCATAAAAAAACCCCAAAGCAAAACCAACAGTTTGCGTTTTGACCGTTGAAAAGCAGAATCTGCAAGCAATTCTGCTCTGTTAATTACGCTTAAAATAAAATAAAAAAAAAGAAAGCAGAAGATGAAGATATTTTCTGCCATGCAGAAAATAAAGGCAGCACATTTTCCCAACTATCTGTGAACTGGAGGAAAAAACCATGAGGGGTAGAGAAAAACAGGAGCATGCCAGGAAAAATAACAAGTACATTGCACTAATAGGTCGTTGGGCAATTCTAACTCAATCCAGACTTCAATGCTGGCTACAGATTTATCCAATATATTGACTATTGGGTCATAAGAATGGCCCTTCACACCCAGCACAGAGCAAGTCTCCAAGTGCTGCCCTCTCCATATGGGGATATCCTGCTGAGATCCAGTCAGCTCAGTTGAGCTGCTCTCACTGGGAGCTTTATCAGAAAAATAAATTAAAACACCCCTTATTGCAATAAATAACCTTAATGTTGGCCTCCCAAAGTGTTCTTATGCAATAATCTGTGGGGTTTGGCAATAGATCCCCGCACTGCAGAATAAATCTGTCCAGGTGATGTTCCCAGCTCCTACTGCACCACCAGTGATCACAGAGCAGCACCAGCTCCTCTACAGTCCTGCTACAGCAGCAGGGCCTCTCCAGCCAACAGGGAGAGCCAACAGGCTCCTCCATCCAATCATTGAACTGTTTCTGTGAAGAAATCAGGATGAATTCAAACCCCAATCAGAGCTGCTAAAAACCCCCCAACCCTGCAGACCAGTGGCAGACCAAAGCACGGCTTGGCTGTCACTGCTTCATGGGTTTCTCCCCAGTTTTGGAGCACACATGTTGTTCAACATCTGGGGCTTTCTAAATTGCTGTCTGCCAATGGAAGATGGCACAACTTCCACTATGAGCTCTGGAGAACCAAGTCCTAACCACACTATGCTACAAACCCCTTTTAGAATGTTTGAGGGTGCTTACAGCTACTATTTTAGAAATGTCCTTCATTGTAGAGGGAGATTTTGCTGTTTTTGAGAGTATTCCCCCCTCATGAAGTCTGTTCTGCTCAAGAGCAATCCAGCTCTGTCCTCTTCTTCCAGAGCAAATGAAACCCAGGTTTGCACAGGTCCCTAACCCAGAGAGACGGGGAAGATTCCCAACACCCGCACGTCAGACGCTCCTCTTCCCGCTCTATCCCAGCACAAACACAGTCACTGAGCTTCCAGGATGCTCAGGACACACTGTCCAACCCTGGGAAACAGCTGGCAGTCCCAAGTGCCACTCTGGGTCCTGAGCAAGTGTCCCAATTCCCAAGGGACAGTTTGGGGGTCAGCCTGGCTCAGGCAGCACGCACCAATCTCACGCATGCGCCCTTCACCTCAACCGCACCCTCCATGCTGGGGTGTGAGAATGCTCCATCCCCTCCAGCTACAGGGGAATTCCCAAGCAGATGGTTAAACTGGATTTCCAGCTTCTCTGGAGCAGCAGAATGGGGGTAACTCATCAGGGTGGAGGTAGGGAGCCGGCTCACGTTGCCCAGCGCTTTGTGCCCTGGGCAAGTCACAGGTCTATCGGTCACCAGAGCTTCATTAACTGCAGGTGAGGCCACGCCTCAGCATCTGCAGAGCACCTCGAGACCTCCACACGAGCCCGGTAATTACACAGAAATGCTGTATAATTAATGAACCACGCCGGGGAAACGCAGCACGCTTTCACTGGGAGAGTCACAGGCACCTTCTAGGAACGGGAGGTTTGAACTTCACTGAAACCCCTGGACAAGTGGGTACCTCATTTTCTTAGACCTTCTGAAGGTGCCAGGTGTGTCAGCACCAACCTGTGAGCTCTGGTGCCTCTGGAGTTCGACAGCTGCCACGAGGCAGGAGCAGCAGGCAGCAGACTGAATGCCACAGGCTTAAAACAAAGGCCTGTAAGTCAGTAAAGTTCAACAAAATAAAGTCGCTCATTTTTTGCTGCCACTCGCAGGCTGCTGCAGTGCTGGCTCTGAAGAGTGGGAGAAAGGCAGAGGAACACAAAGTACGTGAACAGAGAGAATGAGACATCAAGGGGAGGCTGCAACAGCTGCCACAGCCCAGCCCTTGCTGCCAGGTGGGGAAAGAAAGTCAGGGATCTGGGAATATACCCTGGAGCAGCGGTGCCAGCCAAGGAAAGGAAATCTAGGGCCCTCCTGTCCCAGCCCTGGAAATCCTCTCCTTGTACAGAGGTCCCCAGCAGCTGCTCCTTCCCACTGTGGGAAGGAGGGTAAGAGACAAAAAAAAAATCAAAACCCCACAAAATCGACAAATCTCTCTCTGCTTCAGCTCAGACCTCCCTGCTGGAGCTCAGTAACCCCCAGAGAAAGCCCTTACTCCCTAGGCTGCAGCCACTGGCAAAACTTGGTCAACTTCATGTAGTAAGAGCCCAGGACAGAGAACCAGACAACCTGTCCTGCTATGGATTATGCCACTGGCCTCAGGATGCAGGCCTGGACCCAATTCTCCCTTCTCTTCCCCCTGCTATCCCAAAATCCAGAACAGGAGATTCGATTTATCCCTTTGAGTCCACCAGGGTGGGTGGGAAGAAGAGAAGGTGAAGTTCTCCTGCTGCTTCATCCTTCACTGAGCAGCAGCTCCATTCCCATGGCTCTGTTCTTGTTCCAGGAGCACCCATCACTGGAAATGGCCATGCCCTCCCAGCTCTCCACTACTTTGTTGTGTGGACATCCGGAAAGGCTGTGGAAATACGTTCTCTTGAGCTCCCAGGGCCTTTTTGCCTCTATTCTCAGCACTAAATCCTGGCTCAGAAAGCTTTTCTCACAATATTTTCCATGTTCAGTGTGTAGAAGGCTACAAACGTAGTACAGAGAGGAGTGATGGGTACAAGAACCCCAAGGGTGTTTGGCTGGAAGGTTGGGGGCTTCCTGCCTCTCCCCAGAGTGATGTGACCAGGCCCATTTAGCATAACACCAAAACAAACCTTACAGTCTTGAATTAAGACATCTTCCAAGAACAGTCCAATCCCCAAATCACTGGGGGTGTTGGCACTGGAGGGGGATTAAACACCCACACGCAGCTCTGAACCTCAGAACCGCCACTTCTGTTTGGATTTAGTCCTGCCTGAGCCCATAAACAGGGACAGATCTTTGCAAACCATGACCAGACCTCGGCCTAAGATCTTAGGCTGGGGTCAAAGTGCCACATGGATTCATATCAGCAGAGCTTTACACATCTATTCTAGCTGAGAATCTGGCCACTTATGACTAGAATAGCTTTCTGAAATGTATCCAACAGGAAATCCTAAATCAAGAACACTCTGCAGTTTGAGAAGATTCCTCTCCCTCGCATCCAAACCCAACGAAATGTTTTGCAACTTTTTCCATTTTAGGAATGAGGCTTTCTTCTCATATCTTCCTTTCCCTCCCAAACAAATAATCAAGTACACAGGAGCCCAAAATGTTTTTCCCCTCTGCTCACTTTATCCAGCGAGCTGAGGCTGCAGCCAGCATGTTTAGAACTGGCCAGCTGTGCTCTGACCAGCTGACTTTGGAGGCCCAGCTGGGACAGCCAAACAGGCAATATTCCAACTGCAAACAAATGAGGCAACACCTTCGGAGAAGGGATCGAATGGGGGGAAATGGCCACGGTTCAATGCAGAGTTTCCTGTTGCTTTTCCAGGGACAGCTGCTGCTGAAGGCCAGATTCTCAGCAGGAGCAAACTGGTCCTGCTGCTTGGAGCTCCCCAGCTCTGCAGCGATTTTCACCACCTGAGAACATGGCACAACCTGGTTCATGTTTGGGCTTTGCTCTGCTGCCTCCCTGTTATCACCCTTCATCTAGAAATAGCTGCACTAGGAGAGAGAAAGGGAATAACAACCAAAATTTGTCTAGCCCAGAAATGGTTTCCTGGAACTTAAGTTGTTTTTTTTTTTTTCCTTTTTCTGAAAGGAGATAAAGTCATTCATTGTTTGTCTTGGCTGCCCATAAACTCATGCTGCTGAGAGCAGGCTTTGATCACAGGGCTATTGGGAGGCTGACCCTTGACAGCCAATCCACTCCCTGCTCTTCCAGTCTCACCAGCCTGGGCCTGACTTCCTTTTTCATAAAAAGCCTTAAAAAAAATTATACATATATTATCCAACAGCCCTTGCAGCAGTTTAGGGATCGTGATTTAATTAGCTTACAGACAATTTCAATATCAGGCTATTCCGTTCCTCAAGGGGTTCTGTGATGGGAATGGGGAAGCAGGGAGTTTGTGATCTTGGATGTTCTGCCACCAGCAGCAGCAGCTCCATCCAAACTTGCATCAGGGTGTATCCAACAAATCCCCTTTGAAAGGGGCAAACCACAGCCCTGTCAAACACTCTCAGGAGTCTATTTCGTGTCCTCTTTTCCCACTGAGAAGTTTCTGGACATTTGTGTAGGATTTGTGTGCTCCTGGGATCTGGTCAGAGCTCCCAGCTCGAGCTGGTTTCCTGCACATCCAGAACATTTTTGCAGCATGTGTTGCCCGACCGCAGAGGCTGCAGGCACAAAACACATTTTCTTCTGACACCTAGCAGAGAGTTTTTCTACGTAAGTCACTCTGTGTAATGTGACTCATCGCTCCCACACTTCATGGAAGCAGCATGCTTAGTTTATTCTAGCAGATCCCGACCATATTCCCAAAGCACTGGGTTTGCAAAGCTTGTGTAAACGATCTGGAGCGTGAGCACGATCAGGGCAAAGCTTCCCAGCAAGCCCCCACAGATGCCAGCTCAAGCCCTGTGCTCCTCCCCAGCAGAGTGACATGAAAAACCAGTGCAGATGACCTGGGAGACACAGGGTAGTAAGAAAGGATTTTTAAGGAATAAAAGGTACACATCTCTTTAATACCTTTTTATCTGCCAGCACGAAGAAGTGAGCCCTGAAAGTTGGGGTGGTAGAACTGCCACTAGGCTGGGTTTAATAGCCACCTCCTTCATCAGGGGACTCAGATAATCTGATATGTATCAGATGATATCCAGAAGACTCAAATAATGCCCTTATCATCTCCCACTTGTGATCTGGGAGTCAAACTTCCATGTCCTTTGTTCTTGGAGTCCTACACCACGCTCCAGCCATTAACATCTCCAGTCCAAAATCAGTCCCACCCATATTTGCAGCAGCACAATTACACTGGCTTAAAAAGTTCCACTGGTGCAGAAACACGATTGTCAAGCCAACCTTTAGAGCAGAGTCAGGAACGAGGCACGTCCTTGCCGTGCTCGGTTTTATCTGATGCATTAGCTATGAAAATGATCAGACAAGCCAAACGTTCAGACTAACGTCTTGCTCTTGTGTCTGGCCACAGAGTGGAAAGTCAAGTTCCAGTTCGTTGTGGTCTGAACAGATGCAACAGGCAAAAAACAGCTAATTATTTCTAATTCCCAAATAATAATACCCGGGCAGAGGAGAGAAATATGTGACTGGTCTATAGTTTCTCAGAAAGCTTGCAGCAAGGCCAGGGAGAGAATGTGGTGGTTGCATAAACTGGCTCAGCTCTGGCCGTGACATTTTCCCCTTGTGCTCAAGATCACCTCCAAAACCCACAAATACAGACTCAGGCCTCCCAATTTCTGAGAATCCCAGAATGGTTTGGGTNGCACAGCTAAAAATCCCATGAGCCACATTCAGCTCTGCCTCTCCTGGGGTATCCTGGCCATGGGGACATCTGCTGGGACTTGTGTGCTCATAAACTCACTTCCAGTCATCCCTGCCACATTTTTCCCACATAGACCAAAACTCTTCCCTGCTCTTCTAAGAAAACTGTAAAAGCCACAAAACCTGCACCATATGACATCAGAGCTTAACACCAGTGCCCTAAAGTGGACGTGTGTCACAGAAAAATACCCAGAATGGCAAAATACAAACATAAATCAACCCCTTCCCAGGTCTTCTTTCTCCTGCAACTCAGTATTTTTGCTCTAACTCTTCTAGGATATTTACCCAAACCCCATCCTTTCAGAAGATCCAGCACCAGCTATGGCACCAGCATATTTCATGGATCATCTGGATGTCACAGCCCCATCGCTGCCTCTTGGAAACCAAAATTATGGCCCATAAATCTTGAATATCTTGACACTTTTTAAGGTTGGGCGCGCAGTTCCCGTCAAGAGAGAGGCACATCCAAAATCCAACAAAATAAAGACACATGAAGGGTCTGGCTGTGGGGACACTGTGTCTAGGATTTTCATAAACACATATTTTTCTTGTTAGACTTTTACCAGCATGTGCAACAACAGAGGAAAAAACCCCTAAATTCATTCCCCACTGTTATTCCAGGGTGATGTTGCCATGACAAAGCAGCCCTGTGCCACTCTCCTCATTTGCAGTGTCACTGGCAAAGTCCCCCCCGATGGCCACGGGGTCAGATGGTGACGAACGGAGCTCTGAGTCTCCAGTTCCCCTTGGAACTCGGAGCCAGAGGGGCCAGCAGGAAAACAGCTGCGTTCCCTACCAGCTCTGGAGCTCCAGAGGGAGCTCAGCTGAGCAAGCCCTGGGGATGGAGAGCTGGGACCCCCAGAGGAGGGTGACGTGAGGGTCACTGTGAGACCTCGCAGCTCCAAGGACTGGATGTCAGCTCTGAAATCCAAGCGAGGCACGGACGCCAGCTCACCAGCCTAGGAGCTGCCCAAAACAGGCAAAAGGAAACCCAGAAATAAATATTCCCCTAAATCCCACTCTCCCAGAAATTCACACATGGAATGACGGTGCATCTGAACTGCTCATGCCCTAAGAGATCAGGGCTTTGGGCTGCCTTCAAGAATTTTGGAAATTATTATTGTGTTCTGTCCCCAGCCAGGATTGCTCGCACGGGGCTCTGTTACTCAGATCATTTGGCACCAATGGGCTCCTCCTAATCAAAACCAAAATGGCTCTGCTCAAGGCTGACAGAAAAGTTAACTCTGGCCCTCTACTACCAACAATGACTGGGGCCATGGACATCAGATGGGAGAGGCTTGCAGGGGGCTGAGGGACCTCTAAGGCTCAGAGATTGAGAGTTGAATTTAGAAGTTCCTCTGCCTTCAGTTACTGTAGGAAACCCAACAGAGATGTTTAATTGCAGGCAGAAATTGTGCAAGTCAAAGAAATGTCCTTTGATGGACCTGGAGTCCATCTTTATCATGTGGCAGTCGGGCTCAAGCATCTTTCTTCTCCAAGGACTTAACATTATTTTTCCAAGACCTCCCTCATTCCTTCTCTCCATGTGCAGCATGGATTAATTGCAGTTTTGAGAATAAGGGCCCTTTGGCTCCCTCTGGGACAGCCAGGTTCAGAGGAGGCCCTTCAAAAGGTATTTTTAGGATTCGTAGTTTTTGGGAGTTGTTTTGTGAAAGCCAACCAACAACTTAGACCGGACTGATGCCACAGACTGTTGGATGAACTCCTGGGTGTCTGGGCAAGGGCTTGTTTCCAGTCACACACATCAACAAGGGAGCTCTATCGTTTCCAGGCAGCTGAGAACTAGCACATCTCACTTCACTCAGCCAGCCCAGCAGTGATCTGGGTCCAAAAGGAAATCACTGCTCTATGCTCTGCTTTTCTCATCTGGAAAAAGAGACACTGATCTCACAATCCTTAAGGAAATCATGCCACAAGCAGATCAAATATAGATAGTACCAAAGCAGCATTTTGTGATGCTACACTTAGGACAAAACAGCAGCATGTCAATGCAATTTTAAAGTGATGGAAAATACACTGACAGAAACCTTTTAAAGTGTAACCGAGAAGAAAAAGGATGAAAAGACCAACCAGTTTCACATGAGGGGAAAACCAGGAATGCTCCCTCCTCCGTGCCCTCCCTTCTAAGCAAAACAAAACCACAAGTGAACTACAAGAGGGACCTGTTGTTTCAAATCTGAATGGAAAAATCAGACAACTCTCCCATGGCACTCACGGAGCAGAGGTTAAGAATGAGGGGCACAGCAGAAAGGGGAGATGCAAGATAAGCTGCTTAGATTCACATCTCCCCATTTCCTCTGCTTCGTTAAGAACTGGGTCATATTATAAACTTATGCAAATGTGTTTACTTTACATTTTATTTTGGTCTTAGCCATGCAGTTGTCAGCCTGTATCAACATGTCAGTCTGTTTGTGCAAACAATCATTCCTTCGTGGAAGGATTTCAGTAAAAACAGACAAAATGTTATGACATGCGAAAAAACTTCCTAAACATGACAATAAAAGAAAAGCCACTAGAAGAGGATATGTTTTCCTTACCAATTACACAGCTTAAAACAAAAGGAATCACTCAGTGCTTTTTCTTTCCCCAAGGACAGGCGAGTATCAGATCACATCATGTGAGCTTTGATGAAGAACCACACTGGGATGGGATTTGTGGGGTGGGTGCGAGGAAAGAGAAGTGGAGCCCATCAGCTCTGTCCATGTGCACTCCAAGCCACCCAACACCATGAGCCTCTCCACCTCTTCCCCATAAAATATCCCCTGGTATTGGAGAGAAGTGGAAACAGCCCCCTGCAGCGATCAGCAGTGCCTGGAGAAATGTTAGCCCTGTTACAACTCTGTCAGAGCCTTGCAGGGGATGTAAGGAATGGGTGGAAGAGTCCATGGGAGGGATGGTTGGAGGGTGAGAAGGCAGCTGCAGAGAGCAGGGGACAGGGCTGGACTGATCCATCAGTGTTGTGCTCGTCCTGGTGACAGCTCTTGGCCACTCTGCTTCCCCACTGATGTGGCAACATCTGGCCCTGCTCTATTGTGTTCTCCCTTCGCGCCGTACCCGACTGCACCACGCTCACTCCTCCGTGCCTGCCCAGCCTGTGGCGTCCCAGCTTGGAGGAGGAGGTGTGTGGGGTCCCCAGCAACGTGCTGTGGGTCACAGGGACAGAGCTAAACCGCAGAGTGAGCTCCAAAGCCTTGCAGGGAGACAGCCGGGTGAGGAGCAGTGATGCTGGGCAGCATTCAGCGCTGTGGGAACACACGGATCGTGTTGGAGCTGAGATGCCCTCGGCGGGAGCTCTCACCCCCCAGGTCACTCATTTGGGATCCTTCCTCCCACCTCCACCACAAACATGACTTTATGACACCTATAAAAAAAATTCTGGACCAGCTCCTTACACAGTTCACCCGGATGAGATGAAGTCTGAGGCCAAGCAGGGAAGGGAATTTGTTCCTTAGAGTTTTCCTGCTTGGAAGTGTGAGTTCAGTTAGTCAGCAGCATCTGCTGATATTTTCTTCCAGGAAAAAAAGCAGCAAAGAATCTTTTCCTGCTCGAAAGGGGTCCTGAACATTAGGAACTGCACAGTGTAACAAGGGACAGGAGCACAGGGTTGGAGCTACAGCCACGACTCACCTCTGCAGCCGAAGCCCCTTTTCTTGGAGTCACTCTGCTATTCCCACAAAGGAGGTTTTATCCCTGCAAGGTTATGTGCAATGCACTGTTGCAAGGCAAAATAATAAGTGATAATTTAGGAGAAACAGCCACTTCTCTGCAAATTCCGTAGAGCCTGGTACAAACCCCAACACGCCTGGAGCTGCCAACCATTGAGACCCACGACCAGAGCCACCACGGAACCACCCAGGCACTTGGCACAGGCCCCACTCTTGATGCAAGGTTGGGCTGTGAGTAAGGCGAGGAACGCTCATCCATGGATGCCTTCAGCTAGGAAACACTGACTGAGGCCTCTCCATTACCCTGGGAGCTCTCAAAATCTTCCAACAAATAATTAAAACCATTCTGAGTGTGAAAGCACCCCCGTGTGAGACAGAAAACACGCTAGCACAGCTCCCAGCTTACCTCCTCACTGCAGAGCTCTCCCGGACAGCTGGCACAGCCGGGAGCGCCGCCGGGATGCACCGGGATACACCCCGGGAACCACAGCCAGGTCCTGCCCAGTGCTGCTCCAGCTCCCAGGCAGCCGTGTCCTGCTGCAGCCCCAGCCCATTCCCGCTTCCCCTGGCACTGGAAAGCGTGTGCTCTGTTCATCTGGAGCCTACAGAGGGCATTGTGGAGAATTCCCAAAGGATTCCCGTCCCAGCTGGTGACTGGGTTGGATGGGCAATGTGGGTGAGCTGCGCTCTTGGCGCTGCCGAGGCCTTTGGGGCAATGCCCTGGGGCAAGGAGCCACTGAGGGTGGGGAGAACACCCAGGGGCTAATGCCACAGGGAAACAGACCCAAACCACGGGGAGCAGGAGGTTTATCCCTGCCCTGTCCTGCCAGCAGCCCTTGTCTCTGTTGCAGGGGATCGCAGTTAGCGTAACGAGAGCGGCGAGGGCGCCGAGGCAGCTCCTGCACAGCTGCAATCTTGTTATTGTCAGCGGGCTGGAGCTGCCTGGGGTCAGGAATCACTAATTAATTACAGAATGAGCTGTAGCTCTCGGGGCCCAGGTCCTGCCCTGCATACACAGCTCACGCAGGCACGGGGCAGTGCCCAGCCAGCACGGATCCGATGATCCCCTGCTCCCAGAGCCACGGCTCCAGCACAAATGACCCGGCACTGTCATTCCTCAGGGCAGGCCCGAGTGCTCAGTGCACCTGCAGTGACCAGTCCTGGAGGTGGGGTGGCTGAGACAGCCAGAGAGATCCCCTGGACACAGGGATCCCATTTTTTCTTCTTGCTGAAACACCCAGCAAGCTGTGGATGTGCTGTGCTCAGCTGGCAGCTGCCTTAGGTCTTGGAGCAAGGAAAGCTCTTTTTCAAGCTCCTGTTTAGTGTCCCTGAGCATCCACCAGCACTACAGAGGAGAAGGTCACTCCTGGGGGTTGTAGCCTTTGTACCTTCCCACCTTCTCCAGGACTGCCTGCTGTCAGGTGGCAGAAAAAGCTGGAATCTGGCACTGGTGGAAAGCAGTCACTGTCCACTCTAGAAGTGTATCATTCCCCATTCCTTGCACACATCTCCATGTCATTCAGACTAGGATGGGCTCTGCCCAGGGCTGGCTCATCCCCAAGAGCACCTGCTCAAAAATAAGCTTAGCTACGAGCTGCTCATTTAATTCTCCATCTTATCATGTGAAACTTCCATGAGTTTTTGTGAACAGATGAGACCAGGAGGGAGTTCCAAGAGCAAGTCAGTGAAATCCACCTCGCACATTCAGTCCAGGGAGGCACAGCAGAGCCCAGGAACAGAGCACGATGCTTTTAAAGATCAAACACAGCACACAGCTCATGGCCTTGGGTCCAAGAGCTGGCTGAAATGCAAAATAGTCCCAAATCTCAGGGTTTGTCTCTGCAGAGTCCCCACAGCCACCTTTAAGACCTGGCCCATCCTCAGCACTGGAACTGCTACTGGTAGTTGTGTTCCCAACACATTATTAGCAGGAGAGGGCCTCGGCTTTTGCCCAGGCTCACTGAGAACCTCTTATCACAAGAATCTAAATTAGAAAACTGGGACAAGACTTCAAAGTTATTGATAAAAGAAAGCAGTGACCTAATGTCATCTGAGTCTTCAGGCTATGCATTTCCATGGTAGGAATGTTTCTTTTGTGTATTTTGGAAGAAAATTTGTTCCTTTTCGAAATCAAGTCCCCAGAAAAACAGTAACACTTCCCTTCTCAAAAGAGTCTCATCTCTCCAGCATCATTTAAAATCTTTGGAGTTTCACATTAAACTGGAATTAGCAGCCACTGAAGTGAATGAAGTGCCTTCCTAGGGCAGCTGGAACAAGGAATTCTGGCAACACCACTATTTCCCACCAAGGGACAAAAATAGTTCTAATTCTTTTGGTTCATCTTCCTACCTCATTCCATGTTTGTGAGCTCCACTGTGCCCCCAAAATGCAACAGAGGTGAGATTTGAACCAAGCCAACCTTGTTTTAGTGAGCTTTAGGAGCAGTCCCAGTCTCTGGGTTACCACTGAAGCTGCTGCTTCACCTGAATTAAGCCAGGAACAACTGAAGTTTACAGATCCATCATTAAGGGCACTGTTCTATGATAAAAACACAACACATCCTCTCAGAACGACCTTGCAAAGTGTTTTAAAAGCAGAGCATACAGTACAAGGTGTGCTTAAATTCCTGAGTCTCAGAGATGTTGGGAGGACGTGGCAGCAGCTTCCTCTTGGTTTCTGATATAAACTAAGCCTTGCCTTGCTCCTGCTCTGTTGCTCTCCCTAAGCCTGCAGATTATTCAATATCAGAGGGGAAGGCTTCAACCTGGCTGAGAAACTGCAGGAATTCAGAGTGACCTGGAGGGAATTACAGGAATGCTGCTCGCTGATCAGATTAAAGGGAGAAGTGGCGGGGCTCCCAAAGGTCTTCTTATTCAACCTTTGCTGCCGACAATGCGGGGCTTTGTCTCTGCTCTGCTCTTTAAAATGATTCAGGTTACTGCACTGGAAGCGCCGCTGCCTTGGGAGCCACGGCAGGAACACCTGGCAGGAGAGAGACTCGGGATGGATACTCAAGTGCCAGCCCCAGCACATATTTTCGCTTCCCATTGCCCTTGATATGATCAAAACTCTGGCTTGTCCTTTCCTAAGAGAGCAAGAGCATTTGCACTTGTTCATTCATCCTCCTCAAGGCCCAAGTTACAAACTGTGCTACGAAGAAGCTGCTGGTTTTTATAGGTCTGGAAGACTTTTGAAATAGCAATTGGGTCTGGCCCCAAGGGGAGGTTCTAGCCAGAGTGGGGATGCACAGCACTCTCCTCGTTTGGGTATTTTCCCTCCTTATTTAGGGCCAAAGCATCACATGGTACCTTTACAGCCCTGCCTGCCTTCCGAAAGAAAAAAGTGGCACTTATGAACTACCTTCCAAAAGACTTCACCAAAACTAAATAAAGCAATTAGAGAGTCAGAGCTGAGTCTGCCAGTTATGTTGCTGCTGAACCAAGCTGGCTCAGGAGACAGGAGGGCAGAAGAGCAGCAGCACTGGACCAGTCAGTCAGACAGAAACAGGGGACAGGCTGCTGTCGTGGTTGCTCATACGTTAGAGACGATGGGAAGAGCCTGGAGTGGCAGAGGTTGGTGTGACAGAGAGTCACACACGTCTCACTTTGAACAAATCCCCTGGCGCTCTCAGAACTACAAACTGCAGGATTTTGCCCCCAAGAATCCTTTTTAGCATTAGGGGCCATGTAACTCTTCCAATGGAGCAAAATGCAGATGGCCAGCAGCTCACCCTTAATGGCACCACCCACCAGGCAGTCCCGCTCTGCACCCACAGCTCCATGCCTCTCGCTCGTCTCTCCACTGAAATAATTAATTACAGAGTAGTAGTAACTATGTACTACTAGCAACTACGTGGTTCTGCTTACTGTCCTACTTGAAAGCCAGTCCCAGGATCCAAATATGTCCCGATTTAGGGAAACTCATCGAATCCTACCTCACGTCACAACCGTTCGTGACTCACCGCTGCTCCTGCGCATCTCTCAAAGGCAGGGCATGTTAAGCCAAATCCATCTCTCAAACCCCAGCAATGCAGCCTCAGCAGGATAAATCTGACTCACTGAGCTGCTTGCCAAAGGCCAGGGGAACTAGGTTCACTTCCTCCTCGTCCTCAGTTCTCTCTCAAGCTACCCAACACATTGAGGTAGCAACTTTTGGTGGAGAAGCCCTTTGATCTCTGAAATTTCTGCTGTTTCCGTGGCGACACGTAAAACCTGTGTGATCCTGAATGAACCCTATTGTGTTCCTCCCATTGCCTCCTTCCCCAAATTACTTCTACCTGCTAATGTCAGCAAAGCGAGGCCATCTGCACGGCTTCCACCTACCTTGAGCAAAAGATTAACTGCAGAAATTTGCCTTCCACCCCCCAAACTCCTGGAAAATGAAATAACTTAATGGCTCGGAACAATCCCCTGAAGGAGGGCAGGTAATTCTAGGGTTCATCACCAGGATGAGGACACTCTGGTTTACCAGCCACCCCCTCACCCCTGCCTCTTTCAAATGAATAAGCAGAATATTTCCCTTGGTTCTGTTTTGATGCCTGCCTCTGCATCATTCTCGTTTCCACCATTAGTCTAATGAGCAAAATCGGCCTCGCTCCATCCCTCTCTGCTCCAGAGGAGAGCTTTCAAGGGGGATAAATTGGCACTGTAGCAGAGTGTAAGTGGGTTGGAAATGCAGGGAGACAGGAACCTGGCTGCACACGGGGCGTTTGCTGTGCCAGCTGCCTCAGTGCTTCCCGGGGAAAGCGCGACTCTGGGCGAGCGGCACAGCGGGGCTTCGGCATTACCCACCCTGAAACTCAAGAGGGGGAAAAAGCAAAATCAAAGGAGAGCAGGAGGTGAAAAGAAGGCAAAAGGGTGCCTTCAGGGCTCCTTTCATGCAGCTCACTTCACGACCCACCAGTCAAGGCTCCTAAGCAGGAACAGAGACACCATTCAGGACAAATCTGGATGTTATCCCAGGGCACCAGGGACACTACTAAAGGGAAAGTTTTGACAGGTGAAATGACCTTAATATAATTAGCCCTGCCAGCCCCTCCTTCCTCTGCCTCCTTCACCTTGCCATGAAAATGGTAGTCTGTTAATGAGATCCTTTTTCCCCCTGTAAGGCAACACCGCCGGCTCTCGGATCTCTTGCTCGCACATTTCAAACGGGACGCACATGATCTCCTCCAGCTTCGCTCCCCCCACATCTCCACATACTGCCATTGATTCTGCTGCTGCTGACTGGGGTGGGGGTGTTTTGTGATGTTAGAGAAAAGGCTGAAAGGAACCCTGGTAATAGAATGATTTGGCCTGCAAGTCAAATCCCCCTTGATGAACAATCAGACACAAATGTCAATAACAATTAGATTGGCGGAGGGCTCCAGTCACTTAGGGCTTCAGTTTTCCATCTACAGTGCTCCAAATGAAACCTTCAGTACTGCGATCTCCAAATCAAGTTTGGCATCAGGAATGAAAAGACATCAACAATAATAAAAGGCTGATGGCAGGAGAAGAGCAAAGGACAGACAATAGGGGGGGTGTGTGTGTGCACAGGGACATGTGCACGCAGGGCGACGGAAATAAAAAAAAGTGAGAGCTGATGTAAAAATCCATCAAGATATGAAATCAGCCCTGCCTAAAGAATGACCTGAACTGCCTCGGATTGTCCTCTCAGACAAGTTCTGCTCCTCTGGGCTTTAAAATTTCCACCTCCTGCTGTCCAACATATCAAGCACGGGAAGCGAACGAAGGGAAGAAAGCCCTTAAGTGCAGGCTGTATTTTTTCCTGTTCCTAAATTGTAAATATACAGTGGAGGCAAGAAATGCCCAATCTAATTAAGAGTAGTTGAGAAGTATGGAGACAGGGTGCTCCCAATGGGAATGCTGCAGGTTAAAGAGGTTAAAAAGAGGAATGTTCAGCCTAATGAGGGAAGTTTAACATTGCGAGCACACTTTGCACTGGCAAGGCAGGCTGGGAAAAAGGGGATTAAAGACATGGAAGAGGCAGCTCCACAGCCAGAGCAGGTGTGTGCTTGGCTTCAGCGGGGAGGGCATGATGTTTTAAGGTTTGCAGCTTGGGGCAGCCCCTCAAAACACGGTCCTGAAGGGATCCTGCATCGAAACCATTATCCTAAATGAAAAGCCACCTCTCAGAGCCCCTGCAGGTGTGGGGCTCTGAGAGGTGGCTGTGCCCCACCAGTCACCAGCAGCCCCTCGATGCCTCTGCTGGGGGTTCACCAAGCTGGGAGATAACAGCTAACACCCAGGCACACATTGTTAGCTCCACTAGCAGGGGTATTGCTCCTAGGGAGAGACAACACCAAAAATATCTCAGTTCTTGGTTCACTGCACACAAGCTGGAGCACGTGGAGCTCAGTCTGGACTGACTGGAAGGTACTGGCAGGCAGGACTGAGCCACAGCCTGGCCATGGCCCCAGGCACGGGGACGCTCCATCTCCTGCCCCAAATGCTCTTTCCTTTCCACCCCAGGCAGGGAGGGAAGCATCAGGTCCCCCACGGGAACTGGGAGGCACTGGGACAGTGGCACACTGCCTGCACGCCGGATGCCCCCTCTGCAGACACAGCGATGACTCTGGGCTGCAGCAGCTCAGTAGGGAGACAGGGAGATCTTGCGGGGTGAACAGAACAGAAATCACACTGCAGGGGGGAGACAAGCATCAGGTAAGGAGAAAAACCCCAAGGACCGGAGATACTCTCTGAGGGGATGTGAGAGGATGAAAGCCACCTCCACAGAGATGCCCGAAGGCTCTCATGCAAAGTGCACAAGGCAGTTCCTGTAACAGTTCTCACAGCGAGGGATATTTAGTCCTGTGTTTGGTGACTTCTGATGGCACCTTCAGTGCCTCGTGGGGCACATGGCTCTGTGGTACAGCAGGGCCTTCCACCTGCTGCCAGCACCAGGAACCAAAGATCTCCCACTCCCTCAGCCATACTTAGCCACAAATAGGCACTAAATAAAACAGGAAGACTGTAAGGTGCAGTCCTTAACTTATGCAGCATCATTCCCTGATAAAGTACTCAAACATTTTGTGGATGAAATGACCCTCTCTTCCCTTTTGGGTGGAACACACAGCCCACATGCAGGCGCAGTGATATTAGATGGCCGCAGGACACAGAGAGAGAGACAAGAGTGAACAAAGTACCTAAATCAGAATATTTTTTCCTTTTCTAGACTTATTCTACAGAGACTGCACTGAGCTTCTCATCAAGGCACAATGACTTGGAGAAGGTTGGATTTGCCCTGCTTAGATGTCCAGACCTGGAGCTAATCCCTGTGTTGGGGAAGTCAGTCAGAGCCAGTGGAGCACGAGGGCAAAGGGCTGAGTCCCATTTGTGAAATCACTTCACTGCTTTGCTTCTCTTTACCCCAACAGGCTTCACTATTAATTCTTCCAAAATAGTGTTAGCCTAAATTTCACCTGGTTAAAAGCAGAGAAAACACCATTTTAATTTACTTAATTATTGCTGGAGTGAAACCTTTCTCAGTAGGCTCTGTGAGGGTCATGGACTTCAGCTAGGACAGCATCCTCAAATCCCTTAGCTGGATGTCTTGGCTAGTGGGACACAGGAGCTGGTGGCCATGCACAGGTCCCAGCCTCACCCCCTCTAAGCTTTCAAGTCCTTTGGCATCTCCTACGGTTTCTGCAGCTGATTAGAGATGAAACAGGAGTGCAGGAATCCCAGCAGAAGAAAGCTGTTTCCCCGGAGCCCCAGGAGGGAATTAAAGGCACAACCGAACAAACTCAGAAAACAGAAAACACGACTTTGTGCAGAGCAAGCTGTTGGGGAGTGGCTCTGAGGAGAAGGTTGGATCTCCCACCCCCACCTTCCCACTGCTCCAGTCACCCAGTCCCCGTGCCAGGCAAGTGCTGGCCATGTGGGGATGGCGGTGGCCAGCCCATGTCCCCCAGCCCGTGGCCCCAGCCCGTGTCCCCAGCCCTTGTCCCCCAGCCCGTGTCCCCAGCCCGTGTCCCCAGCCCGTGTCCCCAGCCTGTGTCCCCAGCCCGTGTCCCCAGCCCGTGTCCCCAGCCCGTGTCCCCAGCCCCACGAGGGCCCCTGAGCAGAAGGCAGCTGGCCTGCAGACTGCTTGACGGCACGGCTGTGTCCCTGTTCCTCAGCTGTGGCCGGGTGTCCCCGCTCACGTGGCAGAGGAGGGGAGGGATCGCAGCAGCCGGGGACAGGAGAGCCACCAACACATGGACGGACTCTGCCTCCCCCGGCACCACCCCAGCACGGGGATCTCAGATCCCTGCCAGCCCCTCGTCCCTCCATGGAGAGAGGGCTCAGCTCAGCACCTCTGTTTGAAACACGGCGCTTTTCCCCACGTCCTTCCCTGGGATAATGGCTGCGGCCCAAGTAAGTTAGCGATGAATTCCTGGGAAGTGGCTGTTGCTGCAAAAATAAAGTATCCGTTATTGCTAAAAAACTTCTTTCATCTTTGAGGGGAAAGCACATACCACATGATTTCCAAAAAGGAGCTGGTCTAGTTTACAAATACAGTACATTAATAGCTTTGTAAACATTTATTCAGTATGACAGCTGACTGCAACATGTGGCATTAATTAGAAGACTCAGCAATGTAGCATATTAAGAGCTGAGTTAAATCTGAATTAGCTGGGTTTGTTGAGACTAAACACCCGTGGGGGAAGTCCTCGGATCTAATACATTATGACTCACTTGACACGGGAGACCCACAGGCCCGATTCCCAATACACTGGGGGGCCCTTATTCATACTCCATCTCCACACGAGAGCTGCAAACTCTCAGGATACCATAGATCAGAGGGTGTTGATGTTGGGACGTTGCGACAGAATGGGGCGCGCGAGTCCCTGGCTCCCAGCTCCCCAAACCTTCCCGAGGAGGGAGCGGATGGAGACAGCACGAGCTCCCTTCTCCTTTCCAGACACACAGAAAGAGCACAGACAGGAAGGGGGAAGATTTCACATTCCCTTGAGCTTAAAGATCTTGCTCAACCCTCCCACACAGGCACCTTTTCCCAGGCATGGGTGACACAGCTTCTGCCGCGTACGCCGCCGCCAAGAGCCTTCGGTGACGATGAGGCCGCCAGGGGCTTCTCTGTCACCAGTGCCACAAGGAGCTGGCTGGTGGCACCTCAGCACTGGGCGAGCTCAGACCTGCACCCCGAGCTTCCTGCTCTGAAGTCAGCCAACAACCTGTGTTTTGGCCCAGGGGACTGAGACACCTCCTGGCTCTGCTGCCTTGGCAGCCTTTCAGGACAGTGCGTTTAGGAGCTGCCACGGGGATGGGAAACTCACGGCTCTGGTTCCTCCTCCAACCTGTCCTGCAGCTCAGGGCATCACTGACCTCCAGCCCCTCACTGCCTTCACCTGAAAAAGCACTGAGAAATACGTGCTGAAGTCGTCACCAGGACTGTGACAGCTGTGAAATGCATGAAACGCCTCGTGAGCATCCCAGAGTCGGGAGGTTTCACCACAGCTGCCACAGGCTGAGCCAAGGCCAGCTCACAGCAGCCACATTGGCCAAACATAGGCCACTGGGCTACTTCTACCTCTCAGACCCATCTCTTGTGTCACTTGCATTATGTCAAGTCAGGGCAGCTTGCTGACAGCCAGGGATGTACATCAGAGAAGAACTTTTCTGACGTTCAGGAAGACCAGGAGCAGTTGTTGTTCTCAGATCCAAGCCAGAACCAGTTGGAATCGTGTAGTTGGGTGAAGGAGATGGACCAGCACAGCCCAAAGGGTTTGAGCTGACACGTCTCAGCTGATCTCTGGTAACAAACACACCAAAGCCTTCATGTTTATGTGAAACCCTGGTGCAAATGGACAGTCTGCTGTGCACAGCCACAGGTATTTGGGACAAATGCAGGAGCTGCTGGAGCGAGTCCAGAGGAGGCCACGGAGACGCTCCAAGGCCTGGAGCCCCTCTGCTCTGGAGCCAGGCTGGGCGAGCTGGGGGTGTTCACCTGGAGAAGACAAGGTTCCAGGGAGAGCTCAGAGCCCCTTGCAGGGCCTAAAGGGGCTCCAGGAGAGCTGGAGAGGGACTTGGGACAAGGCATGGAGGGACAGGACACAGGGAATGGCTTCCCACTGCCAGAGGGCAGGGATGGATGGGATATTGGGAAGGAATTGTTCCCTGGGAGGTGGTGAGATTGAGCAGCACAGGGATGGAACACTCAGGGCAGGGCTGCTTCCACCTGACAGCTCTAAAGCAGCTTTTCTTGCCCTGGGCTCCTTATGTTGGATGCCTAAAAATTTGTGTGATTAGCAGCACATTTGAGAGCACCTCCAGAGGTGCTGCTGAGTTCCCACAGCCCTCACAAATTCAATCCCTGGTTATGAGAGCTGGATAAACCATCTCAAAAGCAATCCCACTATTATCTGTGGCAGTTTCAGCTTCTCAGAGACAGTATTGCTAATGCTAATTGCCAAAAGCAAATAAAATAAATCTCTGTGTGGGTCTGTCTTCTTCATTATCCTGGAGCAGATACTGCCACTCTTATCCAAGTTTCTTCCCTTTCATCTCTTCACACACAATTTTATCCACAATAGATCTGCCAAATGGAGAGTAAAACAACTAATGTGTCACATAGACAGCTATTTCCATAATTTAAGCCTCTTTGTTCTTATTAATGTTGCATCAAGGTATTGGCCTGCAACAATTGCTTTTGAAATGGGTCGCCAATAAAATTGAAAAGCAGAGGACAAGAAAATAAGGAATATATTACAACTAAACAAATTGTGTCATCATGTTTCTATTATAATCTTCATCTGAAGTAATAGAAAAGGCTGATCAAAAGTTGAATGTACAGCAAAAATTTCTGAGATATCCACATTTCAAGTAATTGGCATGAAAAGCCCAAACACTCAGACTTTGGGGGAGATGAAAACTAATGAAAATAGTTTGTTGTGGCCCCCTCCCCCAAATCCTTCTTTTTATTAAGAACTATCTAATTTCCACTTGAGCATTTCAAATGGAGCCCAGCTCTTTCATCCTTTACACTATAAATAATGTGTACTATAATAGAAGGCAGAATTAAGTCAAGAGGAAGCTTTTCAACTTCTCCAAAAAGAAACATTTTGCTATGTTCCAAATTTTTTCCAGTAGAATAAATTCTCACAGGAAAAAAAAAAAAATCAACTGCTGTTAGAGTAGCTATTGGTAGAACTAAAACCCATCAATGATAATTCTCTTTCCTTGGCTATTTCAAAGCTATCTAGGTTTTGTACATGAATAGAGGCTTCTCTAAGATAAAATAAAACAGAATGGCCAACTCCTGACTTTAACACAAATCTCTGGATATTGGATATTTACTTAAAGGCCCCAACCTCCAGGAAACAAGTAATTACATGAGAGTCTCAGCTCTCATTAGCAGAAAAACTAAGTTAAAAGAAGCAAGTTTCCTTGCTGGTGTGCAAGGAAAATCTTGAAAGTATGACCCAAGTACATCCCAAATCCCAAAATCCAGAAGCCAAATAGACTTCTTGTGTATTAAATCTCATCAGTTTTTGATGCCTATCTCTTGATTCTGGAGCATTTTATGTTAGCAGAATCATTTTCCTGCTCCTCCTCTTACCCTTTGCCAATACTTCTACAGAAATCGAGGTCTAAAGTGCAGTTCCCTTTGGAAGAGATGTTTGGAAATCCAGTAATTTCCCCACATTTTTCTGAAACAAAGAAAATAAATTTAAGAGTATCAGGAGGACGAAGCTGATTTCATTGTATGGTCAAACCTGTCATCCCTAAGTCTGAAGAGTAAAGTCTTATTCAACAGCTCAGCCCCAGTGCCAAGGAACAAATCTGCCAGTGGCAACTCTGCCTAATAAAGCTCTTGTGCACAAGCCTTCTCCAGGGTCAGGATCTGGAGCCAAGGCCAGCACATCCAGCAGGGCCACATGAGACCCCTGAGTGCCCTCAGACAGACCCACACAGCTCTGGTCACTCACCTAAGTGCCCCAGAAGCCTGAAGGTATTTTTTTTTACACAGTAACCAACTCACTTTTCAGTCAGAGGAAACTTCTCACCCTAACGAAACTCTGGAATAAAGCTGTTGAGCCTGGCTCTAAAAGTAGCCATTTCCCTCAACCATAAAATAGAGGCTAAAATGTAGATCTTTGAGCAGATGCACAGCACATTTAAGGTGTAATCCTTGTATATGGAGAGGAAATCTCCTATGATGCCCAAAGGTTGGGATGATGAATCCTGCAGAGTGTACTCATTCAGATGTGAGTGCGTGAGATCTCTCTGACAAGCCTAAAAACTGCCCTGTTTGCTGAATCTGGATGAAATCAAAGATCTCAAAGTGACTACAAGTTTCACATGAACTGCCAAATAGGAAAAGGAGAACAGGATATGAGCACTCACATTTTCCCCCACTAACAATATTCAGTATCCAAAGCCCAAGGAGTGCCACTGGAACACTCTGGAGGTAGGAATAAGTGTCTGGGAAACCAAGGAAAAAGTAGAGTGTATAGATGGCTGTATATTTATGGCTGAGCACACACAAATTATCACTTTCCATATTATCATGTCATTCCAGATGCCGAGACTTTAAAAAAGCCGTAACACCCTGAGGTTTCCAACAACTCCCAGGGCCAGATCCTCTCTTTGCCGAGCCTGCTTTAGTTTTACTCCTCCAGTCACAGAGACTCCATCGTGCTCTGATGCTTTAGAGCACTGCCAGTACAACCAGAGCCCCATTCCAGCCCGTTCCCTTCTCCAGGGCCGTGGTGCCACGAGTATTCCCGCAGCGCAGCGCGGCCGTGCCAGCGCTCGGAGGACTTGGGCCGAGTTCACACGCGCGTGCGCCGCCCCGCGCACTCAGCACATCCCTGCCCTGGGAGCGGAGAGAGTTCCGGGCACGGAGCTGTTCCAGCAGCTCCTACATGTGGGAGTGAATATTCCCTGCTTAAACGTCCCCATACGCCCACAGCCATTTCCCTTCCCGTTGAGGAAGGGACTTCAATGCAGCCCTGTTGCAATCCTTTTCCAGCCACCCAGCCCACTGCAGCACTGGTCCATCGCCCCGGCTCATAGGAAACCCAGGAACCTCAAAGGTCAACCGGCTTCCCAAACTTCCCAACCTCTTTTGCCTACTGGTTATGCAGAGTAAGAATCAACAAGGCTGTCCTTGCTATAGGGGCAGAGCTGTCCATCATGAACAGCTCCTTCTCCTCTGCTCCAAGGGGTAAGAGGTTCAGTATTTTCTATTTTGATGGTCTTTAACACTGCAGTGTGAATCTCAAGATAGGAGCCAGAAAAATGTTACAATTGCAGCAGACTCGAAACCTAGAGAGTCAGGAGGTCTGGTTCTAATCTTCAATTTAACACCAGGGTGTAACTCCAGGCAAGCCCGGGTTTCTTTTTCATTCTTTGATTGTTTTCACTGTAAGCTCTTTGGGGCAGGAACTGTGTCCCATTGTGTTGTTACAGGGTGTAGAACAATGGGCCCCTGACCTCAGCTAGGGAATCAAGAGATTACGAGAATTATTTAGAGGAAATCTGTGGTTAAACAGGGAATTGGAATCAGACCTCAAGTCCCTGTCAAGTGCCAGTACCAGATGAGTATCCTTTTTTACCCTTCGTTAAAAAAAGTCATAATCCCCATTTATTGTTGTCCAACATTGGCCATTTCTCACACGCCTCTTTGCCTGCCCAACATCTAAAGAGCCTCCGCCTTCCCCCGGCTCTGCTGCCACGCTGGGGCAGAGCCTCCTGCCCCGGCAGCCGCGGTGCTGGCACTGCAGCTCGTTCTGCTTCTGATAAAAAGGGTATCTGGGGAAGGAAGCACCAGAAGGAAATCAAAAGGAAATGCAAGGGCTCGCTGTGTTTGTGTGTGCGCATGGGATTCTTCAGCTGTACATCGGAAATTAATTCCAGCCAGGGTGAGCTCTGTGTGGTCTCACCAGCCATCCAAGTCAAACTTCAGCTCACCCCAGCTGCCAAGCAGAGTTGTGGAGGAGAAAAAGGTTCAAGACAACGTGGAAAAGGAACAAAGAAGCCAAAAAGAGTGAGCTGGTGGTATTTATTCCTCCAAGTTTTTCCTTTTTTTTCCCCTCTCCCTCTCATTTTTTTTTTAAACAAACCACCTGGATTTTAAGATCTCCAGAATCCCATTAAAGGGCTTTTACTCCTTCATGAATTGGAGGCGTTTGATGAAAAGGGGTAAGGGGAGAGAAGTGTGTCTGCCTGTGGGAGGGGGAGAGGAGGGGGAAGAGGGGGAGATAATGGGGCATGGGAGCCCTTAATTTCTCCTGTCTCCCCTGCCGGTAATAGGGCTGGATGTAAACACTGCTCTGGTGAATGTTGGAGAGTGATTACAGGATAGCTGGGGAAGGAGGAAGCATTTTGAAACCACAAGTAGGAAAGCAGCTCTTTGATGGAGGGTTAGTAATTTCTTTTTTCTCCGTGCCCTCTCCCCTTGCTCAGCAGCCCCCCTTCCCCTCCGTCCTCCACCTTCTGTAAACACAGAGGCAGAAATCAGACGTGGGCCAATCTGTTAAACTTCGGCAGGCAAAGTGGGCTTGGCAATTGCTCCCATTCCATAGGATACAGAAGAAGAGGCTGACAACACTGGAATGGGCCTTTCTGCTCTTGGCTGTGGAGCAGCACACAAGGAGCCGAAGAGGAGGGAAGGCACAAACTGCTGCCATGGAGAAGCATCGTGGAGCAGGATGGATGTTCACAAAATGAAGACTGCGTGTTCTCAGCAGGAATTGTCCAGGTGCTAAAGTGCTGATGGCTGAGCAAAGAGCAGCTTCAGGGTGTCCACCTACGTGGAAAGTCCAGAGGTGACCTTACCAGAGCAGGTTCATCCAGCCCAGAAGCTGCCAAGGGGGAACATCACCATCCCCTGACAGCCAGATGGGCTCTGGAGCCCAGTGTTTGACTTCTGCCCTGGGTAACCCAACTACTTTGCTCTGCCCTGGTTTTCCCCATGTGCAAAGCTCCTCTGGAAAGAGCTTGAGTCCAGTGGTTGGGAAGAGCTGGGCATTATTTCCAGAACAAGCCACCCTTGGGGGAAAATTCCTCAGTAAAAACGAGCTGGCCATCTGTCCTCAGACGTGAGGCTTGTGTGTTCCTAAACACTGGGGATTTATATTCACAAGGAAGGGCAGAGAAAAGAGAAAGGCAAACAGTCCATCTTTCCAAGAGTTTTAGAGGATTTATGGCAAAATTCCCCATCTTAGTCCTGCAAGGGCTGTTCGTTGCTGCTCTCTGAGCCACACTGCTCCAGGGCAGAGCTGGCAGGAGCAGAGTGTGCATCCCAAACCTACTGTTTGCTTTCCAGGACAATCAGGGAGCAGTGTTTCTTCCCTGAGCCAAGCCCACTCCCGGCCAAAAGCAGCGATTTTACAAGCCCAGGGATGAATTCAGCCTTCAGGTTGCTAGGAACCACTCCAAAGACTTTAAGAGGAGTTAAACACCTTATTCTCCAAAATCCCAGAGTTACTGGGTATCTAACTCCCCTCAAAAGCATTTCAGGTATCTTGTAGGGTTATTCAGCGCCTATATTCAGTTTTTAACCAAAGATACTCTTTAGCTACAAGATATCATGATGGCCTTTTAATTAAATCTCCTGCTTAATACACCCACCCCTCGACACTTAATACTTTGTGCCCCAGGCTGCTGGTGTTTCCTTGCACGACAGCACCACCACGAAAGCCTCCCTTTAAACAACTGTAAATGCTGAAGAGTACACATCCTGTACTAACCATGCATGGTTTACAAGCTGAAATAAATACACCAGACTGCTCTGGTGCATGCACGGAGCCATATCTATAAAAAGGTCATTATATTGCTATTGTTTATCCATGTAAGTTTGCTTAACCAACATATATAAATATAAGGCAGCCTAAAAGCTATTTATATGCTGTCCCTGAGCAGTCTTTTGTTAGGTCTCAATGCAAGAATTTATGTATTAACTATAGGAACTGACCAAAACAGTGATAACATGAAAACTGATACAGAACGTCCTTCAGATGAGATGGAACAATCCTGATATTCCCAGATTCCCACCCACTCCTCATTCTTCACATTTCTGTTCTTCTTTACTGTTCTCCTTAAACTCCTTGGTCTGTACATCTGCAAGATCTCATGCTATAATCAGACACTTTCAACTCTATTGCACCTCAACCTCTCTTTAGTGATCATCAGCTACAGTTTGTTGCTTTTGAGCGTCCACTGGCCCATGAATAAATTAGCCACCAAAACCCCCCAGTTTTTTTTTGAGACTTTTTCTGAGACTTTGTTCCAGTTTTTATCTCTACAAAGGTCTCTTACCTGCTGTAGGCTCAGCAGTAGCCCGAGAGTGCATGATGAAGCAGCACAGTTCTACACTGACAGTTCCCAACCTTCTTTCCTTTCCTTGACCCCCTTCCTCCTCTCCCTGGACCAGATATCTCCATCTCTTCCAACAGGACAGACCCTCCAACAGAGACTGGGAACTTCTTTCTCCCACTTCTACTGCTTGAAAGCGTGATTTCCCATCCTGGGAACCACCAACCCCATATGCAAGTCCTGCAGCCTGGGCAGGCAGAGCAAAGCTGGTGTGGTACAAGGGAGCACCACCTTACAGGCAGTAAATAAGACTGACACAGGCAGAGGCAAGTGAAACTGCCCAAGAAAGTGCTGGAATGACCATCCCTGGAAGTGTTCAGGATTGGGTTGCATGGGGGTTGGAGCAGCCTGGGATAGTGGAAGGTGTCCCTGCCCATGGCAGGGATGGAATGGGACGAGCTTTAAGGTTCCCAAACCATTCCATGATTCTATGATGTTCAAACAACACGTGGATGTGGCACTTGGGGACGTTTCAGTGGTGAACACGGTGGTGCTGGGTTAGTGGTTGGGCTCAATGCCCTTAGAGGCCTTTCCCAGCATTAGTAATTCCATGAAACATCTCAGAGCAGGCTGCCACGGGTGATGCCCAGAAAGACAAAAAGCACCATCACATCAGAAAACAACAACTCAGGAGCTGTTTGATACCCTGTACCCGTAAAGATACAACACCAGAGCCCTGCACTGCTCCCCCTCCACTGCAGGCTTCTCCACAGGAGCCACTGCATGGAATGGGCACAGGAGCCAGCAGGAAACGTGCTGCCTGTCCTGCCACAGGTGCCACATGCTTATCACACTCCATCATACGACTCTGCTCTACCTTTTCCTCTGTGCAAAGTTGGCACATGCTCTAGTGCTGCTTTTGTTAATGAACAATCATGATTTAGCCATAAAACAGTAAACGGTGCCATGAGCTCATGAGGCATTAACAACACCCTGAAGTTCAAGCACGTTATCTGCACCAGGGTATTGCAGGGCGTGCTTATCATTTGGGAGAAGCTGAGCTGTGGGCTCCTGGGAGGGTTCAAATGTCGCCTGTGGAAGAGGAGGGCGGGAGGCAGAGTAACTGGAGATGATCAATCTCAAAAAGGCAATAACTGCAAACTTAAGATATGAAAGCACATTAGTTCCCACAAATGGCTGAGGCTTAAACCCAAGCACAGTTACAGCCAGGAGGGTACAGTCAGCCAAGGTGCTATAAAGGCGTGATGTTATTACTTCCAAGGGATGCCATTAAAACTCTGTTTACAAACCTAATGTGCCAGGGAATGGGTCAAGGAAAGAATTATTAGCAACAAAGCTATTTGATCTCTTTTATGATCCAATGAGTCATATCACTTCATACTCCAGAAGGTGAATAATGCAAACCTCAAGCCTCTTGATTTATACATGTGTCCAGAATCCTGTGTTCTTTAACCCCAGATGCCCTCTTAAGTGTGATTCGCCCTAAATCAAATGGGAGATTGGGTGCTATCATCCACACTCTCCCCTCCCACTCCCTAATTGAAAAGGTGATTGACACCCTGGTAGAATAAAATACCAGTGCCCCGTGATGGATGGCCAGGGCAGAGGATGGGGTCAAGATACAGGACTTGCAGATATAACTCTATCCTCCTCCCCAGATGGGACGGTCCCAGTTTCACCTAACACTCCCTCTGGAATGCTGGAAACGGAGTCACTGAATAATTTAGCCTGAAAGGGACCTCTGGAGGTCATCTGTCCATCTGGACACACTTAAGTGGGTCAGATCTGGGTAGATGGAAGAGCTTTCTTTTCATGACACACTCCTTGCTGCAGCTTCACCAAAGGCATGGGACCATGACCCAAACTGGTCAGAAATTGCAGCAGAAAACTTCAGAGTCCCAATGGGACGAATCCTGGGATGCTCCTCAGTGGCGTGCTGGTCTCAACAAAATCGTGGCATAAACCATTTGGCTTTCAGTGGCAAATCTGCTGCATTATCAATCAGCTCATTCTCCCAGCTTCTAGTGAGCCTGGGGTTTAGGTTCCCACATCCCAGCAGGCTTTAGGACTGTGTGAAAGATTGATCTGCAACCAGAGCATCTTGTGTCCCCAGGGTAAGTGCAGAACAGACGCTGCAGAAAAATTCTGAGCTCTGGAAAAAACATGAAGGATGCAAAATCCACTGCTGCTGTTCAAAAGGTAACTCAAAAGTGGCTCAAGGCTACAAAAGAGCAAGTGATTGCTTTGAATAATCTCATTTTTTTACCAATATCATTATCAAAAAGCTAAATATTCCTGAAATGTTAAGTTGTGCAAATTTTCTTCTTCTCCACTCATCTCCAAGACATTCAGGGCAATCCAAGAAAATACCAGTGAGATAATTTGAAGGAAACCAAAAGCCCTGTGTTTTCCAGCACGTTCATAGTTACACTGGTTTCACAAACACCTGGAGGCATGTCCAAGCCTGGAGCTTTGGAAGGGTTGCCAAGGTCCACGGCATCATGCACTGTGTATCCCTACCTGCCCAGCAGAGACATCACTGCAGGTCATCCATCATTGTCATGCCTGCCCCATGTTGTTGTGTCCACTCCACACATTCCCTACAGTCCTTAGGGATGGGTGCAAAGCTGTTCCTGAGACCCTGGGAATGCTTCCTTTTTGGAGACTTGAGTTCTTTGCATGAGAAACCGACAAAAAAAACCCCAAACCCAAACAGGATTTGCCGATATTCAACCCCTGGAGCCCACCCAAGACCCAGACCGTGGTCGTGTTGTTCTTGTGATGGGTGAATGCAGTGATTCTATGGCATTGTGAGCAACATTCTCCATCACAATACAAAGTTTTGTTGTTATTTTTTCCACAGCTGAAGCCAGGAAGAAGGAGAAGCTGGGCTGAAGGAGCAAGGCCATGTTCAAACTCGAGCAGTTTATTAAGAAAGCTGAGCAACCAACCCGCTATCTCCCTTCTGGCTTGCCAGTGCTTTTCATTTCCTGTCTCAAATCTATGTTCAGTCCTTGAATTTTTTCCTTTTGATAAGAAACTTCCACAAATCCAAACGGAACAAAAATGTGGATACGGGATGAAAGCTGTACTAAACACTGTTTTAGAAGAAGGTACTAATGCAGTGGGATTAAATAATCTGAGCCTCACCACAGATCAGCAATCATCTACCTTCTTCGCCAGACCCAGTTTTTCAGGACTGAAACAAATCTGATATTTTCACTTTTAAAGTTTTCATCTGGATCCAAAGCATCCATATTTCCTTGGGCTCATCCCTACAATGTCCCACCAAACCCTGAAGTCAATATATTCAATTCAGATTTCAATTAATTAACTTTTTAGTCACCCAGTCAGAAAATGGGCTGATCTGCATGAACACATTGCCTGCTTATGAAACCATTTTACCCAGCTTGTCCAGGACTGCCCACAGTCTTCACAGCTGCAGTTGCTGCAGCGTGAAATGTATCTCCAGCAGAATTTTAGGAAACATTCAATACAGGATGTCAAAGAATTTTCAATGAAAGCTCACTCACAGACCACTTGTGGACAGGAATCCTATATTACAATTTAGACCAGACTCAGACAGCTGTTGGCAACAGCCAATCTTGTTCTGCTAGTTTTCCCTAGTATCCTGAAAACGAGACCTATTAGTCCTTGTCTGTCCTCAGACCTGGGGAATTAATGGCTCCTCTCTTTAGGATCCTCTTTAAGAGCGGGAGAGCCCCCAGAGTGCGCAGCATGACCCAGGGATTTCCACGTTCACTTACAACCCAAAGCCGTGGAGTTCCAGCCAGGAGGACTGGACACCAGCCTGCTATCTCTGTGCTGCTTGGCAGGACCACACATAAACAGGATTTAAATATTTATTTTCCCTTCGCCATCTAACGTCAAACCTAACAGCCACATGTAGCAATTAACAACTGTGCTGTGAGATATGGGCAGAACCATTGCAAACTGGGCTTTAGATTTAACCTTCCTCCTACATCACTGCTCACTGCAAGTCACAAATTATGTCATTTCAGCAGGGGAGCTACTGCCAGCAGAAGGATTAGCAACATCAGTTGTAATGAGCCACTTCACTTCCAAATAACATTTAGAAATTTACAGTGCCTGGAATTGCGATGATTAAATGGATAACAGAGTTGAATAGACCGGATATGGATCACTTCTAATTTTCCACTTATATCCAGTAACCCATCATAAACTATCCCGAGTCCTTTGGTCTTCACTTCTCTCACACCAGAATATTTAAACAAAGATGATCCGTCACTGAAGTTACACTGGTGGAAAACCAATGGGAGATAAGAAGCTGGCCACGAATTCCCAGACTTAGATGTCCTGTTTCCAATTCTGGCTGTGTTGGGGAGAATTAAGAGAAATGCCAATGAAGTGACACAAAAGTGAAAAATTAAACCAGACCTACAGAACATGAATCTATGACTTTTTCTGATTATAGAGAGTCCATACCCACGTATCCAGTTTCACAAAATCATTATTCCCTATTCCCACGAGTACAGACTGGTCACATATCCAAGGACCAAGACCTCAGACAGAGCACAGCTGGTTTAAAAGAGTTGAAACAGGGTAATTACCTTAAAAGAGAAGAGATCTAAAGAGAAGTATTGATTTTGGTGACTTTTTTCCCTAGAAATGTCAGAATGTTTGTCAGATTTCTGCATTATTTACCACAGTAGAAAAGTTCAAGTGACTAATCCCCCTGACAAAGTGTCTTGGTAATATTAAATCCATTTTTTAAGTAGGCCTGTGGGACACAGGAAGTTTAGCATTTTATTCCAACTGGGAACAATCCCTTCCTCAAACTACAGAATTTCTGAGGGAGCAAAATTCCTCTTTGGTACCTTCTGTACTACATATGGCTACAGGGAGGTCTTTCACACGAGTTTTGAACATTTCCTTTGCAGTTCGAGCCACTTAAGCAATTACAACACTATTGTCTCTTTTTCTTTCCTTTTTCAATTCCCCATCAAATCTGCAAACGCCTCTGAGTGGAAGCTGCTGGTTCTGCTGCCATACCCTTCCTTGTCCAGCTTTAGTGACACTAAAATTTGAAGTTTAGTTGCACTAAGTTTATTCCTGACAGAGTCGTTTGGGTCAGTTTTAATCCACCACACCTACCCCAAGCTGTGACCTCCCCAAAACGGGCCAATCCACCTGGAAAAATCCACGCTTCGCTCTTTCTTTCCACATTAAAGTAATGACATAAAATAATCAGATGCTGGAATGTGTCTTGGCATGAACAACAAACACAGGCAGCTTTATTAGCTGTTTCCCTGGAAGAAAGCTCCAAAGACCCTCCACACATTCACTAATGTGCACTGGGAATGACCTCAGCTCTTCCAGGCCAGGCTGGGGCAAAAGCTCCTTTAAACATCTTTATAACTCACTTTATACTTTACTTCATTACTAGCAGGGAAGGATGGAAAAACACTCCCATTGCCTGGGAAACTTGTGGAAAGGGGGATGATGGATTGCAAAGAGGACTTGGCACCGTGGTGCCTCCCAAACCTCCTGCCACCGAGCGTGGGTTTCCTTCAGCTGGGAGCGTTTAACAGGCTGTGCTATTTCAGGGACAGGGAACCACTTGGGATCCCTGCAAATGCCTCTGCAGAACTGGAGGGTTACATGGATGCTTCTCAGTCTTGGAACTGCCAGCTTTTTGGGGGAAATAGCCCAAAATACACTGACATACCCTGGGCTGGGGATATGGGTACAGCGTGGGGTAAAGTGGTCAGCAGCAATTCAGGATGGGCATTTGATATTCTGGCAGAACATTGCTGTCCAAGTGCCTCTGGCCAGAGCTGGGTGGCCTGGTCCAGCAGACCCTCGTCACATCTCAGAAGGGATCATCCACGTGCAGTTCCCTGGAGTTAATAAAGAACAAACAAGGAAGCAGAGGGATTTTGGAATCGGAACTATCGCCAGCTCCGCTTTCCTGCTGTCATCAGACTGTGCTGAGGAGCTAACAAGGATCTACACAGACTCAGGGCCAAAATCTGGTTTGTTCTGTGGTGGCAAAATCCCACGTAGGGGGAATTCACTTCCATCAGCTACACCTTGCACGGTGCCTGACCAGGGAGACCTCCACTGTAAACTAGGATGAGATCACTGGAAGGAGGGATGCAGAAACATAAAAGGAGGAGAGAAAGATATTAAATATGCATATGGTTTCAAGAGAGGAGAAAAAAAGCAGATTCAGAGGTAAACAGAAGAGCTGGGTCACAGTACACAGAAAGCAGAGCAATGCATAGAGCGAGGCACAGAGCAGAGTCAGCTTTTCTTTGAGGAGCTGGGGTCAGCTGAACTCTGTGTCTATCAAAATCAATCACTGACCAGGCAGGGCAAGCACCAGCCAGGGCTGAAATCCTGCAAGAGTAGCCCTTGTTCAGAAGGGACAGCAGAGACTCCAAACCCAGCCATCAGAAACCCTGGAAATTGCTGTGTGCTGCCAGGGAGGGGCTGGACAGGAGTCGTGGCCAATGAGGACTTGAACAGTAACAGACAAGAAGCTGTGCTGCTTCTCAAGCCATTCATCAAGCAAGCTACCACCACTTGGGTCCTGCTCTGGGGCTGATGTGGAATTCCTGCTCTGTCAGTGCCACCAGTGCTTCTCTACAGGACTGAGAAAATCTTGTGCTGGCCATCACAGTTACACTCTCTGCTATCTGGAGAGGTTTCCAAGTTTTCTGTACCACCAGATCTTAAAAGTACTTGGCAAAAGCAGTCAAATATTCCTGTTTACATTACAGATTGACAAGACTCTGCCCTGGCTTCTCCAGGTTCACCCCTCCAGACCTAAGTCCAAGTTTCAGTCCTGTGCTCTGACCAAAAAGAAATACCTCCAAAATCTTATGTAGGACAGTTAAAGAATGTGCTGGACCATGGGGTCATGAAATAAGGGGTCACTTAGCAAAGCAATTCACAGGGAGATGAAGGCTGGTGAGGGCTTCTGGCATTTCAGACAAGCATAAAACCTTGAGAGCAAAGCCTTGTACAGCCTGAATCCTGAAAGCTCCTCCAAAAGGAACGTCACTGCCAGGGATGGATGGACAGTGCCTTACAAAAGACTTACAAGACAGTAACTCCACTCACGACTCCCCATGGTATCAGTACAAACAGGAGTAATGACAACTCTCAGTCTCTGGAGGGAGGGCTGGAAACCTTGGAGACTCCTCATAAATGAAGCCTCAAATTTCCAGTTTCTCCCCAAATTCTCAGTCTGCTGCATACCCAAGATTTAAAAATAATAATAAAAAATCCAACACTTGCATAAATAAAATATAAATGGCATCCTGTGTTCTCTCCCACACCCCATTCTTCCTCCCTCCTCTTTCCTCATTGTTTGCTCAACAGGAAGTTGGCTTTGCTGCGAGGTACACCGAGCCATCTGTCAGAAACATGGAAACAGTTAACAACGCACACAGAGGCTGGAACGACTCGTTACGGAGCCTATTTAAGGTCAGAACCATAGGCTGAGCTTTGGGAGAGCAATCCCAGCCCCAGAGCTGCAGCTGGTTCAACCAAATGACAGCTTTTCCCTTCTGACACAGGGAATGGCCCTTTGCTGAAGCGGGAGGTCGTGTGGGATGCACCAAAGCTGGCCGGACAGCGCTCCAGGGAGAGCGGAATCCTCTCAGGAAGGTTGGGCACATCAGAGCAGCTGAAGGAGTGTGGGCTGGTGGCACCAGAGATAGTGTCCTTCTCGTACACACAGGAAGGTACAAGGGAATGGGACTGACCTAGGAACACTTTTGGAAGTGTTTCTACTGGAAATAAAGGATAAGAATAAATTCTTAGAGATTTCTGAACTTCAGGGATCTTTGCAAAACCTCCCTTCTGAAGTCAGACCAGCTCTGCCTTCAGTGTTGCTCTAGGCCAACTCTTGGGCTGTTGCCTCTGAACACGAGGGACTCCAAACAGAGCTTGAACTGGTCCCAAGATGGGGAAAGACAGATCTGCCTGATTTTGAAATGAGTGGTTTTGAAGCCACATCTTGATTCACTAGACCCTCCAAATGAGGGGGAAGGGAAGAATATCTGATTCAGAAGTGAAATCATGCATTAGGTCGCCTTGCTTGGCAGAACTTCCAGCAACTTCATACATCTCATTCCCAGGCTGGAATATCCTACCTAGAAAGGGACCAGGAGGTCACTGCAGTTTTTAAGTCCTTGACCCTTGACCCGAGGCCACCCAACAGAGCTGCCACGGAGCAATGGCTGCAGCAGCAGTTGTTCTTCTTTCCAGGAAAAAAAAGTGACCCCCATTTGCTCAGTGGTGAGAGAGAAGAGCCAGATGGCTGGACCTGAGCGAGGCACGCGACCCTGGAGGAGGAGACTGGGGGTGAAAGGTTCCATAAACCGATTCCCAGGAAAACACGCAACTGGAAACAAATGCTAATAAAAATTGCAACATTCGGAGATCAAACGCCTTAAATCATCACATTTCTTTAATTTAAAAATGCAGGATAAAAGAAACTAAAATGACTCCGCAGCACATTTAAGCCAATCCAGTATTTTCCAGACGTGTCCCTAATTTATTTCACAGCAGAGGTCTTAAAGAGTAGTTATAAATTATCACTAAACATGGAGGGAAGACTCGGGTTCCTAAGAGCACACCTAAAAAGTCACCCTCTCTTTCAGAAACACCATCAGCAAAAGTCTTGTAGCATTAGAAAATATACTTCATCCCAGAGCTTAAGTTGGAGGTATTCAAGTCAGAATATTTCTATTTCCATTTCCTTTCAGGAGATTTCTATTGGCTTCAAACCCAGACAGCACCGAGAACCACGGTAACCTTTAATTCAAAGGCTCTGGCTAAGGAGCAGGCCAAGTTGCCAAGGTTTGGGGAAGAACCACCAAAGACACCAGACCTAGAGCTGTTCTCCAGGTCAGGTTTTTGCCTCTATTACAATCAAAACAGTGAAGGAAAGATTTGGGCATTTATGTTTCACTCAGCCTTAGAAAACCTTTTAAAGGTTTTCTCCAAGCCATGGAAATGTCAAACTCCTCGGGCATCTCAGAGCCCCCTCCAGCCCAAGTTCCCCAGTTTGGGGGTTTCTCAGGGCTGCCCAGACTCTGCTCATCCCCCCAGTGCACAATGACCATAAACAAACCCAAGGCCATGCTCTAAACACGAGCACTAAACAGAATTAATTGAAACAAAGCTTAACAAACAAAAATAAAACCAAAACGCATGACAGCATGTGAGGATTTGGGGCTAATCAGAACCAGCTCCCCTGAACTTCCAGCTCCCACTTAGTTTTCAACCACTGAAAATGAAAACCTTTCCGTTTTTAAGAAGCTACAATATTCTGACGACAATTTGACTGAAGTCAAAGAGTTTGCTTTTGTTGATCTTCCCCCCCAAGACACGCAAGGCTGCACTTGACTGGTTTACAGAGCACCTCTATACTTGAAGAAAAAGGTAAAACTAGACCCTAATGGCATCTCTGGGACCTGGACAGGACACAGGGTTGAGCACGGCCTGCTCCAAGCTCCACGCGCTCACCTTTTCCTGGACTGACACCTAAAGCCCAGTTCCTGCAGAACCTTCCTGTTCTGGCAGCAAGGCACTTGCAAGGCCTTTGAGGATCCTGAACCTATTTGATAATGCTGCAAAAGACACATTTACCCAGGAATGGAGAGGCTGGACAGAGCACACCCTTCTGCTCTGCAGCACCGCACACGTTTGGGCTGCTGCCGAGGAACAGCACAGCCCGTTTCGCCTTCCCAGTGATTCCCAAGGAACACACCAAGCTCAGCCCGGGCACGGCATCCACACAAGTCAACGTGAAACAAGGCCAGACTCCAGCTGGAGCTCAGGTCTGTGCTCTGAGTACGCTGGAGGTGTAGTTTGTACCCTGCTCATCACCTGAACCTACATCTGAGTGTTGCCTCCTTCCCGTTTATGCAGCGCTGATGCAGCAGGAAAGGGCACCATTAAGTTTGGATCTGACTGGAATGAAGGAAGGATTGCGAAACTGTCCCCAAAACAGCCCAGCCCTGGGAGCTGCCTGGTCTTATCTCTCCTCAGGCCTTTGTCTGCAGATGGAGATGAAACTTGAAGACTTCCAAGGCATGGTTTTCCAAACCAGTAAATAAGTCTTATTCATGTCTCCTTCCAGGCCCTTCCACATGCCCCAGGAGGATGGCAGAAGTTACAGGACCCTCATTTGTCACTTTTGTCATTTGTTTTTTTCCTCCAATGGCTCTCCTGCCTCTATCTAATCAGGGGGACGTTTCCTGTCTTTGTTCTCAACCATTCATCCTGCGGGAATGATGATTATCATCAAACAGCATTAAAATAGAAAGCCTGGAGCCAGCACCCAATTAGCTTGGAGTTAGGGAGCCCTGGAAAGGAGCAACGGAAGAGACCACAGACAGTCCAACTGGCAAAAATGGGCATTGAATTACGTGTCATTCAACCACAGCATCGTCCCACCTTCAAAAATAAACCCGGGCTTCAAACCCAGCATGGGCCAGGCTCGGAACCAGTAAACATCACGGACGCTTGGTATGTCCCCAGTAAGCCAGGAGAATGTTCCAAGTGTTAGTCCATTCACCAGTTTAAACCTCACACCAACTGGGAGACAACTGCTCCATCCAGATCTCCCAGTGGGGGAAATTATCCAGATTTCCTTTGTGCATCAAATCTCTGCTGCCAGGAAGCCTCGGCAATTCTCTCCTGAAGGAACGGCGAGGTGACGGAGAGGCCCCCGGGGTGTGCAGATCCTGGACCCATACTAGAGAAAAACCCAAACCTACTTTTGCCTGTTGCCTATTCCAGCTCCCCAGACAGATGCCATCCTTGTTAGAGCTGGAAGAAATTCAGACTTGTACTGAGTTCACAACTATGAGTGAAGAACAAACCAGTGACAAACTGGAAGACTCTTCCAGGCTGAATAAAGACCATGAATAAGATATGACCAAAGAATTTGGCTCACCAGTCAGTTTTTCCTCCAAAAGCCAGGTAATATTTTTCCTTCCTAAGAGAATAAAACCCAGTGTTCCTAGTGTCCCAGAAGCAGGATGGAAGCAGCAGTTGGATGGAAGCAGCGGCATGGAAGCAGCTGGACAGTAACAGCCCTGAGCTGGGATCCTGCTCTGGCTTGCGTGGATTATGAATTTCTTCCTCAGAAACATTGTTAGTAAACTTAAAATCACTTTGTATTGAAGACTTTTGAGGGAATGGCTGATATTTGAGAGCCCTGGAAACATGAAGTGTTGTTTACTACTTAGCTTAGCTGACCAAGCTTTTTTTTTTTGCCTCCAAGCACAAAATTCCAATCCTTTCCTGCAGAGATCCCAGGACACGTGAATCCCAACAGAAACTTCGAAATAACCTTGGGAGAGGCTGGAGCTGGAGAAAGGCTGCTCCTAACATCCCATACAGCAAAGCCAGCCCAATCTGCCTCCCCCTCTGCATCACTGGCTCTTGGCTCTGAATCCCAGATATCATTTCAGCTCATATTAGGGGGTAAATAACAAGTGTTGACCTCTGAGAAGTGGGGAAATTGAGACCCAGTCGTTGGGCCTAACCCTTTGCTGCTGACTGGAAAAGAACCATGTCAGGTTTAAAAATACAAATACATTCATAATTTCAAAGTCTGCTCTTCTGATGATGTTCAGCCTATTTGTTTTCCTTCTTTCAACCATTTTTTTTCCAGTTGCTAATTGAAGGCTAATAAGAAATGCTTAAAAAGTCCAACTCTGCATAGCTGAATTTTTTTTCCTTTGCTCATCTTTATACACCCTGGCGCCAAAGCCCGCGCTGGTGTAAATCATGTACTCAATGGGAACTTTACTCATTTATATCCAAAGGGAATCCGGTCTCCAGTGTCTCCAGATAATGATCTTGTTGTGTTTAATACTGCATAAACACATAGGATGATGCGTTCCCTGTCTTAAAAAAACTTTGTTTAACTTCTTCTGTCTCATCTTTAGTTGGAATAGCAAACAACGGGAGGGAAGGGTGGAGAAAGAGTGAGATCCTAGCAATGAGATCATGCAGCACAGAGTCCGGTAAACTCCAGGGTGAGAAGTCTTTTAAACACAAATCTATCTCTGCAAAATCAATAGGAGGAAAATAAAAAGGAGGCTAAATTTAACCCTTATTCTATTTAAAACCCGTGTGCAGCATCTCGCAGAACTGCATTACATAAACACAATTGTGTTATATTTACGGTTTGAAACAAAACACAAAACCCTCAACTGCAGCACTCCAAGTCCCACCCAGCCACGGCCTGTGCTCGCTGGAAAAGCCGTAAACAGGGAGCAGCCCTGGAGCCCTGAGCCTGGCCCCATCCCGGCACCCATGGAGCAAATCCACCCTCCAGGAGCACACGGCTCCCAGTTTGCCATGGGGACTGGTCCTCTGGGGTGACCACCCTGCTGCAGGTGCAGTGAGCCAAAAATCCCACCCACCAGCAAGGTGAGAGCATGGAATGAAAGGCAGGCAGCAGCCTCGACCAAACCGCTGGATACGACCCTTGCTCAGCCCCTTGGCACAATTTCCAGCCCTTCTGCAAACGGTGCTGGAGGTTTCCACAGCAAAAACACCATCCCCCCCCCAAGAAAATTCTTAGCTGGCCACTGAAACATCTGCTTGCCAGAGACAGCCAGCCCCGTGTGTCCCTGCTGGCTGAGTCACACGAAGGTTGGTACCAGCTTCTCTCCTTGGGTTGCACAGGATTCACGCGTACGACAGGGTGGGAACGTCCAGCACCCAACAGGCCGCGGCTGCAGAACCACAGCCATGGCTCCAGTTCCCACAGCACCCTTTGCACTCCATGGTCAGCGGGCAAGGGCTTCCCAAGGTGGCCAAAATGCTGGTGTGGCTGTTGTGTAACACGTGAGGCCGCCTGTGGTTGTATCAAAATAAACCTCGACCGAAATGACACAACAGCCTTGGCAGAGATGTCCGTGTTGGTGCTGGCCCCACAGGCCACAAAAACCTTCTCCACATGCAGGAGGATCTCCTCTTTGGGAGAGGTGTACCAGGAGGGGCACAAAGCCCTATTTCTCCATCTCGCTGTCCTGGTTTTCCCACTCCAATTAACTCTCAAATCAGGGTGGATTTATAGAGGACTTTCATATTCAGACTCTGGCATAGGACAGAGAGGTTCCTCTCTCTGGATCACTGGCACACGGACAATGAGCTCCTTGTCCTCACTCCTGCCTCTCTGAAGCTCTGCTGGGGCTTGATACACATTGGGTTTCCTCTTCTTATTAAAAAAAATTTAAAGACGACCTTGCTTTTGCAAACACTGTTCATTGCAAGCAGCATTTTGGCTCCCCGATTGCTCCCAAGTCAGGCTTTGTTTTCTTTCTCTGGGGTAGGACCCTGTTTAATCCCAGCCCTCTCACTTTTTTTGCAGTGGATGGGACTCAAAAGCACATTTGGGATAACTTCTTTCCACTTTGCCTCTGCAGTTCCTACTCGAATGAGGTATTTTGCAGCTGATGCTCAGCTCTACTCCAGCTGTTTCGAGGCGAAAGAAGTGGCTAATGGGATCAGGGACCCGACCTTGGCACTCCAGGCATGTAAGCATTTAATTCTGCCACCCGATTTATAACCTACCAGACACTCCTGTGGTGATCCCACTTTGCAGCAGCATCGCAGCCACCAGCACAGAGGTGAGAGACATTGCTTTTTAAAAAGGCATCAGCTCTTTCGGGAAAAGCGGGAATCCAATTATAAAGAAAATTAACTTCTTTTTTTGCCATCATTATCCTCAATATGAAAGAAATCTCTGATAGAATGACTAATCTGGCTCCAGCCAACACAACCTCAGTGCTGGCAGCAGGGAGGCAGCCTGGGAGGGGTGGAAGAAAGCAGAATGGTCCCAGATTCCTCTGCCAAGCAAGGAAATGCTGCCGGAGCAGGGGACCCCCTGAAAAGCTCTCCAGGAAAGGGGGGAGAGCTGAGTCCCCCTAGAACACAGAGAAGCAGAGTGAAAGCAGCTCCTTGTAGCTACAGCACCTCAGAAATACATTCTCAGAGGGGTCCTGCAACACGGGCTGGTGGCAGATGGTGTGAACTCCAGCTAGAGACTCCAAGAGGAACCAAGCTCGGAGCAGGAAGGACAGATGGATGCACAGCAAGAATCCACTGGTGTTCACACACACACACATCACCACACACGCACGCTACAGCAGCCAGAGCTTCCCGAAAAACGCTGCTCCCTCCTTGACTTTAGGCTCTGGCTAAATAATGCTGCATTGTTTTGTATCAGGTTCTGCTTTCGCAGCCCCGCTGCGGCTCAGAAACAAAGGGGGCTTCATGCAGGACAAAAGGGGACTGTTCTACCTAATGAGGACCAGTTGAGAGGTATGGAGACAGCACCCTCTCCCCATCGGCTCGGGGCTGTGAACAGCCCCTCTGGCTAATGAAGAGCAGTTGAGAGGTGCGAGCAGAGCGAACGGGGACGTCCCTGAGCGGAGAGGGGCCGGTCCCGAGAGACGCCAGCGCTGCCACTCGGCAGGGACAGCCCAGGAGAAGGGAACACGTTTAGGTTCATCTGTCACCGTGATGGCTCCTGACCTGCCAGCCTCGCAGGCCCCGCTCCCTGACCTCCCGCTCTGACCTCTCCGAAGAGGCGCTGGTGCTCAGCCAGAAGTCCCCTATTGACTACCTGTCAGAGGGCACCTGCTTAAGGAACCCCATGGAAATTAAAGTCACAAAATGAGTCACAAGGGACTGTTTGAGCTGGGAAGGCAGCATTAGTCCCTGGCTGGTAAACCAATCTCCCTAATTATCTGTCAGAAGAATCTCTCTTTTTTCTATTTTCTTTTCTTTCCCTCTTCCCCCTGCTACCCCCTTCCCAGTCCTCTCTTCTCTTTGACTCATTATCTTAATTTCACATTAACTGGGGGGATTAAAAGCACCTTGGGAGGGGAAGGGAGTGGAAGGGGGAAACGCAGAGGCTGAAGAAAGAGACACTTCAAGTCTTCCTTGTCGGGTCCTCACAGGAGCTCGGGCCAGGGGAGCAGCAGTGCTGTGAGCCACCGAGCCGGGTCGTGTTTTCGTGTCCAGCCCCCATAGCTGCAACCCAATCTGGTCTAAAAGAAAACAAACCCTCAGCGGGGCAGTGTAAACCAAGCCCTGTCCGAGGGAGGATGTGTGGCTGTTCCTCATTTCCCCACCCTCCTCCCCTGCAGGGTAATGCTGTACAGCTGCACCGCAGTGTCTTTGCTGGGGCTTCTCCTCTCGGGCACATGGCAAAGGGCGGTGCCCGGGGCACGGCCACGCTCCAGGAGCTGCCCCCTGCTCCTGGCAGGACTTGGTCACACCAGGGCACTGCACAGAAGTGGCACCATCCCCTCCATGGCTGGGGCTCAGCCCTGCAGCTGAGGCTGACTCCCAAGAGCTCACTGAATGAAGATTTGTGATCCACACTCTGCTGATTTTGTGTTTCTTTGATAACACTAAAGCACAGGAATGTTGTGATTCGCCAGCTCTGGATCCCTTTTCCTTTTCTTTTTAAGTTGATAGAGTCATGGAATGGTTTGGGCTGAAAGGGACCTTAAAGCCCATCCAGTTCCACCCTTGCCAGGGGCAGGACACCTTCCACTGTCCCAGGCTGCTCCAAGCCCTGTCCAGCCTGGCCTTGGACACTGCCAGGGATCCAGGGACAGCCACAGCTTCTCTGGGCACCCTGGGCCAGGGCCTCCCCACCCTCCCAGGGAACAATTCCATCCCAATATCCCATCTAAATCAATTGGTGTTACATCTGAAGTTCATCAAGCACCACATTACCAAGATAGTGTTGAGACCAACGACAGCACTGCTGCTTTTTCAAACAAATACTTCTCTTTTCTTTCCACATGGGAAAATTAGGTTAATGGTACTCACTTCCCTCACCCTCCAAGAAAGCCAGGCTAAAGTCTGCACATCACTTCAGATTCAGACAACTCCAGCCCATCCACCTAGAATTTGAGGGGAGACCAGAGCAATGCTTTCCTACAAATAAACAGCATCCTCATCAGATCCCAAACTCCTTCCCGGAGAGCAGGACTGCATATCCCATAACTGCCTCTTCCACAGCCCGTGGTACTCAGTATGGGACAGAACATCCTGGCATATCCAGCATTACAAAGCTATTACTTCAGAAAGAAAATTAATTATATTCTGAAACACATTAATTACAACAAGAGTGACCAAATGAAACAAACTAACAAAAAACCCCACCCTGAGATGTAATTTGTTCCCAACTCCAGCGGTCCCTGTGAGAAGTGAGGCCAGGTGGGTCTGACTGCCCTTCCCCAGAGGATCACATCCAAGGCTTTACAACAAAGCGAGCTAGCAGCGGATTTTCACATGGGTCTAGGTTTCATCAGGAACATTTTAGCCCTGTACTCCCTCCTAACCCCTCAGAAAGCCAGGACTGCATTTCAGTTTTACTCACAAATCTGGCTGTAACCCATTACTCCTGGTAAAAGGCCGAAGATTTAATAGTATCTACCTCCACAGTTAGTCCCCTTGGATTCCACGGGATTACTTCTGCGGCCAAGTACGAGCATTAAGTGTGAATAAAGACATCAAACTCCGGCCCTAAGTGTTGATGATTCATCGGCACAATTCCTAGAAGAGAGGGAATCCACACAACAGCCTCATAGCTGTGAAGTGACCTAACTAATATGTTGTTACACAGATAGTAAAGCTGCACCACTGGGAGAAACGGGGAAAATATATTGCCTAGAGGGGATGTCACTGAAAGTGAGACGGTTTCTTGCCCTGTTTCTCTGTGAGAGAGTCAAGGGCTGTCACATACTCCCTCATCCCTTCACACTGCGAGCCCCAGTGCAGCTGAGGAGACTCCTGCTGCTCTTCCCTGTGCAAGCAGTGGGGAAATGAGGAGCTGGGAATGGCCCCAGCTGCTCCTCTCAGTTACCTGCACGCAGAGCTGGGTTGTGTCTCTGTCTCCCTGCCCCAAACTGTCACCACCAAGCCAAGAAAAGCCAGCCCAAAGCGCAGGTCTTGGAGCTGATGTTCCCTCACGCTCTGGATCAGGTATCTCCAGTCACACCACTCACCCCTTAACGAACCCATGAGGGTTTGGCCTCTCTTTTACTGGGTGAAAACATTTTCTCATGGTCAAATGATAAGGAAGCTTGATGCAATGGGTGACAAAGGACAAAGAAAAAAAATCCCAACAGAGGTAAAAAGACATTTTTCACATATTTTCTCCCTGTCATCTTCCAGGAAACTGATAAAACTGGTTTCAGATGTAATTTTCATTCAAAATGCAACCATATATCTTTGGATTGAGTAAACCCAAGCCTCGAGCGCAGGCACAAGGGAAGGAGCATGCCCTGCTTAATGGCCCACAGCCCTGAGAAGAGACTGTAACCAAAGCCAGGAAAAAAAGCAGGAGAATTCCCTTTACCTTCCCCACTGGCACCGACGAGGGAGATGAAGTGTCTCCAAAGAACTGTCTGTGCTTTCATTCATGGGTCTGTGGTTTTACTACAGGCACCTGCTGAGAAGCAGTGTTGGCTGAGAAGCAAACAAATGCAGTGAATTTAGGAACACAGACAAGCAATTCAGCCTCATAAATGGGAAAATCATCCTCTGGGGTTGGGTTTGGAAACACCGATGGGCCTGGAAGCCAAAGAGTGAGCGACAAAAACTCATCTCACGTCAGTGTAAGGAATCTTCACCTGTCCTTCACAGTTCAGCCTGCCTTTCCTCCCCATCAAGAACACAGGCAAAGAATCCTTCTTTACCCTTCCAGGGGAACTTTATGCATTTAAACAAGTAGTATTTAAATAAGCCCCTTGAAGTGGAGTGCTGGGTTGAAAAAATGGGACACACTCAGCAGCCCCAAAGCTGGGGGAGCTGTGCTCCTCAAAGCCTTGAGAACATCTTTGTTTCAAACACTTCTGTGGGTTCAAATCCAAAAAACCACAGTTGGCTGCAATCCAAGGTGACTTTCCTGAGGAACAGGTAACAGGAACAGGGTGTTTTCACACCCTTGTCATAATCTCAGCATGACTAAACTCACTTCAGATTCCCATTTGAAGAAAACCCAGCCAAGATTTTGAAGTTTTCCATGAAGTAGAAAGTCCCAGAGTTTTTCATGAGGAAGAAAACCCCATCTTTGCCATTCTGGTAGAACCAAAGCCCTGCCACGACGAGCACAACTCAGCCACACTTTGGTGTTGAACACTGAAGACCATGAAGTTCCTGCCCCAAGCTCTCTCTCTAAGTCATGGTGGTGGGAAGCCCTGCCCGACACCTCCAAAGCCATGGTCTCTGAACTCCTTCTGGAAGAGGCATCATCCATTCCCTCTAAAGGTGGGGTCACCAGCCCCCTCGCTCACTGTAACACCAAAGAACTTATTTACAGCAGCAGAGAAACCAGGATGAAGCGAAATGCTGCTGCTGAAATGACAAGACCCCAGTCCCTTGAAACAAGAGCCTTTTGATGTTATACAAACCAAACACTGAAAGCCAAAGGAAGTCATGCCAATGTCATCTGCTGGGAAATTTAGTTGAAGCTGACACTCCTGCAGAACATTTCGATTTTAGCCAAAATCTGGTTTTTCTTTTCAGTGTAACCTGTTACACAGAGCAAAGGGAGAAGAAAGGTTGGACCAGTTTTATGAGAACATGCTCAACAGACCCACAGTATTGTGCTGAATTGGGCCACAGAAACATGAATGCACCTTGGAAGGTCACTCCAAAACAACACAGGGTGCAAAGCTGGTTCCTATCCAAGGGGTCTGGAGTGGGTCAGGGCCACCTTTTGTCTCCTTGTACCAGCTTGCATGGAAATCAGTGGGAATTTCTGTAATTCCAATAGTCAGATTAAGAAAATAATTCAAATACACATGTTGATGCTGACAGTCACACATCTTGAAATTCATTAGGAAGGGCAATGCTGCACATTTTTAAAACCAAGCATTTGTGCATTTCCTCCACCTCCAATATCTCGGAAATGAGGCAAGAGAAGACAAAGAAGGGACCAGCAGCAGTATCTCTTCCCTGAAGTGAGAAACAAATCCCCCTAGTCCAAATGAAGAGTTAGAAATGACACTAAGGTGGGCAATTCCACCAGCTCAGATTTCTCCTGAAGTGTCCACTCAGCCAAAGCATCGAAAAGTCAGGAGTAGCCAAGTGTCAAGGTTTGCACATAACAAGGAAAACAAGTGCAGCTCATGCCAAGGGAGAGCAAAGCAGCTGAATTAATGCTGCCTCAGCCAACTTACAACGCGAGGCTTCCAGGCTATGCAGGTTGGGTTTCCTGGCCTCAGCGTTGCATTTGAACTGCTTTTGCACATGCAAGAGGCCAGAACTGTCCCCTGTGCTCCGAGCACGTGTCCCATTTGGCTTTTGGCTGCACAGCCTGAGCTGTTAGTTCCAGTCACAGAAAGGTGTGACTGGGGAAATCCCTGACATGGGGCACTGTGGAGGAGGAATTCACTGGAGAACTGAACTGCTGAGGGGCTCTGAGGCTTAAGGATGACCTTTGTCTTCTGCCCAGAACCATGGGACTCAGTGTTCAGTGCCTCCAGAGTCCTGATTTTTTAGGAAAGTCTTGTGCAGAAGAGGCAAGTTTCCTTCCCTAGCCCTACCCTTGCATGTGTTGGGCTCCAGTCTCTCGACTCAGGCTCAGCCTGAGGGACAACCACCATGTCAACATCTGCACTGGGACTTCCCCAACCCCTGTTCAGAGGGCTACAAAAGCAGCTCTGTCTGCATGTGGTACCCCAAATAGGGAATTCACACTGCCCTGCCTCCTCCTGGACTTCTCACTCCGCTGCAGACATGGAACCGGCTCCATGCAGGGGAGCTGTGGCTCAGTTCAGAAGCAAAGCCCCAGGGCAGAGTTACAGGTCTCTTCTGCCAGCCAGAGATACAAAAAACTCACTAAGGCAAGGAGAAAACCCAGTCCAGAACCCTGAGTTACTCAAGAATAAGGGAACAGCAAGGCTCCTGGTTAAGCATCTGAAGGAGGGAACAGCAAGGCTCCTGGTTATGCATCTGAAGGAGGGAACAGCAAGGCTCCTGGTTATGCATCTGAAGGAGGGAACAGCAAGGCTCCTGGTTAAGCATCTGAAGGATGCCGCCCAGCTGCCCAAGTCCTCAGGTCCAAGTCCCCTCTCACATCCCTTGGATTTTCCTCTACAGCTCTCCAATAGGTTTAGGGTTTTTTTTTGCCCAGAGTCCTCAGTCATCTCCCCAGTGGAATGAATGATTCACGTTCAAACCCTGAAGCGAGTTGAAAGCTGACTTGCAGTGTAATGGATCCCCTTTCCCTCCTGGCTCAGGCTCCCGTGCTGCTGCGGGGCAGCTGCCGCGCTCCATCTCCGGAGCGGCGCTGCCGCCTCGGCCGGAGCCGTCCTCGCCGTGGCCGGGGCTGGCACGGCGCTTTCACCCTCAGGCATGCGCTAAGATTCCACCCAAGACCTCTTGAATCAAGGCCAGACAGGTTCCCTCGGCCATTCCCAACATGTGCACAGTGGCCAAGTGCTGAAAAGGTAAATGGTTAAATGGAATCTGGAGGGTTTTTCTATTTTTTTCTTTTATTTTTCCTGTAGTCAGTGCCAAATGATTGCCGAGCTCCTTAGCAAAAGAATAACAAAAACCCCACAACAGGACGTGTTCCAAATCAGCCACACGGTGCAGCAAATAAATTCAAACACACGGGATTCCTCCCCCCAGCACTATAAATAATAAAAACAATACACCTCGGCTAGAGAAACCGAACCAGGGCAGAAACAAACACGCCTTGAGCCACACATTGATCTGTACATCTGAGTATCCATCATCCCTCTGCTTCCCTCTCTGTCTACTTTGGCATCTGGCATTAACCAGGTTCTGAGAGACGACCTTCAATTTGCTCACTCTAAAGCGAGTCTGGCGTGCCAGAGACTTAACAGATGATATACTTTGGCTCCAAGGAGTCAGCGCTCCGGAGTCTTTGTGCGTCCCACTCCAGGCCCGGGACAGAGCAGGACTAAGCGCAGGCACGTAATCCTTCTATCACGCCCCTTCCATCTTTTGGGCTCGTGTGGTTATTTACTACCTGGTCTGGCTGCTGGGAGATCTGGGGAGGACTTGGAGCCTCCTGCGAGGACCCTCTGGAGTTGTGGTATGCCCCAGGCTATCTCCTGGATTACGGAGTCTCCGTTGTGTTTTCTGGGGGAGATGGTGGGGGAGATGAACAGGAAAAACATTGTCCCAAACCCCAGCGCCGTCGTGACTCACTGCTTGGCCCTGGCAGCCCCTGCGGCCCCCACCGAGGCAGCAGCCCAGAGGCTCAGCTGCTCTTTGCCGTGGAGCTTCGGGATCTTGGGATGTGCTGCAGGGAGCCACAGGCTGTTGGAAGGCTCAGAGACTTGCACCCCTTCCTCCAGCACTCACCTGAGGCAGGCATGGCTCATCCCAAACCACTTCCTTCCTTCCAGCCTCACTTGTAATTCCTCTCTTCCCCAAGCCTGCCTAGGAGAATTAATTCTCCTCACTAGGTAGGAGGGGAACTCTTCCATCTGTACACAGAGATGGAGAGAAAGAACACGACGTCCACCCTAAAGCCCAAACTCTGGGAGTCATCTGCTCTGGCCACGGATCAAAGGCTCCATTCCATTTTTAAGCACTGCCCTGCCCCACCTTACTACTGCAGTGCATCCAAGCATGTTTTCCCATCATTTCATTGTGTGCCAGAGGATAAACAAAAGCCACCCCCTCGGTACGAGGGAAGGATGCATTCCTGAGAACTGCGAACCCTCCTCACAGATAAGTGCCTTTCCCACTGCAGGCAGCCACAGCTACTGTAAACCTTGACCGAGCCCGTTTTCCTGAGCTTACATGACAGAGTGGCAGGGCAAAGGAGATGGATGGCTTTATTTTTGTCAAGAGCAAATCTACAGATGTTGGTTTTAACCAAAAGGAGGAAAAAAAAAAAGCTCTGAGGGTGATTGAGAGGCTGTGGGAGGGGGAGCCAGAACAGCCCAGAGATACATAGAGACAAGTAATATATACAAAGTGCTTAAAAATAACGCCACTGGGAGCTGACATCATTTGTTTACCCATGGCCTGCTTGTGCCTGGCTCGGTGTGAGCGTGGAAAGGCGAGAGGGGCACAGGACACTCATCCCACCCACTGCCACTTGGGTGCAGAGATTCCTGCAGAGAACAGCTCACACCACACTGTTCCCAAAGCTGGAGGATCATCCTGTCAGACACAGGAGGGAACTCCCTAAAGCATGGGGGTACTCAGGGATGCTCACACCCCAGCAGGGGATGGTTCCTCCATGGATTGCTGCTGGTGTCGAGGGAGTCTTGCCACAACCAGCCCCAGGGCAGATAACTGGTTATTAACCAGAGGATTAACCACATCTTCACCGGTTCTTCATCCCATCACCACGACTTGGAACAGAACCAACAAAATCTACACCTAAACACCTTTGTTAAGAGTCTCCTTGTTCCAAACTATGTCCTAACCACGAGGTCCCTAGAGCATAAAAGGGGAAAGGACACATCCCTGAAGCAACAGCCTTTTCCAAGGCTTCCTCTGAGGGGCTGCTTTTAGAACCACGACGGAAGGAGAGAGGGCAGATGTCTTGAGGGAGAAGCAGAGAGCACACTGACAGTCTAAATGCATTACTGGGCCTGGCACAGGGTCAGCACCCACAAACTCCTGAATTTTTTACCTTGGAAGAGCTGCTCCTTCATTTGGTTTCTCCCTACCTCAGTTTTCCCAGCTGGAAACGAAGATGACGGCGCAGCCCTGCGCTGGAGTCACATCCCAGATGCATTAATAAACAAATGCTTGTTAAAATGTGCTCCATGTTCCACTTAGAACCACTTTGGAGAGGGGCAGAAGAGCAGTGACATTATTTTAAACACAAAGCCCTGTGCCATAATGTCTTCCCTCTGTTGGCAAAACACAAATTTCCTGTACATCACAGCTTTGCTGAGGGGTGAGCATCTGAGGGGGAGGTCCTTGCAACAAAGCTGGAGGACCACAGCACAGATGGAAGATGCCTACATAAACCCACCCTGCATTTCTCACACACTGCACATGCCAGGACAGTACCTGACAGAGCTCTCAGCTAAAAGCAAATGAGATATTTCACTCTTAGACTCATCCAGCCATAGGCAGAGGCTGCCAACAGGGCTGGCGAGCAGCCAGGCTCTCTGGGGTGTTTGTGTGCGTCAGCCACGGATACCTGACTGCCAGGAAATGCACTGAGACCGTCAGCTCATTGCACATAAGCCATCAGATGGTAACAACTTTCAGTCACTGGTATTGACTTGAGCTGCAGTTGAAAAGGCACTGGTGAGATGAAAGGCTCTGTATCCCATTACTAATCCCCTGAGCTATCCAGTCCCCCAAATTTTGTGGAAGTTTTAAGTTTCACCATGAAATGTTCATAAAATGAAATGCACATTTGTTGCCAGCTCTCCTTATTCCTACCCAAGCATTTCCTCAAGCTCCCTTCCTGGATGCATTAGCAGCAAAGGCAGCACCTCTGCTCGCAGGAACCCGGCATTGCCTCGGTCTTCCCTCCAGAATCCCCGGGACACTGGGCTACCTGCCTGCCCACCGTGACCACGTCTGGCTATCTACAGAGCAGCAAACAATTCTCAGAGGGCTGCCGAGAAGAGAAAGCCTTTCTACAAACCCTCAGGGCCACAGATGGGTCTGGGTCCAGCCCTGCAGCAGCCCAGGGTCCAACTCATGCTGCCGGGTAAGGCCAGCCCCCTCTTCTCCGGCACCCACGCGACGGCTGCGGCCTCGGCGGTGAGCTGCCATCGCGTGTGTCACTCATCGGGGATCTCCCTCACGTTTGGAGGCCTGTGTCGTACAGCTGGACTCCGGCAGAAGGCTGGGAACAATGTGGGAACACAGGCAGGAACATTCCTGCCCCAACGTCCCACTGGAAAGCCTTTTTTGGTTCTTTAACTTCTTTCCCCAGATCTCTCCCGCCCCCAAAGAGGAAGGCAAACACAATGCCTGTTAGCAGCAGGGAAGTCTCTCACACATTTTCTGCAGCTCCAGACCAGGGGGCAAAGCCCGTCTGACATCGCTGGCACGGCGTGGAGCATCCTCATACCCCTGCAAAGGCGGCTGCTAAATAAGAAACAGTCCCACAAAATATGGACACTGCAGGAACCAAACTGGGGTTGGGATACTGCTGCTCAAGAGAACAACCTCTTCCCAGGGAGATAATGAGGAGCAAAACAGCCACAGGAAGAGCAACGGTCACACCAACAGAACCGGATGAACATCGTTACATCCATTGGGAGGCTTTTTTGGAAGCACAGCACCCTCCCTCGAGGAAGGGTGAGAAATCTTCTGATAGTTGTTCAGCAAAGTGCTGTGCTCATTCACAGGAATTCTGCACATGCCCCAGGAATGTGTCACTGCCACATCCATACACACATCCCCGGCTCTCTGGCTTCTCCCTGCGGACTCACAGCCACGGGAAAAGGAGAGAGAGCTCCAGTACAGGAGCCCTGGCCCTCCCTCTCCAGAGAAGGCCCCTCAACAATGCCCATGAAGCCAACAAAATGCTTTCTCCTTGCCCACACCCCTCTGTTGAAAGCCATTCTGTGGTCATGATGTTCCTAGAAACACCCCTTTCATGGGTAAAAATGCTACACCTCCAAATTACAGCACTTTGGGCTGCCTGCAAAGAAGTGGGAAGAGCTGATGACAACATTGAATTGAAGCTGCCAAAAGCCAAGTGTTGGCAGGCTGGACAAGTCACTCCAAGGGCCAGACCCATCCTCCTTCACCCACAGCATACTCGTGCAACCTCTCCCTGCTCGGGAAGAGCTCACCACTGCCTGCTCACCTTCCCGCTGCTCTGCCTATAATCCTTTGCTCCCTTCAGGATCAGAGCTGGCAGTGATGAAGGTCCAGAATGGATCAGAACTGCAAGGAAAACTTTTCTTCTTCGCTGCTGGGCTCATTTTTCCCAGAGTCAGCTGATTCAGGTTGCCCAGAGAAGTGGCAGATGCCCCATTCCTGGACGCATTCAGAATTGGATGGGGCTCTGAAGAACTTAATTTAGTGGAAGGTGTCCTGCTCGTGGCAGGGGGATTGGAACAAGAAGATCTTTGAAGATCCATTCCAACTCAAATTATCTTGTGAGTCTATAATTTACCCAGCTCACTCTGTGGCAGCAAGAGCAGCATGAGGGGAGCAGCAGGAATGCAGGGAGCAAGGCCAGGGCAGCTGCCTGAGGACACCCTGGGCTGGATGTTATGGGAAACCCAATCCTTGAGGTACTCCCTCACAACCAGTTGAAAACAGTCTAAATCTGTGCTTCCACCCCTGGTTTCTCCTCTCTTTTTCTCCCTCTCTCTTCTGTTGGAGCACCCAACAGAGCAAACATCTGTGCGACCCCACCGTGGACAAAATGGTTGTTTCTCCTCAAAATCCCCAGATGTGGGGTTGGTGTAACATCCCTAACACTTTAAGCAGGTATTTAACAGGACTTTTAGACCCAACTCAGCACCACAGCAGCCGACGGAGCTCTTTGCCTTGATGTCAAAGATATTTAGAGCAGTGTCACGCTACAGAATGCCGTGTCCAATCCCAGTGAAGAGCTCAGTGTGTTGAGGGATGGGTACACACGTCTGCACGAGGCCGGAGCCAGAGCCAAAACTCTCGGAGCAATGGTATCAGCATCTGGCCCGGGGAGCAGAGTTTCACTCCTCCAGTGGTCGGAGCATTTCTCCGCTTCTCCAGTAGACTTGTGGCTCCTTGTGGAAAAGCCGTGGTTCCACAAACATTTCTCTCAGTGGTAAGCCCAACTTATCCCATCACACTCACCCTCCTTCCTCAATCACCAGCCACTCACTCCCAAATCCGGTTCACCCCTCAATTATGCCAATCCAACTATTTATGGAGCCACATGGTCAATCAGCCAAGGGAGCTGATCCTGCAAAAAATAAAACAACCCTGCAGAAAAGGAGAAGGAAAGAGAGAGAAAGAAAAAGCATTCAGTAAGAAGGGGCCTTAACAAGAACTGCAAAAATCCATGGGGCAAGCTGGATTTTTAAAGGGTAACTCAGTATTGCAACTACTGCCCTGACATCTGTTTACTGTTATCCCAGCACCAGTGAGGTTCCGGATACCGGCACTACAGGGGCTGGGGCATAATAACGCGTGGCACTTGGCTTTTCTGCTCCTATTAGGGCTGATTACAACTGTCTGAGTTTCAGTGGTGTTGGTCATGGCTGGGGCAGGGAAAGGGGGGCTTTGTGACTCTTATATGAAAAGACTCAGGGAAAAGGTCTCACAAGGAGCTTTCAAATGTCTCATTTTAAGTACCTCGCAGCTACATTTTCCCACTCTGATTATCCAGTGGGTTTATCTTTAGGGAAAAACGCTGGGTTCATAAAACCCCGATCCCCCCTGCTTTAATCTGTACAGGTAAAGGGAAACATTTGGCACTGGAGCTGTGGGGGAAACAGGAGGAGCAGAATGGAGCTCATAAGCAAATCACCAAAAGGGAGCCTTTCAAAAACTACATTTTTTCTTTGCATGAAAAAGTTTGATATAAACATCTACCACTGCCCTCGCCCCTCCTCTCCATTTCCAAGGACACAGACCTTATTCTTTTATGATAAAAATAATGGATTTATGGAGTCATAAGGCTGACAAAGACATGAATTCACATTTTAGTGCTTACTAAACTTCTACTACCAAACATAAGGTTCTGCTTGGGTACTGGTCCATCACCACTGTCCCACCCCCCTCAGTGGCAGCACAAGCAGCCCTCTTAGCAGTGGGAAAACCTCCCTTCTGCTTGGAATTGGCAGCAGGAATCTGGTTGTGGAGAGACAACAGGGAAAGGCAGAAGGAGGGAATTTCTGTGTTGTGGGACACTTTCAATTTACTCGGTTTGATCTCCAAGTTTTCGTGGTCGTGCTGAACCAGATCATGTTTGAGTTTCACAAATGACTGGAAAGGGAAAGCTTGTTTGTTCTTCATTCTACCACAGAAATCTATGGCTACAATGCAAACATCAAGCAGCCAGAGCAAAGGAACAAGCCGAGAAACATCACCACATATTATCCCCCACGACAAACACTGGTTAGCTGGAAGCCACAACAACGGCAGGCAGAGCGCAGTGGGGGTCTCTTCTGGGTGAGCTACATGATAACCCAGAATCAGAACATGAAAACACAGTGCCCACAACAAACAAGCAGCCAAAGGCACAACGAGCACAAGAACACACCCACCACCACACATCACAGGCAGAAATGATGGTGCTGTGTCTCTGTCTCTCAGAGACACGTCAAGCCACTGCCAGCCACATCCGCAGCACATCCCAGCACAAAACACTCCCCATAACTCATCTCAGATGATCAGCCAAGAAATCCTCCCATCTAGGAGAGAATTAAAGTGAAACTTTGAGATATTTACTACTGTTATCCCATAAAAAGGGAAGAACACATGGCCTGTGATAAGGCAACACTTGATGTGATTGGTCATGTTAGCTGGCCAGCCTGGGAAATTAAGGACATATCAGCCAGTAAATGAAGAGATGTTCCTTGTTTTCAGCCTTTGGATTTGGAGGAGAGCTGGGTGAGACAGTTGGGGAAACTCCTGAAGAAAGGGAAAAACCTGCCAGGTAAGTATAGTGATCACCTCCAGGAATGTGGAAAGATTATGAGATACAACAAAAAGATTTTAAATTATCATCAACTGGGACTGATGAGACAGCTCACAGGTACCAATGAATACCTGAGGAGAAGCTGGGAATGAGAGAATGAACTGTGCAAGGAGCAGGGGCTGAGTCACAGCAGTGACTCTTCCTGCTGAGTGTTTTAGATGCTTGCAATGGTCATAAAACTTCAGGGAAATACAAAGGGAAATGGGAAAACTTTGTGAACTGCTAAAATTACCATTTGAAGATCAACCAAAAAGGAAGAATGCAAACAGTAGAGTTTTTTGCACCGAGTCTTGACAGTGGGAGAACAGAGTGCATGAGAGGTACAACCAAGGCGTCCAAAGCTCACAAGAAACCTTTCTTCCACCCACAGAGAGAACAACATATTAGAAAGGCTTTATGAATTATAATTAATCAATGCAATTTTACTGTGTTCTGCAGCTTGAATCCACGTGACCAATCATGCAAATCCTTCCTAGATCTGCTCCACAGCCTGGCCCTGTCCTGCTGCAGCATGGAGGTGCCATGCCCCAGTGCCTCGTGCTCAGTCACAGCACCAGGACTTCCCAAACTCAAAGCCTCCCTTTGCCACTGATGGAAATGGAAAAGTGACTGAACTGCCTATTGAATGAGAAGAGCAATATGTACCTGAGCTGTCAAAATTAATTTATTGTTTCAGCTGGGACTTCGGCTTTTATCAAAGCCATGACCATGCATGGCCAGTCAGTCTCTGGCCCTGCATAAAATAAACTCCAGGATCTTTTCTCGGGTCTTTGATAAAGCAGGCAAAAGGTCAGAATGGTCCAGTAACCTGTACAAACCATTTCTCCAAGGTTCAGTCAAAGGAAAGTCCCTGACATGAGAAACCAAGTGGTTCACCCTGTGCCAAGCCCAGAGAGCTTGGGCAGCATGGTGGAGTCTGGCTGAATCATTCCTTCCTCCCTTTGGGGCTGCAGGGTGGACACTACACAAAGGGTGGCAGTGGTGGGATGGTCTCACCTTCCCACTCCAACCCTCCATGTCCTTATTCTCCTTATTCTATTTTCTGTCTACTGCAAAGTTCCCTTCTTTCCTTCCTTCTGCTGCAGATCCCTTGCCTGGAATGAGGGCTGTGACTCACATTGGCATCAAGAGATGCCAAGAAGAGGATTTCTTTAACATGCTTAGCATTTCATAAGGTTTCCTGCAATGCTCTCAAACTGACCCCAGGGTCCCAGCCTGATCCTGGCAGCCAGGTCCCCAGTTCCACCACACTGACCAGGCAAGTCCTCCTCCACCACCACTGGGACTCCTCCACTGGAGATCAGGTGCAGCCTCAGCAGCTCAGTCTGGGGACGTGGTCATGGCCCCAAGACTCCCAGGGCTCAAGAAGAATCTGGACAACTCTCAGGCCCAGGGTGGGATTGTTGAGGTGTCCTGTCAGGGTTGGACTTGATGATCCTCATGAGTCCCTTCCAGCTCAGGACAGTGTGTGATTCTGGTCTGCCCACAGCAGCGGCTCTTATACAACTGCAGGCAAGGCCACAGCACCCTGCATGTTGCACCTTGTAGGGAGAGCACCTGACCCCATTCAGTGGATATTGCCAGCTCCCCTGCTCCACAGACAGCATTTAACTCCCCAGGAGTCACACGTAGCTCAAAGCAGGTGAGCAACAGCCCTAAAACTCAACCGAGAGATTTTTACAGCAGCCTCGCTGCTACAGCTGAACATTTGTTAAACATTTCCTCCTTGACCTCTGCTTTTGCAGGGGTTCCCAGCTCTCGGTGCCAGCCCAGCCTCCCGAACACGCGCCGGAGCAGTCGGAGGGGGATGAGATCACACGAGGCCAGGCCAGCTCGGGATGCTCGTGTCCAGCTGCCAGATTGGCAGCAGCGGCTGCTGCGAGCGGAAGCCGCTCCTCGCACCGGCTCCTGGCTCCCCTGCTATCAGGAACACTTAATCTGATTTTCCTCTCCTCTAGACTGCCAGGATTTTAGGGTAAGGCAAGCTGTCCTGGACAAAAGCATAATCCAGGCTTACAAACGAAGTGTGGCATGAAGGGAGTGATGTCTGGCCAGCCTTTGGTACTGCTTTATATGGCCATAACAAAGCTTGGCCAAGGAGGACTTGGGATGCTGAAGTCCAGAACGAGAGACAAAAGGTCAAATTCTTTCCCTTAGGAATGAGATTTCCAGGTGGTAGAAGAGGCTCAACTATTTAATTAGATTTGTGTAAGTTTTGTAACAGAAGTCATTCATGTAGGGAAAGCCAAGGCAGGTGGGTCAGGAATGAGACACATCTCCCCACCTCCTCATAACCTGCTTGGGCCACATTTCCCAGAAGCTTGGGAAGAGATCCCAGTGAACTGGGGACAAGCCCTCAAGCCAGCCAAAACCAGATGTTTGGGGCCAAGTTTCAGTTTAAGGTGAAAGCTCATCCCACCTCCAAACCCCAGCAGAAATGCCAGGACTCTGGACCCTTAGAAACAAACCCATGCCAACCTGCTGTGGACAACCACGGAGGGGTGTTCCTGCCCTGGAAGATGCCAACAGCACAGATGGGCAGTTTTCTCTTTGCAATCAGAGCAAGAAGGGCCAGAGCAGATCGGCCCAGGGGATGTGGGACAGACACCTGCGGGAGGCTGCAGCCCACGGCACCCTGAGCACGTCCAGCTCACCCAGAGAGCAGAGGGAGCCCAGAGTGATCTGCTGGATACAGAGATTCCCACAGCACAGATGCTTCTGCGGGCCCAGACAACTCAGCCCAAGCTGGCACATGAACAACTCGTGCATTTTCACAGATAAAATACCAACACTCCAATTTAGCAGCTTTACAGCCCCTTCCATCACCTCAATGGGCTCCAAGAGAGCTGTAGAGAGGCTTTGGACAAGGGCCTGCAGTGACAGGACAAGAGGAAATGGTTTTAAACTGAAAGAGAGGAAATTTAGATGGGATATTGGGAAGGAATTGTTCCCTGGGAGGGTGGGGAGGCCCTGGCACAGGGTGCCCAGAGAAGCTGTGGCTGCCCCTGGATCCCTGGCAGTGCCCAAGGCCAGGCTGGATGGGGCTTGGAGCAGCCTGGGGCAGTGGAAGGTGTCCCTGCCCATGGCAGGGGTGGCACTGGAAGTCCCTTCCAGGTCCCTTCCCACCCAAACCAGTCTGGGATTTACCAGCAGTTTGCCTGGTAAGACTTTGGCCCAACACAGCAACTGACAGAACCTGGCAAGATCTGGCCCAATATCTCTTTGTAATTGATTAACTTGACACAAATGACAGGATCATGGTCTGTACAGCTGTACACCACGTGACTTCCCACATTTGACCTTTTTGGAGCTTTTCAGATTAAATAATAATGCAGAATATGAATAAGGGAAAAACCTCTCCTCCAGTGTCTGCATCTGAGCTTTTGGAATGTGCTATTTTTAGATGTCCTCCTGCCACTTGCAGCTTTATAATATAAGTGATTGCTCTGGGCATCTTGGAGTAAAACAAATTAATTTTGTGGGGGGGAAAAAAAAAAGCGATTTCCAGTGTCTCAGTAACAGCATTTGACAGTCAAATAACTCAGGGCTCGGAGTCCCCAAGTGCCCATTGACACAGAAGCCAGAGCTGGCTTCCAGCGCATGAGAACTCTGAAAGGCACAGAATAACACCGTAAAAACTTGTTTTTTCAAACTAAATAAATGACATCCTGTAATGCAAAAAACAGTTTTCAAACTCGCACACATCTGCCCCATTACTCCCCTTGCTCTCACACTCACTCTCCCTTCCAGAAAATCTATTTATTTCTCCCACTGCTCTCAGGATGTTTTGTTTCTTGTTTATCTATAAGCATATCCACTAATAGCTTTGGGAGATCGTGTGATTAGACCTATGGAATTTTTTTCCCGCACTGTTTTTTTACAGAAAAAAAAATCTTTCAGGATGACAACGTATCATAAATGCATGTTGATACTGCTGACCTAGAGGGTTGTTATTCTTATTTTCTGCTAAATCCCAACCCACCAATTTGGCAAATTTCAACACTTTCAGAAGTAAAATCTCTATTTGAAAATACTCCCTCTTCATATTTTTTTCCTTTGAATGTCATTAAATGACATTAAAATATTATCAATATTGCCACTGTACCAGGCACAAAAGAAAATTTACTCTTCTTTGGTGTTTTTAATGTTCATTCCAAATTAATCATTGCTCAAAGGTTTTTTTAATTGCCAATATATTGAATTATTTTATACAGATTTATAACGTTTTGATTGCTGCTGCTGAGCACCAGGTACACACCCAAAGCTGAAGGCAGTGCCATGAACTTCCTCAAAGAACAGGTAGAAACACGAACACCAATTAAGAACATGAAGCAGCACCTTGCTCGTCATAAATGAGTTGCACTGACACAAGCACCACAAACCCGACAGAAATAAGGCAGGTGGTCCCAGCAGCAAGGGGAAAATTCAGCTGCCAGCACTGAGACCTGGTCCAGGGATTCAGATGGAAATGCAGCAGGCAAAGCTCAGCACCTGGGACCAGCTCTGCAGCGGGCACCAGGAGGGACCTGAGCTGGCAGCACCCTCTCATCACACACAGGGCGAAGTGTTTGTCCAGAAAACATGGACNGAACCTGGCAAGATCTGGCCCAATATCTCTTTGTAATTGATTAACTTGACACAAATGACAGGATCATGGTCTGTACAGCTGTACACCACGTGACTTCCCACATTTGACCTTTTTGGAGCTTTTCAGATTAAATAATAATGCAGAATATGAATAAGGGAAAAACCTCTCCTCCAGTGTCTGCATCTGAGCTTTTGGAATGTGCTATTTTTAGATGTCCTCCTGCCACTTGCAGCTTTATAATATAAGTGATTGCTCTGGGCATCTTGGAGTAAAACAAATTAATTTTGTGGGGGGGAAAAAAAAAAGCGATTTCCAGTGTCTCAGTAACAGCATTTGACAGTCAAATAACTCAGGGCTCGGAGTCCCCAAGTGCCCATTGACACAGAAGCCAGAGCTGGCTTCCAGCGCATGAGAACTCTGAAAGGCACAGAATAACACCGTAAAAACTTGTTTTTTCAAACTAAATAAATGACATCCTGTAATGCAAAAAACAGTTTTCAAACTCGCACACATCTGCCCCATTACTCCCCTTGCTCTCACACTCACTCTCCCTTCCAGAAAATCTATTTATTTCTCCCACTGCTCTCAGGATGTTTTGTTTCTTGTTTATCTATAAGCATATCCACTAATAGCTTTGGGAGATCGTGTGATTAGACCTATGGAATTTTTTTCCCGCACTGTTTTTTTACAGAAAAAAAAATCTTTCAGGATGACAACGTATCATAAATGCATGTTGATACTGCTGACCTAGAGGGTTGTTATTCTTATTTTCTGCTAAATCCCAACCCACCAATTTGGCAAATTTCAACACTTTCAGAAGTAAAATCTCTATTTGAAAATACTCCCTCTTCATATTTTTTTCCTTTGAATGTCATTAAATGACATTAAAATATTATCAATATTGCCACTGTACCAGGCACAAAAGAAAATTTACTCTTCTTTGGTGTTTTTAATGTTCATTCCAAATTAATCATTGCTCAAAGGTTTTTTTAATTGCCAATATATTGAATTATTTTATACAGATTTATAACGTTTTGATTGCTGCTGCTGAGCACCAGGTACACACCCAAAGCTGAAGGCAGTGCCATGAACTTCCTCAAAGAACAGGTAGAAACACGAACACCAATTAAGAACATGAAGCAGCACCTTGCTCGTCATAAATGAGTTGCACTGACACAAGCACCACAAACCCGACAGAAATAAGGCAGGTGGTCCCAGCAGCAAGGGGAAAATTCAGCTGCCAGCACTGAGACCTGGTCCAGGGATTCAGATGGAAATGCAGCAGGCAAAGCTCAGCACCTGGGACCAGCTCTGCAGCGGGCACCAGGAGGGACCTGAGCTGGCAGCACCCTCTCATCACACACAGGGCGAAGTGTTTGTCCAGAAAACATGGACAGCAGAACAAGGAAGATCATTATCCACCTCTGCTGAGCACTGAACT